>JAYGXS010000005.1:52628014-52639546 GCA_036362985.1 Ligula intestinalis
AGGCTTCCACGGCGATCAAAGTCTTCCCCAGTCGTTGGGTTGCCATCTTCGGCGCCCACTCAACCACCACGAAGGATCGCGGTACTCAGTGCGAGTCTAATCTCTTCCATTCTGTTCTCTCCTTTTTAGGCAGTACCTGCATCCATACTACAGTCCATCATCCGGCTGTCAACTGGATGTTTGAGCGGTTTGATCACCAGCTGAAGGCCTTCCTACGCGCCACGGCCAACCTGGAGAACTGGACGGACCATCTTCTCCCGGTCCTCTTGGACATCCGCTCCTCCGTCAAGTCGGACCTTGACTGCTCCGTCACTGAATTAGTGTTCAGCGTCCCTGTCCGACTTCCCAGTGCGATGATCTCCCGGCCCTTCAAGATGCGGTCGAGGATCCTACCAGCCTCTGGCAGTTTTTGCGGACGTTTTCCCCAATTCTGCTAAGGTCCTCTGTCTCTTACTATCACTTAGCGACATGTACTCACGTCTTTCGACGATGTGATCGCGCCCGGTGGCCCTCGGAACCACCATACGAGGGACTAATTCATGGCATCTCGCGCGGGACGAACTTATACTGCATCCAGTGTGGTACTTGAGAGGAGGTCGTGAGCGTTGACTGGCTCAAAGCTGCTGTCTCGGACACTTCGTCGGACGAGCCCTCTGGTCTTCCGCTCCCTGTTTCCCCTCCTCCCCACCCCGCTATTCCACCGTCCCGCACTTTACCTCTTCCCTCCAGTCTGCAACCCCTACCTATTCATGCCTCAAACTCAAGCACTTCTGCTGTTGCCTCAAAACCGAATAGTTCTGCCACTGCTCCCATCAACTCCTCTTCCGCGGCCCCTGTATGTATTCACTGTATTCACTGACCGTTTTTCAACCATATTTTTAGGCATCCACCCTGTCTTTGGCGTCGATTACCGCCGCCATCGGTCTTGTCGAGGGTTACTGTGGGAGCCTGCTGTGCTGACTCACGCTGCTTTCCTTTGTCACATTTGCTGTCTAATCGCACGTGAAAAAACTCCCCCACACCTTGGTAACCACTGCGAGAGGCCCGCGATGTCCTGGGTTCCCACACTCTCGGTCGACTTGCTAAGTGAGGCCTATATTATTTCCAATCAATCGATGTATGCAGTGCCACCCAATTGGCTAA
Organism: Ligula intestinalis; assembly: GCA_036362985.1. Classification (NCBI taxonomy): domain Eukaryota; kingdom Metazoa; phylum Platyhelminthes; class Cestoda; order Diphyllobothriidea; family Diphyllobothriidae; genus Ligula; species Ligula intestinalis. Next base: position 52,629,158 of record JAYGXS010000005.1, read on the forward strand.
GGACACACTCCGCACTCAGGGTTTCTCGGCAGCCAACACAAGTTCGTGTACTGACTCGACGTGCACACGGAGTTGGCTCTGGCGCATAACAAAGCCTTTGGACCGTCCAGTTTCCAGCTGTAAACTTCTGTCCACCAATACTGTATTGCTTGACGTGTAATTTGGGGTAAACTTCTGTTTTGCAACGCATCTACCTGTGACATACCCAAAAGAAATTCGTAGCGGCGACACAGTTACTATGGCCGAAAGTAGCTAATCCAACAGCCGGCAACTTATCACCTGTCTCGGCTACCAGTCTACTCTAATGCTGATCCGATTTTTTAAAGTCGATTAAAATCAGTAAACTATGGTATTAATCATGTTTGGCTAGTTTTAAACTCGCAGGTTTGTGCAAAATTGCTTTATTTAGAGCGAGCTGAAGGAAGTTTTAGAAATAGCATTCCCGCATTGTGGCTGTGACAAAGCAAATATTAAGGAGAAGTGGAGAAAACACCAAAATAGCTTAGTTAATTTGGGCTTTACGGCAGTCTGCAATTAGTGTCTATAGAAGGAATGTGATGAATGCATTGTAATTAAAACAAAGGCTCCCATCAACAGCAATGTGTCTGGTTTTATAGGCAAGACACATAGAGGGCTAAATATTTTAAAAGTAAATTTTCTAAATACACAGGTTTTTGCGCCGCTGGTTATTATTAGGCACGAAGTAGCAAAACATTTCACACAAACCCGTCAGCAGACAAAATGGTGTAATATGTATCAGTATCAGTATATTGAGGGTATGTAGGAAAAATTCCTTTGAGTGCCCTATTTGTACATATGTGAAGTGGTAGCAAAAAAATTTGTTGCTTAGACTGTTGGCGAGGCCAGTTGTCATGAGTCATAGGATGAAATAGGAGCAGACAGTGAAAAAACTCCTCAGGGATTTTTAGGAGAAAAACTGTCTTGGATTATAAAGCGTGTGTTTATGAAGAAGGGCCAAGATTATGGGCTTGTACCACTGAAGGAATGAGTGACATTTAAGTGCGCATCTGCTACCTAGAAAGTCCCAACTAGCTCTCATAACCGCTAGTGGACAAGCTGCTCTACATTAGCCGCCGAAAACCACACAACATGTTGGCATATGTGAAAGATTGATACTCACTCTCGAATCGGCATTGGCTCAGGTTGCGATACTGATTATCGTGTAGTCTATTCTGAGGTCACGTAATTTATAATAGAACACGGACCTTTTAACGATCTACGTTCTGACTACTAGCAAAACCTATCTATTGCAAAGACTGGCTACTTAAGTAGTATGCCTTTTCATCGTTTATTTTGACGGCCTTTATAAATTCATATATGTTTCATGGAAAATGCACAAAATAATTATTTCTTGTACTCCTTTGCTAGCAAATTCCGCCTTCCTTAAATTTTATGCTAAAAGAAAGTGCATATTTCGGTTACAAAAAGTTGCTTATTATGAGGTCTTTTATAATTGTCAAGCGTTTATTCATAATACATCGTATTCATCCATTTATTAATGCTGCTTATATTGCATAAAACATATCCCACATCTATTGCAATATTTTACGACAACTATGTGATAGCTTCCCCAAAATGTATGCGAAAACGTACTTTTCATCAATCAGGATGTATAGAGTGCGCAGTTTTTAAACCTTGAACTCCAGTGTAGCAGTCAGTAGGTAAGAAAATATTTGGCCATTGAGATTTCTTACATGTACATTTACTCCTTCACCTGCGCCTGTGGAGTGGGATATATTGGCTAAGCAAACAGACGTCTGGAGAAGAGGGTACGCTAACACATACCCGTCTGGCTAGGTAAAAGTGAAAATCGATCGATCTCAAGCTCAATCAGCATTAGTATCGGTATCAGTATATTGAGGGTATGTAGGAAAAATTCCTTTGAGTGCCCTATTTGTACATATGTGCAGTGGTAGCAAAAAATGGTTGCTTAGACTAATGGCGAGGCCAGTTGTCCTATGTCATAGGATGAAAATAGGAGCAGATAGTGAAAAAACTCCTCAGGGATTTTTAGGAGAAAAACTGTCGCCCTTGTGGGGGTAATGCGTGGGATTTAGGAGAAAAAGGGGGGCTCCCATTGGGGGGAAGGGCATTGCAAAGGTTCCCAGGATCATCACCGTGTGGAAGCCACGTCCTGATTCTTCCTTGCTGATTGCAGAGTCCGCCAGCGGAACTGGAAAAACAGAGGCATCCGTCCAGATCGTCGACAGTCCGCTTTGGGTCGAACCAAGGGTGAATGTTTAGGCCGTCAGGTCTGGCTGATAAGATCGCCAGCGGGTAATCACTGTACGCAGATAGCCAAGTAGGGTAGACCGCGGAGACCTTCGCATGAGGCTATGCATGGGAGGGCGTTATAAATAGCAAACGTGAATGGGTATAAAAACTAATACTACTAGAAATTGGCAGAAGTATAATTATTATTATTGCAAATTGTCTGTTACGATCCATCCTGCACTGCTATATCGATCCAGTTTTCGCTTAAAACCCTCTAGCGATTCCGACATAACAACGTCCCGAGGAAGCGCATTCCACGCTCCGACCACCCTTTTTGAAAAGAAGTGTTTCCGAGCGTCCAGCCTGGCTCCTGTCACCTTTAATTTGAGAGGATGACCCCTCAGATTCGTGGTCGTTGCTAATTCGAAAAAATCCCCTGATATAGGACAGCAGTCTTGAAGACGTAATACGTGGAATGCTAGTATCAGGTCCCCCCGAAGCTGCCTGCAGTGCAATGGGAAGAGGTTGAGATTCGACAGCCGTGTTTCATAAGGCTGCGAGCCCTGCCCCATAACAAGTTTGTTTGCGCGCCGTTGTACCTTTTCCAGGATGTTGATGTCGTTCTTGGCCCAGGGTTTCCAAGCTTGGAAAGCGGATTCTAGGTGCGGTCGTACGAAGGTTCCGAAGACTTTTGTGAAGCGCTCTTCATTGAAGGTAGAAAAAACTCGTTTGACGAGGTATAGGATCGACATTGCGGACTTGGCTACCTTTGTGCAATGCAGGGAGGGTTTAAGTGAGTGCTTGATCCAGACTCCCAAGTCTTTCTGGGCATTCACTTCCTTCAATGTTATGTCATTCAGTCGGTAAGCCGTGCTGTTTGAAGAACCGGATTTGCCAACTCGAATGGTGGTGCACTTGCTCTCATTGAACGGTAAGAGCCAGTCCGCCGACCATTTTTGAAGTCGATTTAAATTTTCCTGTAAGTGCACTTCGTCAGCCGCAGTTTGAATTACGCTCCAAAGTTTTATATCATCGGCAAACATGGCGATGCCGCAATCCAATTGGCGAACACAGTCGTTGATGTAGATAAAAAACAAGATGGGGCCAAGAACGGAGCCTTGGGGAACACCACTCTCAACCTCAACCTTGGCTGACTGTTTGTCGCTGATGTGGACAGTTTGCGAGCGACCGATTAGGAAGCTTTTTATCCACGTAAGGAGCCTACCCCTTACTCCTATGCGGCTGACTTTATAAAGGAGGCGGTGGTGCGGCACGCTATCGAAAGCCTTTTTGAAGTGAATATAGACAGCATGCACTGAGTTTCCACTATCGACTGCCTCAGTCCCCCGTTCTTTACAGTAGAGCAAGTTTGTAACGCAGGACCTAGCTCTACGAAAACCATGCTGAGCATCCGATAGCAGATGGTTTTGTTCCAGGAACTGCATAAGTTGTCGCTTGATAATTTTTTCGATGATTTGGCAACAGATTGCAGTAAGGCTGACTGGTCGGTAGTTAGTCGCTGAGACCCGGCTTCTCCCCTTGTAAAGCGGTGTAATCCTTGCGGATTTCCAATCTACTGGTAGGCATCCGGTTTCGAAGGAGGTTTGGAAGAGCATAGAGAGTGGTTTGGCCAACTCATTGGCGAGCTCCTTCAAAATCTTGGCTGGTACGTTGTCGGGACCTGGTGACTTAGATTCTTTTAAGCTTAAGAGTTCCTTAAGAACAACAGCCTCGGGGAATTGGACAGTCTCAACTACTGTATCCGCTTCGGTGTCGTCGGTGGGGTGATCGTATGCCGTTTCCTTTGTGAACCCTGATCGGAAAAATTTCGAAAGATTATCAGCCTTTGCTTCATCATCTATCAAGTCTCTTCCCTCAGCGGTCCTTAGCAGGGGTATCGGATCCTTGTTTTTGGTACTCTGCCTGAGATAACTGTAAAACAGTTTGGGGTTCACTGTGGCCCGGTTTAGCAAGTCTGCTTCGAAAGCCCGTCTTGTTTTGAGAATAAGACCCTTGGCCCGGTTTCTTTGAGTTTTGTACGCACTGACAGATGCAGGAGTCCTGTCTGCTAGCATTTTTTCCCCAGCTTCCGCTTTTTGTTCACTTCTATTTTTAAGGCCTGCGTAAGCCATCGCGGTCTAGTGTTCACTTTTTTTCGCGAAATTGGACAGTGGTTGTCCATGAGTCTGTGCAGTGTGTTCCAGAACGCTTCCCAGTCCGCAGGTATGTTTCCAGAAAATAGAGGTTCCCAATCGGCGCGCGTGAGTTCGGTCTTCATTCGATTGAAATCGCCTCGCCAAATATTTCGTCTGGCTGTTGAGGGTCTCTCCGGTATTGAGAATAACGAGTACTCCCATAGCAGTACAACATGGTCGCTTTTACCTAGTGGTGGGAGACATGACACTTGGTCGATGCTGTCCTGCGATTTCATGAGAACGAGGTCCAGACCATTGGACTGTTGGCCATCGCGCATTCTTGTCGGAAAAGTGACGTGTTGCGTGAGAAATAACTTTAGAGTCATGTTCAGAAGGCAGCTGTCGAAGGTTAGATCGGAACTATGTGCACAGGCCGCACCCCAGTCGATGTGAGGTGCGTTAAAGTCCCCCACAATCAGGATGTCCGATCGTGCAGTAATCTTTTCCAGCTCCTCTAGCAAGGAGGCATCCACTACTAGCTCTCTTCTCGGTAGTCGGTAGAGTGTCAGTACATCGAGGTTGGGTGCACCTGGTACTTTAATGGACAGCCAGATGGCCTCGGAAATGCACGCCAGTTTATCCGTCTTGTCTAAAACTGTGAGTCCATTTTTTACGTGTGTTGCTACGCCACCGCCTTGACGACCTTCTCTGTCTTTTCTGAGCAGTTGATAGCCAGTCATGGATACCTCGCCGTCGGCTACCTGTTCAGACAGCCAAGTTTCCGCTATTGAAACTAATTCTGGTGATAATTCAAAGGCATGAATCTTCAGCTCGTCAAGCTTTGAAAGCATACTCTGTGCATTTGTGTACATGACAGTTAACTTTCTGTTTGCTCAAGAATTGGTTACAGTCAGGCTCTCCCCGCCCCTTACCGGGTTGACTGTGCGGTTATCCGGGGAGGACCTTTCCTGGGGGAGAACAGTGGACGCTGGATCACTTGGTTGTTGTAAATAACCAAATGTTTTTCCCCTTCGTTCTGCCTCTGTATGTTTTTTCGATTGGGCTCAATCCTCCCCCTACTGAGCCGACTGTGTGGTCATCCGGAACGGACCTATCCAAGGTGAGAACAATGGACGTTTAATCACTTGGTTGTTGTAAATAACCAAGTTTTGTTCACCCTTGCTGGCCCGCTCCCTCTTTTCGGAAACAAGTTGACGACGTTTGTTCCGTTCTGCAACTGAGAACTCCTGTTGAAAAAAAAACTTCCGGGTCAGAGTCTTTTATTTTAAAACGCCTTGATAGAATGAGCTTGGCGTCTTGGCTTCTTGTCATGACCACTTTCAGAGGTCTGGGACGTGCCGTTCGAGTTGAGCTCTCAGGCCGTTTGCCAAGGCGGAAGGCCTTTTCGCACTCTAATGGTACATTAGGTCCCAGCATTTTGTTCATAAGTGCATGGAAGAGCTAAACATCTGCGGAATGCCGGTCCATGGGAGTGGCTGCGGTTGATTCCGTTAATCCCTGTATTGTGATGCTGGCTTCTCTCTTAGTGCCATTTTTCGTGCCTACGACACTGTTGCTTGCTTGCTCGTTAACAGCTCTTGTGCTGCTATTGTGACCATCTTGTGTGCGACCGGACTCTATGGTTGATGTACTGCCCTCGTTTTCTACCGTGGGCTTCAGGCTCGGGCCTGCGACACTGTCACCCACTTTCTGCTTAATAGCAGTACTGGCAGTGGATTCCGGTAGACCTTGTATTACGAAAATTTGCCCCTATTGGTGACTTTCTGTGTCCCCTCTACGCCATCGGTCACTTCTTGGTGCAACGCTTTCGTGTTTTCCTTCGTATCTTTGCTGACGGCAGCCTGTTCTTTACGTGGCTAACCAATCGTTTTTGTGTTGTTTACGGCGAGATTGTTGAAACTCGCCTCAGCGGTGGCTGATTGGTCTACTGTGGGGGCCTTAACCGTAAGTATGGGCTCCCTGGTATCTGTCTCCGCGGCAGTCTGCACATACTTAATCGATACAAATCATCAGGAACAACACACTACTCGAAAGACCCGCGTCAACGGGTGCTAGCCACGGCTGAAGCAGTGGAAATTAGTTTAGCAAAACCCACTTTCTGCTGTCAAAAGACGCTGGTATATACAGTTTCCCTCCCGTGGCCGACTGCACACAAGGATCCCACACCGCCAGAAACCACGAAGTCAGAAGCTACGTAGCCTGAAACCATACTACCCACAGCCACAGAAAACACGCCGTGCGACCACGCCATTCGCAGTCACAGGGAGCACGCCTCGAGTCTGACTTCGACTGCAAGCACGTCCCTCCCCTGATCCACGCGCGTAACGAGCCAAAGACCTCGGCATGCTGAGTCCGGCACACAAAAGAACTGCCGCCTTTACTCGCTTATTTTCCCTGTCACTGTGAAGGCCTGAAGGGAATGACCGAAAAACGTGTTTGCCAATACGACTTTTCAATCGTAAACTATGTGGGGATTTTCGCCGATCTATAACATAGCCTACAAAAAGCTTTCAATGCAATTTGTGCCTGAAACCAGCTATGTTTTCGGATTTCTTTGTTCAGCACCCATGGCCTCAACGTCCTGTGACTTCACAGGCAACTGTTTCTACCCCTTTGGTAGCTATGACTATGAAGATGCGCGTGTCTGTGCACGCGGGGAATTCATTCAAGAGTTTTCAAACCAAAGGGGTGCCTGACCACACCATCCATCAGCCGATGCAGCAGGGTTTACTATACACCTTCTTCAGTCTCATGTTCTCTGCTATGCTGATGGACGCCTACCGTGACGAACGTCCCGGAATCCCCATAAACTACAGAACGGACGGAAACCTTCTCAACATTCGTCGGATGCAGGCCCCCACGCACGTGTCTACAACCACAGTCCATAATCTGCTGTTTGCGGACGACAGCGCTCTCAGCACCACCACCGAAGCGGACATGCAAAGGAGCATGGACCTCTTTGCAACAGGTTGTGCCAATTTTGGCCTCACCATCAACATGGACAAGACGGTGGTTATGCATCAACCACCATCAGGTGCTGACCTCAACCCCACACGCATCAACATCAACGGAGCCGAACTACAGAACGTGGAAAACTTCACTTACCTCGGCAGCACGCTTTCCCGCAACACTAAAATAGACGACGTAGTTGCCCTCAGAATCTGCAAAGCTAGCCAAGCCTACGGTCGGCTCCAAGCCTCCGTATGGAATCGTCATGGTCTTCAACTGTCAATGAAATTGAAGATGTACAAGGCTCTTCTGTTGTCAACACTATTGTACGGAGCGGAGACTTGGACTGTCTATGCTAGCCAAATACGGAAACTGAACCATTTTCATATCAGCTGCCTACGTCGCATATTGAAGGTGAAGTTGCAGGAGAGCATTCCGGACACAGAAATCCTTAAGAGAACAGGAATTCTCAGCATCTAGGCCATGATCAGGCAGATACGACTGCGCTGGAGCGGTCACGTGGTACGTATGAACGATGAACGGCTACCCAAGCGACTGTTCTATGGCGATGTCGCCATCGGCACTCGTCGCAAAGGAGGACAGAAAAGGCGTTACAAGGACACCCTGAAGAACTCACTGAAGCGTCTCCAAATCAACACGCTGAACTGGGAGGAGCTTGCCATGAACCGAACAGCGTGGAGCAGAGCGGTAAAAATGGGCGCCGCAATCTACGAAGCCAGTCGGATCGCCGCCGCTAAGGCAAAACGGACGGCACGCAAGTCTCACAACATATAGACGCACGCTGCCACCACCCAACCCCTCCCAACGTGTGCGCGCTGTCAACGCACCTTCCGTGCACACATAGGCTTGGTCGGTAACCTCCGGAAGCCATGCAACCCTCCTCCGACAGCATCCACGTCTACTGCACCAAACACTCCACCAGACCCTACTCCACCCTCCATCTCGACGGCAATAATCGACGCAAGAGAGGCCTCGTTGCCCTCATCCACGGACTCCAACCCACCCGCAACTTCCGCCACATCACCGCCCGCCACAACTTGCATCCCCACACCTGAACCTCCCACCAGCTCTGAGGACCTGATATGCCCTCACTGCAATCGCACATTCACCTCACGCATCGGCCTAGTCAGTCACTTGCGAATCAATCACACAGAGACTGGTGAACTAGTGCCTGGAGCACCAACACACAGACGAGACCGCCGCCTTCACTGCCCACACCGCCCCGATCATTCGCTCATCGCATGGGCCTACTATGTCACATGCTCATTCACGACAGTAGCACTGACCGTGATATCGGCAAACCCAGCCCCTCACACACCCCCACCGCCAGCCTTAGCCCCACTCACTAGTCGCCTCGCTTCACGATTGCGTCGTCAATTTTGTCGGGAACCCAGGTGAGGGCCTCCTCCCCCCAGGTAAGTGGAGGCCGTTTTTGCCTTTTACTACCCCATAATAGCTCCGGTCTAGAATTAATAAGCTTGGTTTAGTGGCAGCATCACTCCTCTCAGGACGTTTATGTCGTCCCTCATCGTAGTGTCGGACTCTTGGAAATAAACCGTATTGGGTACCGTGTCCTTTCCTGAAGTACTCTCCTTCTTTCTGTACTCAACTGCGCTGTCAATTTAGCATTTGCATACTCGCGTTGTGTGCAGCCGCTTGTTATCCAATGCCAGGCGAATAAGCACGCTGTTGGACGTCCCCGATGGCTCACCCCTCATACGGTGGCATGGAAAAATCAGATAATAGATTTTATGCAGCTGCATCGCTAGCTCGCGCCATGGGTTCATGAGATAGGGGGGGGAGGGCGGCTAAACATAGTGACTCATGGTACCCTCGTTCAGGGGTAACGCCACCTGGACTGAATCGTACTGAAGCGCCCTTAGAGTGCATGCGCACTGCAAAGATTACCAATTTCACACTTCATTACGTCGGCCACATCATTCCAATTAACACTAAGCTTACTGACTCTATCCGATTGCTACTCTTTGCCGCACTTCTACCATACTGTAGTTATATTACTCGCTCCATTACCGCATTCGCACTCATAATAGCGGCGCCTACAGTTCTGTCTTTAGCACAAACGTCAGCCCCCTCGACCCCTCGCCTCCTTCCCCTATCTCCTACTTTCAATTTTGTCTTCTTCCTATCCCTTTTTCTATTTTCCCCCTTCGTCCTTACCCCTCCTCCTTCTTTTTCTTATTTTTCTTCCTCTTCTTCTGTTTCTTCTACCTCTTCTTCTGCACGCCCACAATCGCAAAGTTCACCAGTTGTTTCTTGCTCTCCTTTCAGCCCTGCCCACGGACGCTGACCGGCAACGAAGCATGGGTAGTGCCTTTCAGTCCTTGACTGACTGGTTACCCCTCTTAGGAGGGTGATGGCCCAGGCTTCATGCAGGGCTGCTCTCACCCTTCTGAGATCCAATGGTCTGTATGCACATGCAATGCCAGTCTTCAGCCAACTACGATCCCTGCGGCCTGGAAGGCGCTGGCACTGTCTCTCACTCCTGATTCCCTGTTGGCGACTGCGCTCGCGCTCCCAGTGGGTTTCAGGCCCCACTGCGGTCGCCCGAAAAGCTAGGCGGTCACTATGCGGTGGGGGAGAGAGTGAGGTCGACCTCGGCGCGTTTCTCTCCTCACTATAATAAATGTGAATGCGTCTGAATCTATCACGGTGCGCTAAAAGCCGTGGCTTGGAGGGTTTGCCAACTGACGGGAAATCTTGGGCCCCCTACGTTGCTGCTCCTCCTGTACGCGAGTGTTTGTGTGTGCATATGGGAGGATAGGGAGGACTGAGAGTCAGGCTGCAATGAATCCCTCTTAATGTGGCCTTTATGGCGCTCCCGCGCAGTCGGGAGCGTACCTAGCGAGATGGCTGATGCAATTGTGCGCGTGATGCGTGATTACCGGGCCAGCCATCTACACCCTCCCTCATCCCCGTTCTTATTGACTTTGTCTTTACACCGGATACGGAGGTAGGAGTGGCGAGCAAGTGAATGGATTCTGCGCGAGTCTGCCTAAACTCTTGTTCT
>JAYGXS010000005.1:52639646-52679101 GCA_036362985.1 Ligula intestinalis
TGGTTTGAAAACTCTTGAATGAATTCCCCGCGTGCACAGACACGCGCGTCTTCATAGGCATAGCTACCAAAGGGGTACCTGAGCACACCATCCATCAGCCGATGCAGCAGGGTTTACTATACACGACATCCTTATGGGCAATGCAACAGACCAATCGCACGCCACTTAAACTTGCTTCACCATTCTTTAAAATAAGCTGCCACCGCTCTCTCACAGGAGGTTGAGTCTAAGAAGGTTTAACCCTTAAGGCTGCGATCTTTCAGGCCAGGTTCCTCAGGAGAGAAGAGAAGACGGGGGAAAGCGAGATTGTTAGGAATAGTGTATTCTGCGAAAGAATAGGAGAATAGATGGGAAGAGTTTTGACCCTCGGATGACCGCAGTCCAGCTGCCAGGGCGTCAATTCCGGACACACGACAGCGTCGGGAATAGCCGGACGACCGGCGTATGTTTTGTTACAGTAGCCAATCACGCGGCTACTGTCAAGACTAGTGGTCAAGCGCGACCTTGAGATGAGTGGAGGCTGATGTGCATGCGCGGGCGTTGCAGGCCAAAGGCGTCATGCGTCAGCGGCTGATCTTGGGTTCCAAGTGGCTGCTAGAGTCCACTACACACTCTCAGGCATGACTGGACACCAGTCTTGGCTTTGCCAGTGGCCTCTGCTACCTGAGATGTTAGTTGGAGCTTCTGTTCACAATAAAACCCTCGTCCTGGTGCCTTTTTCCCTCTTCTAACAACCTGAGGTTAGACCTGATGACTGTAGCGTTCTAAGCGAAACCACTGCGTAGCCACTACAAATCTACCAAATTAATGTCTGCAAGAAGAAGAAGGCATTTCGAACGCCGGAATCGTCATTTTATTCTTCTTAGCTTTCGGGCTTATGCGGGAGTCCATCGTCAGAGATAACCCGTCAACGAAAAGCGAGGGGTAGGAACCGATCAGCTGTTATGGGGGAAGGAGACGTGAATGGGAGGAAGGAGGAGGGGGTGAAGTCATTGATCACCAGTTTCGGCCGTGTGTATATGCCTGCGGAAAGCGATGTAGGTGGGCACCAGCTCAATAAATCTGTTCACTGAGTTGTCATTCGAAGCCCAGGCTTCAATTCGCTCGCGTCTTGTCTTGCTACCGGCGTGAGCAATTATCTTTGTGGCTGCGAAGTTAAATTCGTGGTTCGTCGCATGGGTGTGGGCCGCCACTTGCGACAGTGCATCACCGTGTCTGACAAGTAGCTTATGTTCATGTATGTGCGGACCAACCAAAGCTCAGAAGAATAAAATGATGATTCCGGTGATCGAAAGGCCTTCTTCTTCTTCTTCTTCTTCTTCTTCTTCTTCTTCTTCTTCTTCTCCTTCTTCTTCTATGCAAATATTTAAGGTGCCAACCTTTGCCTCTATTCGTGATATCTGTAATTCAGTGTATTTTGCTAACACGATAATATTGAAAGAGTGATTTCAAGGTGGTATGCCAAATGAAGATGCGTGTACCGCGTTCCCACCCACCCTCCCGGCGTCCAAGGTCTGCTACACCCATCTCCCTACGTTGGATCAACCCTCCCCCCTCAGCCTGACTCGTGTTTTTGATGACGGAGCAGCCCCTCCCGGCCACGCTGCTCCGACTCGTCATCCTCCTTGCCGCCGGGATTGAGGCCAACCCTGGACCTCTCTGGTACTGCTGGCAGGGGATACCCGACGTTGGCGTTAGACGACGTGTTAGCCCGTGCGTTCCCCCCGTGGCGACAGGCTTTGGCCAAGCCGAGCCTCAGCACCGAGTGTGGATTGGACAGGTTGTTGCAATCGTTCATAGATTGCTGACCCATGAACCAAGTGACCTAAGCGACTCGAGATACAATGCTTGTCAGCTTCGCGTGAATTTCGACCTAGGAAAATTTGAATGTGCGACCGGGTCTCCCCGAATGAGTCACGAATTGGGAATCGGCGCCATTTCTCCGCATTGCTGCTGTGTGTTGGATGTGACAAGTATGGCAACTGCTCTGTTTATTGTGCCTACATATCCTGCACCCTCTGAAGGAAAGCGTTATATGATAAAGGTACCTTAGTGCTTAAAGTTAAAGGCTTCAGGAGCTATTATATTATGAAGTTTAATTTAAATAAAAGTGTGTACTTTAGAGATCTTATAGCAAATGATAAAAGGAAAAGAGCCTGTTTTAAGAGATCTTCAAAGTAATCGGAATATTTTGTTTTTTATGACCTTGTTTGGTTCTCTAAATGTAAACCAGTAGCTGTTTAAAGCTAGATGCTTCCATATATCACATAGTTGCTGAGAGCGATATCATCTATCAACAACAATGTCAACTGAACTTGAACTGCATTTAAGATATGATTTTCTGCTCCGCTGCTTTTGACGGGCAAGTACCTACAGGCCCTAGCAGGATGCCTAACGGACTACATTTTTTGCCCTTCATATCTGAGCCCACTTTAAAGTTTTTTCTGGATAATATGTCGTAGCCAAGTGACTATTTGTCTACTCCTGTCAAAATGTCACCAGCCTTCTTTTTCCTGACAGAACGGTACACAGACCATCGAAACACTTCAAAGGCGTTGTTGGTGGCGTAAGTATCATTTTACTCGTGGCGTAAAGCCCAGATAGATAATAAAGACCTTCTTGTCTCGAATGCTGACGTATTTTAAAATGATTCTGACATTTTATGTCTGACTGAAAGTTACAATCTGCAATAGATAGCAACTCCGTTGCCCGAGTCTTATTTGCCGAGCACGAGAACAAGAAGAAAGAATGAAATAGTTTTTACTCATAGTTTAGGATGAAATATTTCTTTACCCTTCTATAAAAGATAACCAGCTGCACTTTTCAGATTTAAATTTCATCAAAACTTTGAAGCACCGAAGACTTTAAGCTGTGCTTAGTCCAGGTCGTTATGTTTACGAGTAGTTCATCAAAATGATTGATCTCACAGTCCCACGATTTTGATCCTAAACGGGAACCTGTTCAGGAATAGTTATTCGAATAATTAAGTAAACTATGATTCAGTTATGTGAAAGCTAAGCAATTTCTATTCAAAACTAATACAAATATAATGTATAACTCCAAATTTGTGGAACGTGCCGACGTTTGCGAAAGACTGGTACTCACACCCTAATCGGCAATGAGTAAGGTTGTGATACCGATTACCATGTAGCCTATACTTAATTCATTTCAGTCCCGATAAGATGCCGGCTTTTTAACGAGTTTCCTTCTGACCGGTAACAAAAAGTATGTACTGTAAAAATGGCTGCTTAATAAGTATCATTTAGTTTGTCATTTATTTTGACTGCCTTTATAAATTCTCATATATTTTATGGAAAACATGCATGAAAAACAGCTATTTCTTGCACTCGGTTAAAAGCGAATTAAGCTTTCTTTAAATTTATGCTAAAAGCAAGGGTATCTTTCGATTTTGAAAAACGTTTTTTATGACCAGCTTTTCTACCATTGTGATGTGTTCATTCATAATACGTCGTATCCGTACCGTCAATTTATTAGTGCGTATTATATTGAATACTGCATGATCGACCTCTATTGCAATATTTTATGAGAACCATGTGACTTAGAAGAAGGAGGAGCGTTCACCAGGAGCGGTTTATTATAAGCCTGACTTTTCGGGTAGTGGTCTCGTCTACCCATCTTCCGTTCCTAGACATTCTCGTATGCCGCCAAGTGGACGGCCAACTAGCGACGTATTTTATCGTAAACCAACAAACACGTCACAAATATTGAGTTACAATAGCAATCATCCGCTACAGCACAAGCGCGGTTGTATGCGCACGCTATACCGACGGGTAGAAGCCCACTGCACCACGCCAGCTGCCAAACGTGACGAGACAAAGCTCCACCGAGAACTGTTCAGAGCAAATTGCTATCCATGAGCTTTCGTTGAACGGGCTCGAATGCCATCCAAACCACGAACCGAGGGACCCTACTTATCAAAGTCGTGGCGGAGCATCCCGTACATGAAAGGTGTTTCCGAAGTTGTGGCTAGATCTCTCGCACCTCTTGGAATGGGGGTTGCCCACAAGCCTACATGCACCATCCGACAACAGGTAATGCGACCTAAAGACCCTATACATAAAAAGGAGAAGTCAAGCGTTGTATACCGACTTCAGTGCAGCTGTGGGACGTGCAATTATGTTGGAGAAACCAGCCGACAACTTCAAACGCGAATGCAGGAGCATAAAAGGGCCGTGAGGATGTTGGGCCCAAAGTCGGAGGTAGCCACCCATGCTGCAGCGATGGAACATGACTTCAACTTTGACGCGATTGCAATTGTGGGCAGAGGTGATGATCACACATCAAGGTAGATTAAAGAGGCCTGGATATCAACCGACTGTTCAGTCAAACATCACATAAATTTACCGGCCCCCTATGTTGTTTTAACGACCTTCTTATCCAGGGATGGACGCAATATCGGACAACGCGGGCAAGGAACAAGTCCTGGCGTGACGGAGGACGATAGACCAAGCGCTCATGAGGCCAACACCGACGCCCTTGAGGTTAACACGCGGGTAGACAACATCACGTTCAGCGTAGGCATGCCGGAAACCACTCGAGACACCACGGGAGTCGACGCAATGAACACACGGAGGCCTGACACCAGCGTATGTGGCATTACCACACGGTCAGCCGCCACCGCCGCCACTACCACCGCCGCGGCCAACGTGAATATTCCGACGCGGTCAGCCACAAGGTCAGCCGCCACTGCAGTCAACGTGCTAATTCTGACTCGGTCAGCCACACGGCAGCCGCCGCCGCAGCCCCGGCCAACGTGCTTGTTCCGAGCACCAGTCATGGTGTCACAAAAGGCCACGGGACGAACACACAAGAGGGCGACACGGTAACAGGCAGGAGACCAGGTGACAGGAAGGCTTAGGACGCAGCCAGAGACAGACAGAGTGGCTCAAACGTGATGGATCGAACATGCACACGAAAGAAAGGACGGCATAAAGACGAAAGCTTTGAGCCACAATACCCATTCGCTGAAGATGGGTAGACAAGACCACTACCCGAAACGTCAGGCTTATAATAAACCTCTCCCGGTGAACGTTTCGCTTTCTTCTGATCTACCTTCCACGCCAGAGTAGTAAGAAGAGTATATTGTGTATTCAAGGAAAAGGAGACTAGATGAACAGAGATTTGACTTGCACAGGATACACCCAGCCAGGAGAGCCAGTCGAGTCCAAGTGCGGTTTTAGCAGAAGGCATGCAAGCGACAGCGAGAACGGGCATTGTCTGGTTGACTCAAAGGTTATTGGCCGGACAGACTGCATCGATCAAGGCGTGTATGCGTCTTTTTCACCGTCGGGAGAGACCAGCCTTTGCGGATCTTTGATTGGCTGTTGCAGAGGCCACCTTTAGTGCGGACGTACGCGTTAGCAGCAGCGAGCCTTCGGACACGCTCGCCTATGTGGAGCGAGCCACCACAGAGCCACTACAGAAGTTGGCCGTCGGGCGAGTGTGTGGGAGCATGCCTCGCTGACTCACACTGGCTTTGCTGCCAAAATCACGCACGTTCAGTGTCTACGCGCGCAGGCTAAACTCCCACGCACTGTGTCTGCCAGCAGCGAAGAGAGGTCCCGCGATGTCCTTCTGTCATATGCTCCCCAGCTTGTCGCGGCTCAGTGCGCACGTTAGCTCCAGCCAATCAATGCGGGCACCGAATTTTCAGCACTATCACTATGTGACTTCCTCCTCCAAGTGTAGGCAAAGAAGTACGTTTCTTTAAAAAGCGTGCAGTTTCTTAACCTTGAATGCAAGTGTAGCAGTCGGTAGGTTTCAACATTATTCGTCAATTTAGAAACTTTTTTAAAACCAAAAATACCCCGTCTTCAAGTATAAAATTTAACGAAGGTGTAATTTGCTAGGAGCGAGTGCAAGAAATAATTTTTGGCCACCAGAGCTAAGGAACATTTACCTAGCTGGCTAATGAAACAAGAAAACAGAATTCCCCGATCCTCAATTACTGAACATCTGTTAGACTTGGGCCATTCTGTTGACCCCAAAACGTCCTTCCGAGTACTTGTTCGAGCACGAACAACTCGCACTTTACGCAACCTGGAGGCAGCCTACATACGGTGGGTCAAACCCGACCTATGTAAACAGTTGGAGCATGTAGTGAACCTAACTTTGCCTTGGTAACATTGGCTCCCTGTTTATAAAGTTTTCCTCCTAAGTTGTTACTTCAGGTGTTTTTTCCCTGTTATTTTTGCTGACCATAGCTTTTGAACTTCTCATGTTATTGATTAGCCACTTGGCCACTCCTGATGACCTTGTGTTGATATCGCTTTTTCTGTACGAATTCATTGTGTATCTTCTCTTTTGTGATTCACGTTAAGTAATGAGAGGCGGCAACTGACGAGCTCTCTCGAAATGATATGGATCCAATAAATCATTTTGCTGCTATTGACATATTTAAATTTTTAATGCATTTTTTCCATAAAATATATATTTAAATTTATAGAGGGAGTCAAAATCAATGAAAAAATGCGTGTACTGTGCTGCCTGATGGTCAGCACTTGTTCTGCGGAAAAACGCATGGTAAAATGAGCGTCACCCATGCTTGTTATGTGCTACATGATAGTTAGCCATTTTTCTGCGATGATAGCAATGGTGAGTTCTCCGACGTCAAGTTGTAGGGGTGACAACTGTCAGTGCCGCTAATGATGTAAAGACTCCAATGCCATGTGATGGCTGGTGGAATCACGACGCTTTCGTTGAAAAGCAATTCTTCCGTGGAAATGCATATGTTGAAATGTGCGTCATTTCTTGTTTTAACATCCATGGGAGCAATCTCATCTGCGTCCGTCAGTGTCGTAAAGACAACGTCTCAAATGTTGTAACGGTGACATCCAACCTGTGTCACAATCCAATTACGCCTGTTGGAATCCCCAAGCAAGAACACAGTAAGAAGGGTATACTTCCAGAATACACCCAGAGGAGGCTTTATTGTGTACAAAATCCGGAGCTGCTGTCTCGATTGGTACTTGCCGCTGGTTGATCTCCAGCGTGCTGATGTCCCCACCTCGGGTTTGGCCCTTGCCACGGGACCGGACTAGCATGTCCTCACAGTCCGGTGTGTGATAGAACTCTCCTGGGTTAGGGGTAAAAGTAGCTTTTAAGGGATTGTAGGTCGTGCGTTCTCTTGTGGCCTGATTGGCCACATTGGGATTACTACGACCGGTCGGCACGTGCATATGCTTCTAGCATGCGTGCGTGCGTGTCCGGTTCGAGGTCATTGTGTATGGAAAGTCATCGCATGTATGCGGTCAGAGCTAATAAACAAGGACCGTCGGCTAGGCTCGACGCCTCAGGAAAGCCTCCAAATATTACTAGCATTTGGTCCGGCTACCATCCTAACATAAAGTTCAACCTTTTTTGTATAAACTGTAAGGCAAGCATCCAGGCATCATTTCTCTACAAGTGCTGAAAGCAGGAGATTTTGCCAAAGTCTGTGCACATGACGCCTGCCATCAGATCTACTCTAGGGTATGAAATCGTATCTCGTAATGGAAAAAGCATGCTTTGAGCCTTTATAACGGATGCCCATTATCGACTATGAAAGTTCCATCCTACAACAAAACAACATATGCAGGTGTTCCGCAATAACCTTTCCATACACGTATCTAAATCTTTAGGTGAAACAATTGTCCACGTATCAGAACTGGAAAGACGAAAGAAAAAGATGCTTCTAGACAAAAAATTGAAGACAATTTCCCAGCCAGCTGTTAAAAACAAGCAATGTGTACCAAAAGTTGTGAACCTGTCTTCCAGAGCCCTCACAGCAACGGAGGTAAACGTTCTTTCACGGTGATAAAATACAACCACTTTGATTCTAATTACTTGGATTTCGTAGCCAGCTTGGGGTCCATCCTATTAGCAAGACAGCTCAGCGACTACGATCGGTTAACTATCCAAAAAATTGCTGTCTATGCCTTAAAGGATCGGAATCAGATTTCAGCTTTATCATCTGAAGAAAAATAAAGCACTTAAGAATTTAAAAACTGATGAAAATATGACCATTCTCCCCGCCGACAAAGGAGGATCAACTGTTATCCTGAACAAATCAGACAACAGGCAGAAAACGCTGCCACTAATAAAAGATACCTCCACCTATAAGCCTCTTCTCACATACCCTACCAAGAAGCAACTGTCATCTATTGACAAAGTACTGAAACGCCTTACAAGGACGACACTACTACCAGGAGATACCGCGGAATGCCTGAAACAATCCGAGGCAAACATTGCGCCGATCTATGGATTACCCAAAGTTCACAAACCGGAAGTTCCTCTGCGAACGATAGTATCATTAATCGGTGCACCGGTGCATCGGTGCACTTACAAAGGTTTGTGAAGCTTCCTTTTTGAACTCTACGGAGTACCTACCTGTATCTGCCACTGCTTTCTGATTACGTCTCTGATGAAGAATCCGCGATGGATCTGGAAACGTCAGGCGAATAAAAATATTGTCCCAGTGATCGAATCATCTTCTTCTCTTCAGAGTTTCTACAGAAACTAGGGGGGAATCACGGTCTCCGATGATGAAATAATGGTCTCCTTCGACATCGTTTTACTGTTCACCTCCATACAACTTGATGAAGCAGGGCAATGTACAGAGGAAGCCCTGAAGAGCTACGGAACGAAGGTTCCTGCAGGTGCCTTACTTGAACTTGTGGAACTAAGCCTAGAAACCAATTTTTCCTTTGATCATCAATGCTATCAACAATTAAAAGGAGCTCCAATGAAGTCAACAATATCTGGGTGCCTTGCCGAAATAACCACGCAGAAGCTAGAATCAACTAGCCTTCAATCGATTAATCCTAAGTTATGCGTACGATATTCATACGAATATTTGTTGTCGTTAAAAAAGAACATCTTAAGGTGGTCCACAAGACCATCAATTCAACCATTCCGGTCATTCAATTCACGATCGAGAAGGAGATTAACAACAAACTCCCATTTCTGGATGTTGTCTTGCAGCGAAATGCTGACGGAACAAAACAAACGTCCGTTTACCACAGAGACACGTATGCGAAAATTATTCTCTACTACGAGAGCAACAACCCCATCTCTCACAAAAGGAATGCCGTCAACAGTCTGTTACGCCGAGAGAATGCAAACTACTGTGACGAAAAAACCTGCCGAAATGAGCTCAGTTATCCATTTGAATTGTTTTCCCGCAGTGGTTATCCCAGAGCATTTGTACACTAATGCATGAGACAACAATAATCTAAAAAAGGAACCAGATAGTTCCCCTTAGGTGCTCAAAACACACACATGGCGAATCCTCCTTTTTATAAGGAACGTGTTTGAATCCGTTGAAATGCACTTGTGAATATACCAAATAAAATTGGCGCACTAACCGATGGCTACTTTACGCACCCAGCTAGTACATCCCAAGGGTAGTGTTGGCTTCTTTGATAAGAGGGAAGTCATCTAAAAAGTCCCATGATACTAAATATTGCGAAAAAATGAAGATCCGTCTCCACACGCATCCACGAGCACTAGCTGGCAGTGAAGAGACGTGGTCATTTGTCCGAAGTGGCTATGCGTTGCCTTAGCACAAGGCATCACTTTGCATAGGACAAAACACGCATAATAGGAGTTCACCTCTCAAAAAAATGCCAAGAATTTCTCGGGACCATGCACTCTAATTAATCATGCACCTACCGGCGTATCGAGTAGGCTGCAGTGTACAAACACCTCAAAGAAATGTGGAAGAGACTAAAATCGACAACTATAGACCAACATGAACAGCAATTAGCGTCCACACCGAATGACCCGAACTGACCCCGGACAGACCCAACTTACAGATGCCAGTTAGCCATTACGCCATTGCGACTGCTAATTATGTCCACCACGATGTGGCGCAAATTGCAACTGCCAGAGACTTTCGAAAGTATCAACCTTTCATATTTGATTCCCTCCACGATAATTACGGATAAAAACTCCTTTATGCGTATAATTTTTGAATGTTTTACAGGCAAAAGTAGCTTATGCAGCCCCACTCATATATCTCTACTCCCAGCATTTTGTCCTGCAAAAACAGTGATTATAGAGTTTTGAGGGATGGGGACCTAGGATAGGCAGCAAAGAACATTTTTAGAAGTAAGTGTAAAGTGAAAAAATGTTGTCGAAGTTGCTTCCCGCGGCCGCTGGGAGCAGGTTGTGCCGCATGTAAATTGAAATTGTGAGCGGCGCTTCGCATCGTGAAGTATACTAATCTAACTCCAGAAGGGTGATTTGGACCACAAGTAAGCTGAAGTAGATGACCTCCTAACCACCAGTTCAATTTTTCGGGAAATTCAAGAAACCTGCAGGTGTTGCCGCAATAAGTTAAATTCTAATACATATTAGGAAAATCTACAGATATAAATCAACAACACTTCTGAATACAGTAAAATAAAAATGCATTAAGCATTTATTAAAGTATATTTCACTGCGTGTCCTAATTTCCCACCCATAAAACACGATAAACACCGTTTTCGTAGGAAAACATGCAGGTTGTAGGGATTAATGAGTGGGGCGAATTAAGCTACTGTTGCCGTGAAATGTGTTATAAAGGAGCCAGTGTGAAGGTAGAGGGTGGAGATCTGAGTAAATTTTTCCGTTATGCGCGACGTAAATTTCATTTTAAAGCGTTAAGTGTAGGGAAAGCCGCACAATACTAATTATAAGGGTGGTGAAAATAGAAGCGTTGAAGTTGTTTTTTGACACGCTTAGATGAATAAAACACAAGAATCACAATGTATCTGGTTGCCAGTTCATTAGCTCCATTAGCACCCTTTCATATAAGCTTAAGCGTATCGAGATGAAAATTGGTATATCATACAGGCATCTTCGACCCAAATCATACTCTTTATGAACTCACACACAACAAAGCTGCTTATTTTTAAACCCCGACAAAGTTAAAGACTCATCTGCGGTGCATAAAAAGCCCGTAGAGACTTACATTTATAAAATATAATGCATAGAACTAACATTTCCAAATTGAACATTCTTTGTTGAGTACCGGATAATTTTTTTATTTTCCCGAGCTTTCGAACTCTCACAGGAGTCCATTTTAAGATATAAGAAGCAGCAAACAAACTGAAATTGATTATAGCGGGCATATGCCAAGCAGTTGTGAGGGGTCATCAGGTTGTCAAGTCGTAAGACATAGCAACCAAAAAGGAGGGTAGGTAATAATAGCGGTATGCACGAATAGTTGTCGGTTATAGTGTAATACGCGAAGTTGCTGTCAGTGAAGTCAGGTGGTCATCCGGAATCATAAACAGCAATTAGTGTAGCGTCTTATCTCCACTGTAGAGGCTCCTGTTAATCCCGCTTCCCCTTCTGGCGGGTTCCTCGCGGGGTCGTTTTTACTTAAAATTCTTAAGCTTGGTTTGGCCTTGTTCTGTCTTTTACCCTCTTAATGCCATAAGACTTTTCGGGCCGTGGTAAAGTCTAGATGCCTGTTGACGGATTTGGCATCTTATTATCATGCCGCAAGCTTCAGGCTTTTGGCTCTTGAGGTTTATTGGCCTAAGATTGTCGCTACTTCAATATTGCGGTCTAGACCGATCTTTCCGACGTGTATTGAATGAAGAAAAAGAAGTATGCTATATTGAGGATTTAGCAAACCCGAATTTTCAGCAAAAATGGCTTCATTCACGGAGAGCAGATGGTAGGGTAAAGTAAGGGTCATTTTAAAAGGACACAGGTAAAAGGTCATGCAATACTCACAAGTCAAGGTTTCACAACATTCACCTCAACTATAAAGACAGATCGACTTTCGAATTCTCCATTTCCGCTTCTTCACACGCTTTTTTCTTCGTGTTGTCATCCTACCAAGAATTGTCGGTGTAGGTGTTGTTGGTGAATTGCATATGCAACAGATTGGCCGCATTTGAAAAATGTTGGGATGGTGATATGTTGTAGATAAAGTAACTTGTTTTCGTGCATTTAAAAAGGCAGCAGTGTACTGTTGATATGACCTCATGATCACAAATGCAGAAAAACAAAGCAGAGGATTAGAAACGATGGTATAGAATAATAAATTCCCACGTGAATGGAGAGCAAAAAAATGGAATCTGGGAGTTTGGGTCTAGCCTCAGAGCCACTAGTTTGTTTTGGTGTAAGGGGTTCTGCAATTTTCGCCATGTTTCTCCAGCGTTATTGCAGTCCTCATTGTTGCAAAGTACCTTGTATACAACTGCAGAGGTTTCAATAGGGAGCAGTCGGTCTTTAGGTTGCATTACATGGTGCCATATTGTCGCCTGAGGTCGACCTCTATATCTGATTGTCAGGCCTTAACGGGTGACTATAATTGAAATCTGTCTAAATATTGAAAAGTCGTCAGCATATACCACAGAAAAACAACAGATGACACTTTAGTTTCAGAGGCCATACACTCAGGGTACTCTATCAAGACAGAAGTGAGTTAAGGAGGTGGACACTTTACTACTTAATTTCATCGACTGAGAAAGACGAAAAGCTACGCGCTATTCAGCTAGATTATAAACACTATTCGTTCCTTATCATTCCGCTGTAAACGTAGCTGCTGCCGAAACGCCAATGCAGTTTTCTAGCAACTATTCAACAGAACCGATAATTGGACCTCAAAAACACAATTCAGTTGACCTAATTAATAAAAGATCATGGCCTCCGTAAGAGTCGAAAGCAAAGAACAGAGAACGATTTTGCACAGACTACGCTCTACCATTGAACTACGAGGCTGACCGTGTGCCGTGAATGTAATCACACTTGGGTCGATATACCCGCCCAACCGACTGATTCTATGGAATCCACTGCCTAGGCAGGATTTCCTTAACCCTCATCTCGAATCCACCCGAATGACTACTAGGTTAACTTAGTTGCTAGGACATGGAGGAGGGGGGGGGGGTCGGTGGCGGATGAGCATAACTCAGTTGACCCATTTATAATAAAACTTGCGGCCTCTGTGCGAGCAAAACCACACAACAAGGGAGGCCTTTGCGCAGCTAACGCCTTACCCTGCTTTGTCCGTTCGATTTCCACCACGGCGGCGAATTTTTCAAAATTGGGTCAGCTGAATTATTCAAATCTATCAAACCTCCCTAATAAAAACAATTTTGTTAACTGCGGTTTCGAATTCGGGATACACTTGAACGGTGTCGTGAAGTGAGATCTGTGGAGCATGCGTAAAATGTTCACGGCCCCAGACCTGCCGGCATCCGGCAGTGCGTTCTGGTTTGGCGTCGGAAAAATTACTTTTGGGACTTTTAGGTAGAAGATTGCGTCTGCAAACTGGTGGTCGCTACTTCCATCGTTTCATGTGGGTGGATTTAATTTCCCCTTAGCAACTGAATGGACCAGCCGAAAACCCTCATTAGGCTCCATTCGACCACCTAAGCACAGAAAACCATTTTGCCGCTGTATTTTTCTTGTAGATAAAGTTTGCAACACTTTTCCGCCACGTGAACAACTATCGGGTTAATTCATCTCAGCAAACGAAGCGTAGACGCAATCGTCTATCACCGTTTGAATTTGCCCTCAGGATAAAATGCTGCCGGGTCTTAGATAATTTTGAGAAACTACTTGATTTTAAACCATTTTTTTTCTATACTTCTATGTAGACTGTCAAAATATTTAAAAAAATTAATTCCGCTATGATGTAGGCAATATCGCATTTTTTTGCTGCGGTTGAGTAGTATAAACCAGAAAAATATTTAAAACTGTCAAGCAAGCTGCCAAAACAACGGATTGAAGAAATATTTTGATTCAGAATCAAAATAAATTTTCAGCTGAAAAAAAACAACTCGAGGTTTGGGACAATAATCTTATTCGCCTGAGCTTTTGAGATCCCTCGTGGATTCGGCAATGATCTGCGCAACCCATATACGGGGCTGAGACTAAATTTGGTAAAAGCAAGTCGCCACTTAGGGAACAGACGGCCACCCCGTCATTCTTCACCAACATCGGAGAGCCACATGGCCGAGCAATCACCGCGCCCGAGTTCATCACGCGTAATGAAAGTTCAGCAGGTCAGAGTCCATACGCTGCTCAACAAACTATCGACACACAAGAAGGCAATTACCGTTAATTGTCGGTGTATGTTTGCAGTAATGGCTGTATCCTATAAATACTGCAAACTCCCGTGCATACGCTACCCGTATCTGCCGCTGCTCTCTTACTATGTCTCTGATGACGAACCCGCGACGGACCTCGAAACGTCAGGCGAATAAAGTTTTGTCTCAGCGATCGAGTAGTCTTCTTCTAAATTACTTCCTGTTACTCGCATGTTCGCTTGCATTGCCAAGTTTTCAGTTATCTACTTCACAAAAGCCATTTTTACGTCTCCTCATTTAAATGGCAAATGAACGAAAAAGACATAGCAAAAATATCTTTAGATTTAAATCATTGCCTCAATTTCATCATGCATGGAATGCCCTCATAAACTTACTCCCTTTTGCTAGTGAAATAAATAGTAAACAAAAATAGTGTTATGATGTTGTTGTTCTTTGCTGCATAATACGGACCTTAGAGCCCTTCGCCCGAATGAAAGCGTGATTCATGCATACTACTGTATTTATTTCTTTCGCTGTCAAATGTAAACAAGTAGTCTGAAACACTTTCTGTCTCCGACTTCCGAATTCACTTAACAAGAAATATCAAAGACCAGAATGTGGACAAATAACAAGTGCATCGTTTTGTATTATTAAGAGGCAAGGGTTTAAAGGAAATTGCAACCACTCAAAGGAGGTTTTATCGCTTAACAAAATCTCCTCTGATGAGGATGTGTGTACGCTTATGAAAATCGGAATTTGTTATTTAATGTTCAAGTTCAACTTACTTACGGTCAGTGCTCATAAACACTTCAGAAATAACCAGCTGTGTGGGGTCATAGGTGAGATAGCAGGCAAATCCACGTCACAAAGGACTCAAGTAGTAAGGTAGGGACGCATTCCGAATCAATGTTTATATAGATGAAGTATGTCAACTGCATTCTTGGACTACCTTGCTTGCTTGTGCATACTTTTCGAAACTAACAGATAAGGTTATTGAATATTTCGTGTCGGTCAAGTAAAAGTCTTCGAGAAACTCGCTAGATGATGTTTAAGTAAAGTACTTTTACGGGGGATTATCCTTTTAATGTTTACATATAGTTATGTAAATTATTGTTAGCCTAAGGTTAGTTTCGTATCTCTTAAATTTTTATTGAGTTTCAGGCAAGGTATTTTTTAAAAAATCTGAACCAAACCATACCTTACCATATAAGAAACTCCCATCTAGAAATTGTAGCATCATTCTCTGTAGGCCGCAACAGATAACAGTTATTCAAGGAGATTAAACGCTTTTTCGTGTGTGCATTTTGACTTTGGTTCCAGATCCTTGCCGCTTGCCTAAAATCTTCGAAAAACAGGTCGCCAGCAACTCAAACCTAAGAGATCTTCTAAAAGGCAGTTTAATTGCAAAAAGTAGAGTGTCGCTGGAAGTATCATCGATGAAATTTCTATAACCAGTCATTATTAGTCTATGACATTGGCATAATTCCTACTCAGTTTTCATATAAAAAGAAGGACAATTATATCACTGTGTTAGTCATTCTATTGGTTTAAAAAAGTTAGGAAAACACAATAATGTTTTGTGTGTTTTTCAACCGTATTATTTGTATTAAGAAATTTTAAAGCTTCAGGTACTAGTTAATAATAACAAAAGGTCTGAAGAAATCCTTCTTAATTGTTTGCCATGCTTATCACCGTATTTTGCGACAGCCGATTTACACTTAAGTACAGTGAACTTTCCTGAATTCAGTTTTCTGAGGCACTTTACAAAATAAGCTCAACAACGAGGTATTCATGAAAAAATGTTTTCAAAAAAATTAATCTTATAGTGCTTGCTTTTTTGAGCTTCTGGCTTGCACCATTTACTTGGATAAGTTTCAGCAATACTTTCGTAAGCCTTGACTGCCTTTAGTATGCAAATTTGTAGCCGCCTGTTACTACCCCACCCCCTACTCTATCCCCCGGACTAATTTGCCTGTAACGTTGAACGAAATTTGCCTACAATTTTACCTTTTGCGCTCTACCCCCTCCCATGTAAATGTAATGGCCTGATGAGAATTTATTGAAAGTATACGTATGCTCGCCAAATACTCTTCGGATTTTTCAAAAACTTTAAAGCATCTTGTTTTTTAAAAGTTTTTTAAAAACATATTAATAGGGCAAATTTTGCTGCTAGTGCTCCAAAAGGCACTAGTTGACTGCTATTGATTTAAATAAAATCAACTTTACTAAAAAAACGAGATATGGATAAATAGCACCTGCATGTAAGATGAAGCCAAAATAGCTAAATGATAAATTTTTTGTCGACGTATATAATATCGGTGAAATATCAAAACTAAAATCATGTGACCCTTTAAGTATAATTGGATGGCAAGACTATTAGCGCTTTTTACTAACAATCAGATTGTACTACTGCTTTCAAAGTTGCAGTTTCTTTGTAAGTATGAGAAACGTATCTTTAAGGCATTCAACGTTTTGTTACCATTTAAATGCAGCAGTGTACTGGAGAAGTAATACGTTGGAGTCATTCAAACACTATAAACGTATTAGACACGTTTAAGGGGCCCTTGAAGCGAGTCCTCAATTTGCAGCAGTTTTTCGATTCGAATCTTCCTATTATCGTAGACCGAAAGGGCGCTTCATGGTTTATTAAATATCAGCAGCCAGCCATAGTTAACACCCCCAGTTGTTGCACCATCCGAAGCCCAAATCCACAAATTATTGATAAGAAGCCAACGATCGTAATATTGAGCCACAGACGCGTAGTCCGGTCGGTTTAAATTGGGGATATGCAGCCATCAGTTATGACCCCATACCTTTATAAATCGAGGTTGACTGTTTAAGTCAGCTGCACCCCTTCACATATGCTAATAATGAGCGGTCAGTAAGGAAAAAAACTGCATGAGGGGACGAGAGAGCGACAGTCAACCAGCACTCCTTACCCATATTTGCGTCGTTTGCTTGAAGTGATATTCTTATCCACCTGCATGAAAAGGTCGGCCAGCTGCTTTTACTATGGATACAATTTGAAGATAAGCATGTGAAAAAGGTGCCTTCTGCGCGTAGAAAACACAAGCTTATCAAGCAGATAGGGCTTCATCCGGGAACACACGCGATAATATTTTATCATTCAAAACGGTACAAAGTGATCATGTATCCAACATCTACTTTGCGTTTATTGTTTCGTTACCCGAGTATCATTTTTTTTCTAGGAGATGTTTCTTGTACCAGGTCTCGGTTCTGGCAGACTTAGGTCTACTTGCTGCGATGCCGCCAGTCCAGTATTTATATTTTTCAATGCGTAAAAGGAATTCAAATCCATATCGGCTTCATCAGATCTGCATAGCTACGTCATATACTTCAGCCTCAGGCGTTTTCTATTGTTTCTTTGTCTACCACTAACGTTGCTTCCACTTGCCGTGCTCTGAGCTAATCCTATATTTCGCAAGCCAAGGGAATCGTAGAGTCTATGCTACGGTCGCTATGCCATTACTTATCATGATATTTTCTTATTACCTGAAAACAAATGCATCCGATATGCCTCATTGCTTTTGAATGAATGAGTACGACAGACCACCTTTTGAGCTTGATAAGTGGAATATTTCATAAAATATTCGGACATTAAGTTACTTCTAAGAAGCCAAATGCCTGCCCGATCAGGGACATTAAATGGACACCTAATCAGTTCCAAATGTGGTCAATTCCATTCCTAAAAACTGTCGTTAGATGGAAGGCATTTGTGTTAAATTGAAAAGCCTATATGGGAAACGTATGTTTTGGGCAATTAAGCATCGGGCTGCTTCAAGTGCATGGATACTGAAATAAATTAAGTTGGACAGGGTTAATATGGGAGAAGCTGATGACTTGGTCGCTGGCATAATACTTTTATTCACCTTTTATTCGATCACGTAAGTCAAATAAATATCGGAAGCAGTCGGCCGCCTTCTCGCACCACTTGGAGTGGGAGTCGCGCACAGGCCAGAAGCAACCATACGGCGTCAGATAATGAAGCCGAAAGATCCACTGTCACGGCGAGAAACATCTGGGGTCGTCTACAGGATCTGGTGCAGGTGCAGGCAAAGCAATTATGTCGGAGAAACTGGCAGACTTCTCAATACGCAAATTGCCAAACACGTGGCAGCAGTGCGGCCAAATGATGCAAATTCTCAAGTTGCGGCTCATTTGACGAGACCCGGCCACACATAAAAATTTGATGAGACCGAAATTCTCGCAAGAAGTGACAATCGGGTGAGCCGAGAACTACTTGAGTCATGGTTCACGGGCCTCCAATCCATCAACAAGTGCAACCATTTTCCCAGTCCCTATTTAGTGCTGATATTTAATTTGGCCAAAGTGAGTCACCACGAAGGGACCGGACAGGCCACCACTTCATCCTATGCCAGTACCAGAGGACCAGATGACCGGGCAAGTATCACGTCCAAGTCCACCATGCGTGATGAAAGTTCACCAGGTCAGAGCCCACACGCTGTTCAACAAACTATCGGCACAAAAAAGGTAGTTACCGTTAATTGTCAGTTTATGTTTGCAGTAATGATTGTATTCTATAAATACTGCAAACTTCCGTGCATACACTACTCGTATCTGCCACTGCTCTCTGACTATGTCTCTGATGATGAATCCGCGACGGATCTCGAAACGTCAGGCCAATAAAAGTATTGTCCCAGCAATCGAGTCGTTTTTTTCTAAATTACTTCCTGGGACTCGCATTTTCACTTGTATGGACAGGTTTAATGTGTGTTTTATAATTAAAACTTATTGTTCTTACTCCACCCGCATGGTGAGATCGACGTGCAGAGTCATAGCCCTGAGGGAGAGCAGAGGTAGAGAGGAAATAAAAATAGCCTGTGAACATTGGTCACTTCCGTGGCTGACGCCAACGCCAGGTAACGATCGAAAATCGACCCACACCCTGGTGATAGCTGTTCTCTCCGTGCAAGCGAACGTACTTTTCACTCCGCGTTTGACAAAGACCCCCAAAACCTGTTTACTTTCCCCGTTCTCCAGCGCATTGACCTCCTTATGCCGACCTCGCTGCTCGGCTGACGTGAAAACGATGGGTTTAAACCAGACGAAATTTATTAACCCCATCCAACTGTACAGACTTCACTATTCATGCAGTTGTACCGGTTCGATTGTAAATTATCGCAAACGAATTTTTGTCAAATAGACTTTGCACCATTTGTAGGAGTACGCAAATTTTGCGGGCCCTAGTCCGTCAGTTATAAATGCAAATTTTGTATCTGTCTGACTGGCAGAGTCTAAAGTATATTTCTGGACGACACGCGAGAATTGCGTCTATCTGCTCTGTGTGAAGTACATAATTGCTCCGGCGACGAATTGCCTTACTTTCGATTCCTCTCATCACCACCATCCAAATCAAAGTCGTCTGGGGAGAGAAAATGTCCCCCAATCCTACTTGAAGTTACTATCAAGGCTCCAGTGGGCTTTGTGCAAACGCGTCTGAAATGTTTTTTTTTCCTCCATTATAATAGCGAAGGTAGCCTTTTTTTAGCGTGTAAGGCAAACAAAATGCCACGCCCGTATTTCAGAAATCCTTTCAAAGCGGCTCCCTTTTGAGTCAATATAAAAGACCGGGGAAGTGTGCGCGTTTTTTTAAACCCAAATAAAGATAAACTATATCGCTCGCGCTCAGTTAAAACGAAAGGCAAACCATAAACGACCATTAAATGTTGCCTTTGACGCCGAAGGCCGCCGTTCGCCGGCAAATCTACAGTCCCACTCATCTAACTTGTTTGTCATGGTTTCTAGGACAAATAGGGACAAAGGCACCAGAGAATGAAGAATGAATTTTACTGGAGACTAAATATACGGCAGATGAAAGCAACTGTATCCATTTAGGAAGTCAAGTTAGGCGAACGAGCGTTTTCGATTAATTCATCATCACGCACTACAGTAATATAAGGGAGGTTAGAGTTAACGGAAGTTTTTGGCCAACCAACCATTAGTAACAAGGGGGAAGAGGGGGAGAAAGGTGTAAGGGGATCTAAAGGGATCAGATTCTTGTTTTAATTGGGGACCAGAGAGAGGGAGTGGGGGTGGGGAGGATCGGGGAAGGAGTCAGACAATTAGCTCATGCCGACACGTGATCATCGTCTCGAGTTTTGTTGGGACGTGTGAGGACGTAAGGTATTAACGTCTTGTGACGGCGTCTGTGGCCTCTGGATGCTTGATACCGCAGTCTCGTCACCATTTCGCGTAAATGGGGTTGGTATCGAAGGGAGAGTGTGGGGGTGGTGGCAATTATTGATTGGTCCTTGTCCACGCAAAGTCCGACGAGTCACCTCCCTAATAATGACGAATAGGCCCACCAATAACATGTCACCAGCGGAAGAAGAGGCGATGAAGAGGTTAAAAATGAACGAAGACATAACAGTGCTCCCGGCCGACAAGGGAAGAGCAACGGTCGTGATGAACCGTAGCGATTATAATGCGAAAGCACAAGCTCTCCTCGTTGACCCACAAGTCTACAAACCCGCGCATTCCTCACAGGTTAAATCGATGATCAGCCAGCTTACTAGTCTCCTGAGCCGGCTCCGACGCAGCAATGTGATACAGCAAGACGAATGGCGACAAACCAAACAGATTGACATGGCACTGGCTCGAATTTACGGATTACCAAAAATCCACAAGCCCAACGTTCAACTCCCGCCAATCATGGCATTGAAAGGCAGCCCTACTTACAACCTATCGAAATGGATGTCACGAAAACTAAACTTTCTCCGAGAGGGCTCGATGACCTCAATCAATTCGGCCTCCCACTTACTAGCCACTATCAGGGAAAGAACAGTTCAACCGGATCAAACCATGGAATCTTTTGATCTCGTTTCACTATTTAAATCTATCCCTTGGGACCTGGCACGCGACGTCCTACGCAAACGACTCGAAGTAAAATGCGATGAATCGAGGGGTCCTCTAAAAATTGACCATCTCATGCAACTCTTCATCTTATGCCAACGAAATTTTTTTCACATATAATGGTCAAACATACGAACAGACCAAAGGGACGCCGATGGGATCCCCGATTTCCAGTCTCATTGCAGAATCGGTCTAACAGGAGCTGAAAAAAGTCACTTTCGACCAATTTGAGCCTGCATTCCGGTGCCGATACGTGGACGACACTTTCGTTATAATCGAACGGAGCAGTCTGGCATCATTTATCAGGTGCCACGTCGCGACTGTTCTTGCCATTATACAGGGCAGACCGGGCGACGACTTAGCTCGCGAATAACGGAGCACAAATGGGCAGTTCCAGATCGCTACCCACACTCTGGAAGAAGGCCACCAATTTGACTTCTCGAACACACGGATAATGGAACGAGTCAGTAATAAGACGGGAAGCGAACTGCTGGAGGCCTGGGTGTCAGATCCTAACTCTATAAACAGGCCTGTAGATATACCGCCCTGTTATTTTGTTACCCGTGCCCGTGACCAGAAACCAGGGCCCAGTTTTAGGCCACCACTTCAAGATCACACGCCGTTACTCCAGGGACGTGCGTCGGCGACACGATAAGATAGCGTGAGAAGGAACTATGCGTGGACAAGGACCAATCAATAATTGCCACCACTCTTCCTCCTCCACAAAACCGATTTATGCGTAGCTGACGTTTGCTGTTCTCATGTACTCGGATGATGGCTTCTCGTGTGGAGCCGAAAGCTCAGAACAAAACTTTCGTTCCAGAGATCGCGTCTTCCTCTTCTTTACAACAAGAAACTGGGGCTGGCATTAGTAAGCTTGATTGCTAGAAATTAGTATTTTAGTATAGGCACATACCTAAAGCAGCAGTATCTTACTTCGTACCGTGTAGAAACGTACACAGCTCAATGGACAGAGTTGAGAGTGTGCAAACCAAGGCAAACGCTGCTGTGCTCAGGATCCCAAGCATGTACTTACCCGAAATAGTCAAACCATCAGTCACATTTCTTGTTAAGACCAAGAGGATATGAGCCCTAGCGTTGGCTTAATCAGCGTCACCTCTGAAGGATGGTGGCGTCAGTGCCAGCACTACTGCACTTCTTGCCGAGATTGAAGTGATATGAGCCCACTGCTGACTTTAATCAGCGTCACTTCTGACTTACGATACAGTCTGAAATAGTACCAGCAAATACTATCACTAAGCTACGCCCTAGTAAGAAGTAATAGAAGTAGCAGTATTGGTAATAGCAGTACCATTTCTGGCTGATAAAGTCTGCCTCGACACCTACTATAGGTGAGTGAAGGTAGACAGTACAATAGTACCCGCGCAAAGTCTGCTGTCACGAAGGATTAACTTAGACGGCATTTGTGGCTGCATTTACAGAAAGCGGCTTACACCTGATTTTTGCTCGGTTATCTCGACTTTTTCTTGTCACCGGTTCAAACGGAGAGAGAGAGTTTAGAGTGAGGTAGATGGCTTCTCGTCTAATTTAACTATATATGGCCACAGTCACCGTCCCTGCTTTCGGGCAAATAGTGGGCATCACCGATTACGGTGGTCAAACACACAGTTCCTATTAAATCTGGAAACAAATGAAAGCGCTAATGGCATAGAGACAGCATTTAATTAGATGAGAAAGTGCTGAAAAAATGCTGATGGGTGAAAATATATTTTGCTTTATTTAAAAAGAATACTTACCAAAAGTGATGAAATCAGCAGAAAAAACTATGATTTGCCTTACCATACTTCAAAAACAACCCCAGAAAGGCGTCGACTGTCTTCTCTGAAACATTTCCAAACTTTTGCTTGAGTATTCATTTCAATTTAAGTCAATGGCATGTTTCTCACCTAGTTCCTTTTTGGGTGCGATTAATGAAAACGTTTTAGGTTTTGGAAATTGAAAGAAAGCCGCAGATTTACTTTGAACTACTCGTTGCGCTTTTAGGAGATTTTTTGGGATTCATTCAACGTTTAACATGACTTTTTTACGTATGGACAAATCTGCCATGCGGATAGAGATGAAATGCGTTACCAAAATCTGAAAACTACGACTAAATAACAGCTTAACGACCGTTTCGTTTAACTTTTATACATTTCAAACAATTCCAACGTTAAATTTGATGTTACTGCAATTGCAAATTGCTACTAACCTTCTGCGAAGCGGTAAACTACCAGAGGTTAGTGATAATTTACTTGGCAGAGTGTGAATATGTTGTATGGAAATCGTGAAAAAAGTGTAGTCATGTCAGTGACACGCTGATGAAAAAGCAAGTTATACTGCTTTATTAAGTTACGCAGCTCTACCAAACCCCTTATTAAAAATCTGTTCTAAGAGACTTCAAACGTTCAAACATAGTCTAGGGCGACCCGAGAGAACTGCTACTTAATTATAAAGCTGGCAATTTTCAAGATTTTGCTCCGGAAGGAGCACGCTTGAATCAAACGTTCGCCTAGAATTTTAAAGGAAACTCAGGAATTGAGGCAAAGGTTTGTATTTCAGGGTTTTTGTACAAGAGAAGAAAGCGTTTCCAGCACATGAATCGTAGTTTTCTTTGCCGAAACTTTTAGGCTGTTGTGGGACTCTAGTGTCAGAGATAAACCGTCAACGAAGAACAAGCAAGAGCTATAGGGGTCTGGAACCAATCAACTGTTATAGGGGGGATAAAGGAACTGATTAATCAGCAGTGCCAGCGTGCGGATATGCCTGCGAAGGGCGATGTATACGGGCACCAGCTCAGTACACCGGTTGACTGATTTTTCATCCAACGCCCAGGCTTCAATTAGTTTTTGTCTGGTGTGACAAATTATCGTTGCGGCTGCGAAGTTAAATTCGTAGTTCGTCTCATAGGTGTGGGCAGCCACTTGCAACAATGCTTCACCGCGTCTGACAACCAGGTTCTGCTCGTGTATGCACAAACTGAGCATTCGCTCAGTCTGTCCGGTGTAATTTAGACATGAAATGCGATGCACTACGCCTGACTGCTCACTGGAACTTAAACGGTCCTTTATTTTCATGCTTCGGCTGCGCATGATAGCCTTGGGACGGTGTATAATTCTAACGCCTTGTGCCGCAGCAATGCGCTCGATCGCTTCCGACACATCCTTGACGTATGACAGCGCATGCCATATCATAGGGGTTGATTCTGGTTGGGTCCTCGGAAGAAAATTGTTCAGATATCATTTTTTAAAGCTGCCTAGAAAAATTGACGTTCGGTCTGTAGATTAAACTCCTTTGTGCCAAAAAATATTTTTCCCTCTTCTGAAAAGTCCCATGTGAAAATCGGTTTATAACAGAGGGATTTCAAACTTCTGCAACTATTCCCATTCTTAGGTTGAGAAGTCAACTTGGCAAGCATATGTTTTCAGCAAATCATCATCAGGTCATAACATTTGCAGGGTAATTTAATCTTAACAGATGGACAGGGTTAAATAGTCTGGTCTAATTGCAACTCATCGTTTACGCGTCGCCAGCATGTCGGGGTTGGCGTGTAGAGGTTCGTACGTTGGGGGAGGGGGGGGGGGGGGATAGGGGGGGGATTGGGTTATGTTGTGGGGGCTGATCAGAGGGAAGATACATGGAAAGATAATTGCTGTTATTTGTGCGCAGCGAACGACTGCCGCTGAGGCGTGGGGGCAAAATGCGATCGCCACCTGGCGTCGGGGTCGGCCACGGAAGTGAAAGGGCTTACGTCAGCTTCTTCTGACAACACAACACCGGATTCGCTAGCCGTATAGCGACTGCTTCGGCTGTTGCAAGCACCCGTTGGCGAAGGCCCTTGGAAAAGTTGGCTGGTGTCCGATAGACAACCTAAAAGGCTTCGTTACTATTGACTCGATGATTCATATCGACAAGATGTGCCAGAATAGAACTCGAGATCGATCTAGTTTCACCTTTTCTTAACCAGGCTGGTACGGCTCACGTACCCTCTTTTCGAGACGCCTCGTTGTACGGCCGATGTATTCCGCTCCACAGGAGCAAGTGAAAGAGTAAATGCACATTGGTGTGGCCTTGAACGGGAGTTGGTCTTAACCTCCTAATCGTAGGAGGGAAGAGTTCGTGACAAAGACTAGTAAGTTCGCCGCAGCGAAAGCGCATGCGATTGCGGCCCTTAGACGCTGTCTGACGAGCTCGCTTGTTGTATCGCCTAAGAAAGGCAGTCTAATGAATACGTCTTTCTTCTCTGCGGTTAGGGTATCAGGCCTTTTGGCTCACTTGCCAATATTCCTGAGGATGAACCTCTCCGGGTATCCACTTTCAATAAGTGCCTGCTGCAGCTGTTGGAGTTCTTCTTCGACAGTTTAGGGAGAGCAAATCTGTTGTACTCTAGCTGCTAACTCCTGTAATAGATTTCGTTTT
Source organism: Ligula intestinalis (assembly GCA_036362985.1). Classification (NCBI taxonomy): domain Eukaryota; kingdom Metazoa; phylum Platyhelminthes; class Cestoda; order Diphyllobothriidea; family Diphyllobothriidae; genus Ligula; species Ligula intestinalis. Next base: position 52,664,987 of record JAYGXS010000005.1, read on the forward strand.
ATATTTAGGGGGACAAAACTGTGAAAGTTGGTGCATTGTCCCGTCCAGGTTTTCTTTCGGAGGACCCTACGCAGGATGGATCCATCATCTTGCCTTCGCAGAAGGACATCAAGAAACGCTATTTCATCGTCTTTCTCCGTCTCTGCAGTAAATTTGAGAGATGGATGCGCGTTGTTAAACTTCGTGACCAGAGCATCAGTGTCAACGTTATGGTCTGCTACACAGAAGATATCGTCCACATATCCACCGTAGAACGCAAGGTCATCTATGGTGTCCTTTAGACTCATTTTTTCGATCTTGCCCATAAAGCCATTTGCGAGAAACGGGCCAAGTGGTGAACCCATTCCAGTGACCTTTCTGCACCAATTCAATTTCGTATTTTTCTCATTCGCTGCAAGCCAACGCATTGGCGTGGATGTAACTGATGAGCACTCCCGAAATGTAATGGATCCATTAAATTTTACATTTATTACTATCTTCAAGCATGCTACAGGGTTGGTTGGTTTTGTTGTGATCTAAGTAGCGTTTGTACGCGGATCACTGCTACCCTCAGGTCAAATCCCAGGTGGGAAGTTAAAAGGCAAAAGGCACCTGTTAGAAAGGTTGATTGTGTACAGAACTCCCTGTTGCTGCGTCAGGCAGCAGTGGCTACCGGGGAGGCCAGGGCTAGTGTTGACTGTGTCTAGCCAGACCTGACAGAGCATGAGACCGTGGTGGCAGCTGTTTAAGTAGGATTGCGGTTCAAGTGTTCTGTTATTGGTGTGTTGCAATTGTCCGAGGGGATGTCACCTACAAAGGCCCCCTACTGCGTTGGCCAAAGAAGTGGCGTAGTAAATGACCCTTAGGAAGGCGTGCTTATTTGCAAGCGCGTGTATGCGCGGGTGTGTGCGTGCGTAAATAAGCTGAGGTCAACTGTGGGGGCCGCCGGAATGCCGAATGACAGGGGACGCTGGTGCAGCTGTTATCGGTGAGCTAGTAGCAGCGCCAGGGTCGACCCTCGGCGTGTGGGGGCATCAGTGAATGAAGCATTTGAGCAGTTGTTTGTGATGATGCATGACTTTGGGGCAGCGGACCTGTAAGAACGGAGGGGAAAAGGCATTGTGGCCGTCTACCACAGTTGTTAGTGGGTCACCATCTGAGAGGGAAATTGACTGGAATTTTGAAGTCGAACGGAATAAGAACTTCCCTGCAAACAGACAACTTAACTGACTACTCCCTTTAAGAATTCATTATATTTCAAAATAAATGATAGACTCTCAACTTAATAGAGGTCAAGAGTGAGACAGAGAGCCGCAGTCAGCCATCATAGTGTGATAGTGTTTGCAGCTTGTCAATAAAAGATGTGATTGTGGTTCAATGCGTTGCATGTAGCAATTACCAAAAAACATATAGCTGCCGAAGCAGCCTTATGCCGTAGTAAGCAGGGGAAAGTGGATTACTAAACCACCAAACCCAAAACTTCTTTTACAACGCCATTCAACATGATCATACGGGAGACAGGTCAGACGGCGCCCAGCAGCGAGAAAACCTTTCAAATAAAGCAATTCAGTCTTGGTTATGTCTGCAGCTTGCCAATCAAAGATATGATTCTTGCCCGCAGTTCTTAATTCAAGTTTTCAAAAAAATTATAATTGATGTTGTAACTTACCATACTAACAGCCTAGGTACTAGCTTATAGGCCCAGACACGTTTTTCGCCGGTATTCTGCCGCTACTTGACACAGCTGCGAGGGGTCTGACTTATCAATGGGTGCCCCAGCTTTATCAATCTGCTTTCTGGTTGATATACCAATTTTGAAACTTTTGCTTTTTAATCTTCTGAGGAATTAATTTCTGTTCGCTGTATATATCAGTGTATTTAAGGTCTATAGGTGATAACCCAAATTGCAAGTGTATATTTGGGTTTAAACCCGTCAACCACTGCGAAATATCCACTTGCTGTCCACAGGCAGACTTTAGTAGCATAAATTTATGTTGTAACTTACCATAATAATAACAGTCTCAAAGGCCCAGTCTAGCTAAAAGTTCTTGACGCGTGTTTCGCCGGTATTCTGCCGCTGCTTGACACAGCTTGATACTAACATACACAGTAAACAGAAATTAATTTTTCAGGAGATTAAAAATCTGAAAATTCTAACTATCAGAGAGGCCTCATTTTGCTTTTCGCAGAAGAAACAAGACCGTCCCCAAAACCCCCATAGAGATGCCAGTCAGCAGGATCAACAGGTAAGTGTTTGAACTGGACTGATCACCAACATCATCTTTTATAATTAAAAAAACTGTGACTACGGGTCAATGCGAACCTGGAAGCATAACTGTGGGCTACTGAGTGGTTCGGCCCATAAGCAGGTTATGGTCGCCAGTGATGTTCCATGACAACTGCTGGTCGATAAAGCGAGTCACCTTCAGTCGTTTACCACCGCCTGGTGCAATTTCGGGTAGAGTAACTGCGTCGGAGACACTAGGAGGTTGGGCAGCAGAAGTGACGGGGGTAGACCTAAACTCTCAGGTAGCGCACTGATCCAACGCATGATAATCAGTTTCAGTTCATAGAGGGAAAGAACGGTGAACACCTTTGAACTCCCTAGTAGTAACAAGATTACAGGAAATATATGGATACAAAGAAAAATTGCAAAAGTACGTCAGTTACAGGTTCCCTGTGAAGACACAACAGTTGGCGGGTAGTCTAAATGGTAATATGACATGGCAAGGGGAGATAGATCGATGGTTGACAGTCTGCTTTCATGAGGCAGTTTTCCCAGACCTTTGGCGACTTTTGCCTGTCGCCTCTGCACCTCCTCTAAGACAGTACAGTCCTTGACATTCCAAGGTCTCCACGTCTGTATAGCAAATTCCAGGTGCTGCCGAAAGAAGCTTTCAAATATTTTGGTAAAGCTATCTTTTTTAAACCTCATAAAGGCTCGCCTAATCAGCTGTAATATAGTTTTGGCTGACTTCACCGCCTTCATACAGTTCAGCGTTGGCTTGAGTGAAGAAGTAATCTACACATCCAAGTCCTTCTGACTCTTTACTTGCTGCAGCGGTGTACCGTTTAAGTAATAGACCTTCGAGCTGGATGCCCTACAACTGCCGATTTGAAGGAAGTTACATACACTAACATTTAAAGGCATAAGCCGATGCTTTGACCAGTTCTCTAATCTTTTCCTGCAGTTTTCACTGCACCCACTTTCACAATCATGTGTATTTGTTACCGGAACGAGGCAAAGCTAATAGTACTAGGGGTAAGACACTGCTATCTTCTCTCTCATGGTCTTAGGAAATTATCAGCTATCTCGCAACATGGAAACTTTACTTATGTTTCGAAAAAACAAGGTTCATGAGGTTAGATCTATTCTGTCGATAATACATACACAGCCTTTAAGCTGATGCAAGCATTATTTTGTAATCAGATAGCGTTTACCTTTTGCGTGTAATTACGCTTATTCTGACAAAATGATATAACTTGACACTGATATTTAAATGGAAAACCATGCCATCCTGTGCATTCCAAATGGCTGGGCACTTGAATCGAATGTTTTCTCTCTAGTCAACCATTGATTTTATCACGCATTAGGACGTTCAAAAGCATCTGTCTACATAAACGCGTCTGCCTATATTTCCTTTAATAAACTCGACTTGACTGTAGTTGACCGATACGCCATAAACGACTATACCAATCCCCTTGTATTTTCTGGTCAGAGGTCTCACTGCTTGCTTACGCTTCCAGTGGTTCTTGTCAAAAATGCCCACATCGAAACAGTAATATCTGCCCCATCCTGTTCCGAGTATCGTTTAACCTTCCATTTGGAGGATAAATTTATAAGCAAATTAAGGGCACCCCAATGGGCTCCCCCCTATTAGGCCTGATTGCTGAAGTGGTCCTTCAAAGAATTGAACACTTAGTCTTCACCAAGCATAAATCGAAGTTTGGGGCTCATTATGCTAATGGCACTTTCCTCATTGCCAAAACATCCGTCATTAAGCACCTCAAAGATTAATTAAAATCTGTTGACCCAAATATCCAATTCACGACGAAAGCGGAAAGAAATAAGTAACTTTCCTACCTAGATATCCTGATGCGCCATTGTTCAACTGGACTACTGCAAACCACAGTATTCAGAAAAGTCACCAGCGCAAAACAAATACTCCACTTCAACAATAATAACCCTCTGTTTCACAAACGTACCTGCGTTCGTACTCTTTTCCAGGATCCAGAGTATTCACTCTCTGAAGGTGGACTGACCGCACAGTCGACCCGGTAAGGGGCGGGGAGAGCCTGAATGTAACCACTTCTCGAGCAAACAGAAAGTTAACTTTCATGTACACAAATGCACAGAGTATGCTTTCAAAGCTAAACGAGCTGAAGATTCATGCCTTTGAATTATCACCAGATATAGTTTCAGTAACGGAAACTTGGCTGTCTGAACAGGTAGCCGACGGCGAGGTATCTATGCCCGGCTATCTAATCTTGTCTTGCACCTTTCACTACACCCACCCCCTCCCCACACTCGTGTGTATTTTGTTCCGGGAACGAGGCAAAGCAAATAATATTAAGCGAAATATATTATTTCTTCTCTCCCGTGGCCCAGTGAAATTATCAGCTATCTCACAACTTGGACACTAATTATTTTTCCAAAAAAGACAAGGTTGATGAGGTTAGATATATTCTGTCGATAATACATCCACAACCCTTACACTGATACAGGTACTATTTAGTTATGAGACAGCATTTATTGTCTGCGTGTAGTTACGCTTTTTCTGGCAAAATGATTTAACTTGAAACTGATATTTAAATGAAAAGCCATGTCATCCTGTGCATGAAAAATGGCTGCGCGTTTGAATAAAATGTTTGCTCTCTAGGCAACCGTTGATTTTATCACGCAGTATGGCGTTCAAAGGCATCCGCCTACATTTCCTTTAATAAACATTACTTAACTGTCGTTGACCGATACGCCATAAATGACCATACCAATCTTACTGGTATTTTCTGGTCTCACTGCTTGTTAACGCTTCCAATGGTTCTTGTCAAAAACGCCCACATCTAAACAGTTATGTCTGTTCCATCCTGTTCCGAGCATTGTTTAACCTTTCATTGGAAGGAAAAATCTATGAACAAATTAAGGGCACCTCAATGGGCACCCCCCTCTCAGGCCTGATTGCTGAAGTGGTACTTCAACGGATTGAACATTTGGTCTTCAACATGCATCAACTGAATTTTTGGGCTCGTTATGTCGATGACACTTTCGTCATTGTCAAAACATCCGACATTAAGCACCTCAAAGAGTTGCTAAAATCGGTTGACCCAAATATCCTATTCACGATGGAAGCGTCAAAAAATAACCACATTCCATTCCTCGATGTCCTGGTGCACCGTTTTTCAGCTGGACAACTGCAAACCACAGTATTCAGAAAGGTAACCAGCTAGAAACAAATACTCCACTTCAACAGTAATCACCCTCTGTTTCACAAACGTACCTGCGTTCGTAGTCTTTTCCAAAGAGTTGAAACACATTGCAGAGCACAAGCTGACAAAAGAATGGAACAACAAAACCTTCAAGACCTCTTTCGAGCTAATGGATACCCGAATTCTTTTAGAAACCAAAACAAGGGCTGAGTGAACAGAGGACGGGCAGCAAAACAGCAATTCGAAGTCTGGAAGGATATTTCCTAATAAAAAGACTCTCCGAAGCAGTCTCACGACTGTTACAACCTGCTGGCGTAGGCATAGCCCATCGACCGCAAGCGACGATTCACGACCATGCGATGCAACCTAAAGACAGACTGTCACCTAATGAAACCTCCGCAGCTGTCTAAAAAATACATTTCAATGATGGAGACTGCAATTACGTTGAAGAAACAGGAGGCAAATTGCAGACTTGCCTGAACTAACACAAAGCGGCGGCTCGGAGACTAGACACTAACTTACAGCCTGCAACGCATATTGGAGAGACTGGCCACAACTTCGATATTCAAGGAGCGACCATCGTAGGCCGAGCAGCCTCAAAAGTGGAAAGGCTGACGCTTGAGGTACGGTACTGAGAAGCCAACTGTGTAAACAGACATGTGGACCTGACCGCGGCCTATAGAGTCCTACGTCATTACTTCAGTAAATGAAGGAGCACGATCAAACGGAATTCAGGATTTGCAAACGAAGACAAATCTCTGACGAAACCACCGGAAATGGGAGCACTATTACCAGTATTCTCTACTGTGGGGACGAAATAGTCCACCAATTGCCGCCAAGCCACGCCATAATCCACACGGAAGGTCAAGCAGAGAACGGAGCAAAATCGATCAGCCTAAAGCCAACACGGACAGCAGCAACTTGCAATTTTCTGATCGCTAAAGTCAGTATACGCTTCGACAAAGGTCAGCCGTTCCAGCTGCACGAAATGGCAGCAAAACAACAAATTTATTCCCTTGAGCAACAAATGAAATGTAGCAGACATTGTGTTTGCCCAGATCCCCTTTTATACCCTCCTCAATTGCAAATGTCTCTTAGTTGTAATTTCGAACAGTGACAAATTTGTGAAAGATGAGTGATACATACCACATATCAAACGAAATTCACTAAATATCGGCGAATATTTTCCAAAGAAATGTCACTGTTCTGGACGCTGGTACGCATTTTTCCACTGAAAAGCCTTACCAGGAGAAATTTTATTACCAACTAAACACTACATATAATCTCAGGACAATTGCTTGATTGAACTTCCAAGGAACGAATTTTCATCCACGCACAGGAATGGGCTATTTAAATAGTATGCATTTTTCATGGAAGCATTTAAACATCATTCTGATCCCAGTTGTCTTGCAAAAAGAAAAAGCACAGTACCTTCTTATGCGTTCTTGTTTGTGGGGAAGAAATATCTGTTACAAACTGTTCTGCTCTAACGAAGGAGACAATATTGTCTTTAAATTGATTTTTTACAATACGTGATGTTATAATGAGCAGTATAACCAAGGGTCCACATGTTCTGTAAGGTTTCTCGAGCGTGCACTTAGTAAAATGCCTTACGAGCAATAGCACTACAAAATGCATCAAATGACCTACAATGAGCATAAAACTCCAGTTTCGTGACCGTTGCTTACAAATTTACTTGAACAGTGCAACAAAAATAAATTATTTCAAACCATTGGCATTAAATACATAAAGCTTTGTAAGACAGAGATTAGAAACTGTCCGACAAAACCACTGGCCTTGAAATAAACTCAAGACAGTGTTAGTAGTAGGGCTGGATCCAGGGAATATTAATGTTTAAGCACATTTCCACCTTCGTTTATGAAGGGGATGAGATTAATTTAAATTTTAGAATGACACAGGTACTGGGAAATATGCTGCAATGTAGTCAGTTCTACAATGCCGTCATCTGCCACTAAAGCGAACAGCCTTGTCCCAGGAATGAATTGAGAAGAAAAGAAGAAGACTCGATCGCTAGGATAATATATTTATTCGCCTGACGTCGTTATATCTGTCGCAGATTCGTCATCAGAGACATGAACAGCAGAAAGGTTAAGCATGCACAGAAGTTTGCAGTATTTATAGGACACAGTCATTACTGCAAGCATACAGCGACAATTAACGTTAATTCCCTTCTTGTGCGTGGACTGCTTGTTGGACGGCGCGCGGGCTCTGACCTGTTGAACTTTCATCACGGGCGGTGAGCTCGGGCATGATGATTTCTCGGCCGTCTGCCTCCCCGGTGTTGGCGTACGATGAGGCGGTGGCCTGCCCATTCCTCAAGTGACGGCTTGCTTTGGCCACATTGAATCTCAGGATTGAATATGGATTGGGCAAATCGTTGCACTTGTTGATGGATTGGGAGCTCTTTCGGCGTCTCAAATTTCTGACCGCTGATTCGGAGACCACGGTCCGCTCGTCAACACAGTTCTCGGAGAAACTTAAAGGGTTAAGTCTCTTGCCAAGTGATATCCTGGTTTCCTTCGATGTCACGTCTCTTTTTACTTCTATCCCTCAGGATCTGGCAATTTAGACGGTTGAACTTATCCTACGAAACAAATACGATGAGACGGAGAATCGCCTGGGGCACGCGGAAATCCTACAGCTCCTGAAGTTATGTCTCAGGACGTACTTCACGTTTGACGGAACGATCTACGAGCAGGTGAAGGGGACACCAATGGGTTCACCGATTTCGGGACTCATAGCCGAGGCGGTCCTGCAGCGGCTGGAGCCGCTGGTTTTCCAACGCCACATACCGAAATTCTGGGCTCGCTATGTGGATGACACCTTCGTCGTCATCGAACGGGATCAGGTGCTCACGTTCAAGGAACGTCTAAACAGCGCCTTCCCGGACATCCAATTTACGATGGAGGACGAATAGAACAACCAGCTGGCCTTTCTTTATGTCCTCGTCTGTCGAAAAGATTGTGGTGGTCTTAAGACTAAAGCATTCAAGAAAGTGACAAACCCGATGCAAGTACTGAATTACAACAGCAACCACCCAATCAGCCGGAAACGCAGTTCCGTAAAATCACTCTATCGGCGTGTTGAGACGCACTGCAGCGAAGAAGAAGACAAAGTTGTGAGGAAGAATACCTCAGATGGGTGTTCAGAGAAAATGGCTACCCGCGTAACTTCGTCAACTGGCGTTCGATCCCGTATGTCGAAAAAGTATCGGAAGCAGTCAGCCGCCTTCTCGCACCACTTGGAGTTGGAGTCGCACACAGACCGGAGGCAACCATAAGGCGTCAGATAATGAAGCCGAAAGATCCACTACCACGGCAAGAAACATCTGGGGTCGTCTACAGGATCTGGTGCTGTTGCGGTCAAAGCAACTATGTCGGAGAAACTGGCAGACTTCTCGGGACGCGAATTGCCGAACACGCAGCTGCAGTGCGGCGAAATGATGCCAATTCTCAAGTTGCGGCTCATTCGACGAGACCCGGCCACACCTTCAAATTTGACGAGGCCTAAATTCTCACAAGAGGTGACAACCGGGTGAGCCGAGAACTACTTGCGTCATGGTTTACGGGCCCCAAATCCATCAACAAGTGCAACAATTTGCCCAATCCATATTCAATTTTGAGATTGAATTTGGCCAAAGCAAGTCGTCACTTGAGGAACGGGCAGGCCACTGCCTCATCGTAAGCCAACACCGGGGAGCCAGACGGCCGAGAAATCATCATGCCCGAGCTCACCGCCCGTGATGAAAGTTCAACAGGTCAGAGCCCGCGCGCCGTCCAACAAGCAGTCCACGCACAAGAAGGGAATTAACGTTAATTGTCGCTGTATGCTTGCAGTAATGACTGTGTCCTATAAATACTGCAAACTTCTGTGCATGCTTAACCTTTCTGCTGTTCATGTCTCTGATGACGAATCTGCGAAAGATATAACGACGTCAGGCGAATAAATATATTATCCTAGCGATGGAGTCTTCTTCTTCTTCTTAATGCCGTCATTAGTGGATTCACAATTTGTCCCTGAACCTAATTTATCGTTTGTGCGGCATAATTAAAAAAATTTCACTTCTACATCATTTGCAAAATAACTGAAAGGTCTGTTCTTAGTCCTTTTGATGCTAAATTCATCAACCTTAAACCCCCTTTTTTCACATTATAAATAATTCATACCAAATAATGGATTTTTTTGAGGTGGAATTGAACAATTTAGAAAAAAAATACGTATAATTGTTTTCCATTTGTAACAAACAAATTAGAATGCGGAAAGAACAGAAGATATATCTGACTGTCTTTCACAGAGGCCCGCATGTAACAGAAGAGAAACATCATATGCTCACAGAGATGTAAGCCCAGGACAAAGCAGCCAGTAAGCGGCCCGTTGAGAGTTTAAATAAGATAGCTTTGCAAAACAGTCAAATGCTATTGAGTTATTCAGAAAAGACAACCAGATGAGTTACTTCACTGGGGCCTCGAGTCGTACTCCCGCGCTGGAGAGCGACTCAAATTCAGACCACAAGGGGTGCTTGCAGTAGATGATGAGTGACTGGGGGAGAGGGCGTTTTGCGGGCTGGGACCACTACTGGATTCGCAACTCCTCGGAAGGGGACGTCGTGCCGGTGAACTGAGGTTGCTGTGCACACATTGCACATTGTTCACGGTCAAGAAAATGGAGTTGTCCCCGCAACTGATGTGCCCATCCGAACACCCGACATCATCATCATCATCATCCTCCTCCACCTGACACTGCCGTCTCTGAAGATGCCAACTGGTTTTCGAAAAGGTGGGCAATGAACGGCGTGGTTTGCCGTCGAGGAGAACGTTGACAGAGGAGCGCCGATGGATGCTCCGAGGGGCCTCCTCCGGTCGCCAATAGCTTCCCTCCTCGGTAGAACTATTTTTGGGCAGTCTAAGACTGAACTGCTTGTAAACAGTGTCGCCTGACGGGGAGGAGAAGGGAGGCGTCGGACCGGGGGCCTTGAGCAGAGCACTGTGGCCCGGATGGTGACTATCGGAGGCAGAACGCACAAAGGTGGAGGTTTTAGGGAGCATATCAGACGATTGGGAGAAGTAGAGCTTCTTGGAGGTAGGTGGCACTGGTGTAAGGCTGCTGGAACAGGAGGCATCGGGAGGGGAGGAGGCTGTGGCCTGTGCAGCAAGCAGTTGTCGTTTTAGGGCAGAGTTCTCCGCTTGCAACGCCCATAATTCTCGCCTATTAAAGGGGAAAAATGCATGTTGGGTCCTATGGGCATAAAGATAGGCACATTAAATTTACATTGTGGGTTTGGAAACATGCGTTATAAAAAACTCATGTTCTTGATAAAAGGTTTGTACCAGGTTAGACATTAATTTGCTAATAGCGTTCAGCCATCTACAAAAACCCCGAAAATATCTCAAAGCCCTGCTGCGTCAAAAGACACATTCTTTTGAAGGGTGCGGGCGACTTCGCCGGAGAGAGCGTGGAGGGATTCCAGTCCGTTCAAACAAGGTTACTGTACACAATGACCATATATGCTATTTAGTCATGCACGCTTGCATTTATTCGACTACGGGATGGGAGCTGGGCTTGCGAGATCTTTCGAGTAAACCTAAATACCCTTCCAAGAATCTTGTTGTTTACATAGCACGGTCAGGGTGTAAGCATACCCTTATAAAAAGTTAAAAATGAGTGGAACAATATTTGATCACATAACTGATTCAGCCATTGCAGGATGTCGAAACTGTACTACAAACATTGATTTACATATTGAGAATTTGACGTGATGTTGTAAACTATAATACTGTTCCATTTATTTGTGAATTAAAACGATAATTAGTGTTTAGTTACATCTGGTCCACCCGGTTTATCAGATGAATGGTAAAAAAACACGGAATCACATTAATACACAACCGTTTCACGCGTATTTTGTTTTCACTAACAAAATTGTAACCTTGACGAACAACTACACCCAGAAATAGAAGCTTGCATGCAGACGATGCAAATGGTGACATACGCTTTTCGAAGGGAATATTAAGTAACAAAGACACCACATTGCTGTCCAATTAATATGTGTATTAGTTATTGAATCGATGAATTCAAACGTGTTCCCTAAGCTACGTGTTACTAGTTCATGTCAACTCAGTTTAAGCCTTTCTACCAATCACTTTGCGATTGCCCGTTGAGGTAAATTGCACGTATATCGCACATTTCAGCCATATTAGAAAGTCTGGATTATACATTTTAGGCATTAAGTCCATGTTCATAAGACGTTTGGAATCCAGTTCACTAGGCAAGCTTTGATAAATAAGTTTCAGAAGATATTTTCTGGGTTACAATTCTACGCTCCCAGTGTGGTTCTATTCTACCCCGCTATTTTAAAACCCAGGTCGCCAGCCGAGATGAATACGATTTTCGCAGCGCAAACACTTTTCATCAATATAACGAGTAGTTCATTGTTAGAGCGAATTTTCTCGAGGTTCTTCGGAAGTGCTTTCGCGATATACCTTAATTTTATAGGTTTTGTTCAAAGTAAATATGCCTATTCCTTCAAAGAAAACAACGCGACATGAAGCCGATTTTTCAATTAAAATAAAATATTGCTCTATTTATCAATGGCCCCTCAGTTTACAGTTTGTCAGAGTGTTTTGGAAATGCAGGTCTCATATGATTCCAAACCACCTGCTTTATGTTTTTTAAAGAAAAAGATTCTGCGGTTGTTTTCTACAAAAGTCAGGTTCGGCATGGATGGCTTTACTTGAACTGTAAACGCCATCGTCAACATCAAATTTGAGTAGTACATTATGGCCGCAAATTTGTGTTACATGCCATATAATTCTCATCAAATGTTGCAATAGATGTAAACCACACTGGCTGCATTAAAGGCAGCATTATTCGTTGACGGATACGATTTGGTTATGAATGAACACCTCAACATCGTAAATAAGCTCATCATTAGAAACTTTTTCAAAACCGAAAAATACCTTTTCTTTAAGTATAAAATGTAAAAAATGCATACTTTTCTATCAAGCCAGTACAAGAAATAATTTTTCATGTATTTTTACAGAAGATATATTTAAAGTTATAAAGGCAGTCAAAATCAATGATAAAAACGCATACAATTTAAGCAGTTACTTTTTACAGTGCATACATTTTGCTAGCATTCAGAAGGAAGCTCGTTAAAAGCCGGCATCCTATTGTAACTGAAGTGACCTCAGAAAAGACTACACAATAATCGGTACTAAAACCTTAGTCAGTGCCGATTAGCGAGAGACTATCAATCTATCACATGTGTGGACCTGCTACATCAAACACATGCCCTACTGAAGTTTCTATTTACGCTTGGCTACGCAGTCCACGATTGACGGTGCATGCTCATCTGTAGTTGCCATCATTGTGTTGATGCTATTCCATGAGGGGTATGCCGGTGCATCAACTATTTACGTCTAATATTATTTTTTTAGCTTCCATGCACTATACAATTATCATCTACGCTTAGTTGAATGACCTGCAATTACGCTTTGGATGTTTTACTGTTGTTGTTGATATTTGAGATTCTCTTGTCTGGTCTGCTTTTGAATGCCGTAACTGAGGGTCTTCTTTGACAGTCAGGAACAAAATAGGAATTCATCCCAATATGTCAAATAGCTTTCCTACCAAGAAGACGAATGCAATCGCGCAATCACAAAAGTTACAGTTCCAATTAAAAAGCGTACTCATTTGCCACAAGGGAACCATAACCTCAGTTTTCATCCATCCTCCTTTAGGACTTGTGATGTAGAAAACAGTATTCTGGGCGAATGCCTGTGGGTATTCACGCCTTTAGAAGTTATGCTTGTACTGATCGTTGTGAACCTGCAATTTGCGCATTTAATAACAGCGTACATAAATTCCCAGGTGGTCGCTTTGTTGCACTTAGAGTCTAAACGCATGATGCGGATAAAAGTGTTACGGTCCCCAGTAAGGGATTTGCATTGGACATTTTTGTTTACACTTACGGGTCGGATTTGCCTATTTAAATTTTTATGTAGAGCAAATTATTGCCGGTTATTCCGGTTATCCATCCATATCAAAAATCCTACTGTCACCTGCGTTCAATTGAATGGGAAAAGAACTAACAGATTTTGGGTCCGCACGTAGGAGAATGGAACATCGAAAATCAACTTGATTGACCACTCTTTCTGGCCACACTCAAAAATACTTGTAATTTAAAGGCTGGTGAATGCTTGTAACTTGAGGAATGCCCATTCATCAGGGTTTGTGTTAAGGTGTGATATTTTTTCGATTGATAATCACGTAAAACGTCACTTGGACATCAAAGCTCTAATCATTTGCGCATATGGCACATTAGTAAAAACATACACAAATCCAAGTAGTGTCCCACCCAAGGTCCTAACCTGGGGCTGAGCACGGCCAATGAACCACAGATTGCCTTTCCAGTCTACTATACCTTTTTCAGCAATGTCACTATGCTTATGCCGCTATGCGGCTCAAGGACACAACTGACGAGCGATTCCTGTGAACAATCCGTGTACGCATAGCTGCCACTGTATATATAAATACGGGCGTACCAAGCTATTTATTTGAGAAAAGAAAGGCTGCTTTTGGAAGAAACCCAAAGAAGCCCTTCTTGTTTTCATATTTATGTCCGACAAAGCAAAGGGAGACTGAAATGGCCATTTCTGGTTTGTAAGCCGTCATCAGCCAGTCATATCTAATCTT
>JAYGXS010000005.1:52679111-52752364 GCA_036362985.1 Ligula intestinalis
CGGCTCCTTCAACGTTCAGCAGCAGACATATCGGCGAAACACGTGTCTAGGCTTTTAAATTATGTGTATATCGGGAGTACAGTATAACAGCAACATCTTGAATAATTAACATTATTGGTAGTGTAACTTGTTTGTAGAATGAAACTTGCAACACAAGATCGATTTCATGCTTTCATATGAATTAAAATATAGTTTTTTAAAAGAATACAGAAAAAAACTAATGGTCCGTGCTAATGTTTCCAGAATGTTTTCAACTTTTAAGACGCCATAGTCGGAGGATTAAATAAGTAGATAGAAAGAAATTGTAAAACATTCTCACCCGTTCATTCAACATGTTGTCCTGAGAGTAATACTGCTAATATCTAAGATGCAGCGTAGTTTGTACATATTTTAGTATTTTTACAGGCATTAGCTCCCCGTCGGTCAAGCGTAAGTTGTGAGAAAGAAACAACAAAATGCATTCGTCTCCACCATATGTCTTTGGCCCTCTTGAGTTGTTCGGATGGCATTAAGACGTGAGTTCATAAAATTCTCGATGATGTCATACTCTCATTAACTGCCATGAAAGGCCTTATGTCTCAATTTCAGTGGTATACATTCGGCAAACAGACAAGAAACTGTTAACTGCGTACATGCTTATATTTCTACTCATTGTTCCTTCGAACAAGTATTGCATACGTTCTGCGTCTTAGGTGTCTTATGCATGCACCATTGAGAGCTTACACTCACACAGGTAGGCGTGCACAGCCAGCTCTATCAGAAGCAGCTGTCCTCAGCACCGAGCAGCCTCCCATTAAACACCCGAGGGAAAGTAAATTTAAAATAGTTTAAAAATCCTTCCAAATCTGTGAGTCAGCATGAAAAGAGCTGGCAACTTATGTATGCCGACATATCATGTCGGCCATCAGTTCCGGCCTGGCCGGCTTGGTTTCCGTTGCCTGTGCAGATTGTTTGAGGATAAAATGCGTACCACAGTAGTATACTAGAATCATGCAGAGGAAACCAGGAAAGCCGTGGGATTTTATTGTTTCACTATCTAAATGGCACGCTCAGATGGACTTTATCCCACATAGACTACAAAAATATATCTAACCACAACTGGCAGCACAGAGAAAATCCTTCAGCCTTATTATTGCCAGTGTTTGTGAGTTCCAGTGTCTGCCTCGTGCCCATAAAGAAGTTTAAAACGCGTGGTAAACGTTAAAAAAAGGACTAAATATCTGTTTCATTTATGTGTAAGGTTTAAAAACATTTAAAAAACATTTAATAATGATCTATACCTCTTTTGAGATTTGCACCAATTTAAAGTTCAGAATACAAGCGACATTGTTGTCAAAAATTGTTTTTTTTTACACAACAAGCAGAATATCCAGTTATTGTTCACTTTTACTTGATTAAGTGGCATTCATCTAAGTATTATAGGCAGTGGTATGATCTAAACAGCATCTTCTGATTCAGAAAATAAATAATGCATGTAGCTGTCTGTAGTGCTATACAGCAAATATCGACAGATACCAAGATATGGTGACTCTTTAACAGATTATTTAAACGAGTTTAACCTTAAAGGTGGAACACAAAAACGAATAGATTTAAAGATACACTCGGAACAAGCAGGTTTTGCGAATATTTCAGAAGTGCATGGCTACAAAGCTGACGTGGATGTAGGGCGTTGGTGTAAGTTTAAGCAGCCAAGTCTCAGATTGGCAACCCCAAACTCCATCCTCACTTGAATAAATAAAGTCCTTCTAGGAACTAATCGGAGGTGTAAAAGAAAGGCATGGGTTATGTCCACAAATACTTTTCAACTACGGTCTCAAAAATAAACGCATGTGATTTTAGCTGTGACAGCCAGCCAGTTTATTAATGCAGAAAAGATCACGTTTTAAAAATAACCCCGAGTAAAGATAGCAAATCAATTTTAAGGGCCATTCTTGGAGTTATCCGCGTTCACCAGCGTTCACGAATAGTTTCGAGCGCAGCAAGAGTGGATGGTAATAAAACGGTACTCTCGTGCGGTTTTGAAATCTGTTCGTTGCATTTTGAATTATTTGGGGGCAAATGGGAGGGGCATTTCGGATATTAATGGATTGCAGGAATAAGAGGCAGCACATAAAAGTGATTATTAACCACATGCATTTGTCCAACTTAGTGTTTTGCGCTTTTCAACTCCCAGAGAAGGGAGGATGAAAATGGAGGTTCAAGTCTCCCTATTGGCACACCAATATGCCTTTTAAATGCAACTGTGACTTTTTCAATTGCGCAAATGTAAACCTTTTCGCGGTAGGATGGCGATATGGCAGACTGGGATGAAAGCATATATTTGTTATTGACTGTCAAGAAAGAACCGCCATCAAGGCGTTCGACCGCAGACAAAACAAGAGAATCACTATACAGGAAAACCATAACACATCAATGTTAGTGAATTAATGGGCTTAACCAAAATTTCTATGATAATTTTTAGTGCATGGAAGAGCAAACACAGAAAATGTGGACGATAGCAATTTATATGCAAATATGCGTCTCGTGGAATACCATCACGTCCGGGATGACAACCACAGTAAACAAATGAGCGTTCACAGTCATTCGTAGACTGAGCAACCAGGCGTAAATAGAAACTTGTAGTCAAGTTCATTGTTTGCAAATTTCTCTCAAGTCTGACGACGAACTGGGGATCCAGTGTCGAAAATTTACTCAATAAACTTACTTATTTCCCAAAGGATGCCTTTCCATGAAAAGTTCATTTTTGACAACTGCTTTTGCGGTTCATAAAACGAAACTTACATTTGTAGAAAAACGTTGCTTTATCTCTGACTTCATAAAACATAAGTCAATTGTTTCGGGCGCACTTCAGACACCTCATTGCATCTCCCGAAAACTAATATATACTTTTAACTGAAAGGTTATTTATAAGTAGAGCGATATGTGTCAAAAAATGAAGAAAAAAAACAGCTTTCTGACGGGTGGCTTTCTATGTACGAAATGGCATATTTACTTCGAACGTAAAAAATTCTGCAAAATTCGAGGAATTACGCTTTGGCGAAAGAGTACTGACTACCAAACGGGACAAAGGCTGTGGTCTCGTTTTAATGACTATAAGTGTGAACCTTCCAAAAATCATAAAACATTTCAGGTGATGACATGACGTCCAAAAGAGCAAGGAAAGTTTGAATCGAACGGGGAGGGAAGAATGGTAAATGAGAAAATGTATTTTGAGACTTATATATCAAAGCTTTCCTATTTAACAGGAGTCTAACTACAGTATGCATATGGGCTCAGTGCCACCACAGCTCTATGTTATGCCTAGCATTTATAATCAAGACCCTCCAATACGGCCGATAGTAGATGTGTGCGACTAACCCTATCGCGCAATCGCGAAGTTTTTGGTGAAAAAACCTAGGTTGAGCTGATGTGGATGAGCACTACCTAGCCTACCAACAATTTAAATACATTGATTCAATAATTAATGCAAATTTCCCTGAGAAAACGATGTATTCCATTCCAGATATTTCTTAAGTAGGTAGTATTCCACTATCTGAAACGCCATATTTTGATGTGATCAAATTCTTTATGTGTCGCATATTCAGTTCCGATTTGATGTCCAATTTAATCACCATTCCCAAGTGTAAAAATGGGGCCGCAGATTGGACCTGTACTAGGCGATGTTCTCATAGAACTCTAGAAAATATTTTGTTATGTCGAGTTACAATAAATCTTTCTTAGTATGTTCGATAAAGTGATGATAGTTTTGAAATATCAGGCGAAAACTTAATGCTTTCACCCTCCTGCATCAAGCGCTTACATTGACTTTATAAGAAACTAGTGGATTTCTGCCCTTCTAAGTGCCGTCCTTTGCAGCATGCATGAGGTATTGATTTGTAGAAGGATATCTTGAAAGAAAATATTGCCAGAAAAATTCAGAATTTTCTAAATTTTGGTCTGGCTTTGCAAAAAATTAAAGATTAGTTCAGTGCTTCCTTACCCGAAGGAGGAGACTTTGTGCTCTGAGAATGCTGGAGAACAATCTTACTTTTATCAAAAATAATGGCTGTGAAAATGGTCCTGCCGAAAGGCTTTTAAAATATAGAGAAGAATGGTCCAAAGAATCGATTACGCCAACAGCTGAAAAGAAAGGTTTATTTCTCCCACTGGCGAATGAATATCTACATCGTCGCCTAAAAGCTGATATCGCCTGCGCGTACCCATTTGCTAAGAGGAGACTCGATTCTCCAAACACTTCCCCGATAGTAAGGATAGGCTGCCTGCAGCAGAAGCAGGCGCGATGGTTGGGTCAATATCTTTATTCTCCCTAAGTTTCAGACTCCAGCTGGAAGTCCTCTTCAGAGGCAGCATCAGAAGAGAGCAATTCGTACGCTGAGAATTGCAGTGTTTCAAGGAGGCATTTGCCATGCTACTGTGCAGCTAGGATATTCAACGGTTGCTCCTTATTGAGAGGTATTGCCCGCTAGTGCGCTAAATGCTTGAGGATCGTTACTTGCGGAAATCTAATCACTTGTATTAGAGTTTGGCCTAATTAGTACTCCTCAACTTGATTCGCCAGCTTTGGCGTTAAAAAATTTGTCCGCCTGCGCGCTGCCCGAACAGGAAATGTTTTTGTCCCAGCTAAATTGCCTTTTTAAAATTCTCCAACGGGGCAGGCACCCATTTCAAGTGGATACGAGAAAAAATGTGAGATGAAAATTTCCATCATTAGCGGCACTGTAGTTCACTTCGCTGACAGTGGCCACCAAGTAGACCTCAATTGAGCATTTCGCTTCATCAAAAGGTACCGGGGAGTTGCGTCAGGTTTTTGCTCACCACTTGCTTGCGCCTATAGAGTCGGTAGCCATAGGGGTTAACCAAACTGGCCTTGGCTTCGCATTAAGTGATTATACAGGCTATCAGGTTTCCTTGGCCTAAGTTGAACACGGCATATGTGCTCCCGTCTCCTGACACGTCGCGATACAACGAAAAAGTAGAAACAGAAATTACTGTCAGACACCTCAGCCCTCCCTCGATCTGAGCCCTTTACAGGACTGGACTATACCCCCCCCCGTTGTTTGAATGGCCTCAGCCTTTTCTTCTTACTTTGTACAACTTTTTCTGGTCTTCTCTTCGTAAGATAACAGTAGGAAAACCAAGGATTTATAATTAAAAACTTCCTTTCATCCAGCTTGATTATTGAATGTTTATATGAGTATAATCTCTGAATATCTAGCTTTTTAGTTCATTTTACCCATCACGGTACTATATGACATGCATTTTCTTAGTAATAAGAAACATGACAAACATAATAATCCGCAGAATTTTCTGCCAAGGAACCACAACCTTCCCAGCTTTTAGAAATTATTTCCCGAGAGAAAACAATGTAGTGCGGATTATGTGGATTGACCCCCTGCATCAGCACGTATTCACATTGGGACTTCACAGTTACTGGTTTTCTGCAGCAGTGCATGCTTATTAAAAAATATTCGTTGCCAGTGCCAAAGCAATAAAGCAAAACTACATGCGAGTTCCTCTGAACAAATGAATTTGGCCAACCAAAAGTACAGGCAGTTGGCCGCGAATTTCCAAAACAGACGGCCCCTAATTAGTTACACTAAACATATAAGCAACAGGAGGCCTTTAACCTTAAGTAATGCACTCTTAAATAACTTTTCAATTGTTGATCAGTATCGTTATTGTAAAAATGAATTAAGAAATTAAGTACAAGTATATGGCTGTTTTTTGTTTGAGTATGCATTTTAAATAGTTATCATGTGGACAATATTATTACAAGTGCGTTTGCGTTCCCATACGGCGTACTAGGACATTGCCTTAGCAACAGTATCAGTCATCCGGGAAGGAGACGGCTTAGCAACACCTCTGAAGACAGCGAGAATTATTGTCGCACAATTAACAGGCCTTTATCCAACACGGATAAGGAAATCGTGGAAATTAATGGGTCGAACGCGAAGCTTCAAGTCATCACCGCACCAATGTAGACCCCAAGCGGTGGCTACAGAGGTGAACAATTATCAAACACACGCGGATGACGGCTACGAACTATAAATATCATGTAATCTGTGCATGTTTCACCCCTATCTACGCATTGCTCCCACTATCTGACCATGAACTATGATTAAAGATTCCGGGGGAATCCTAACTGTCAGGAAAATAAACTCTTTTGCCAGTGATCGTATCTTGTTTTTCTGAACTGCTTCCTGGGACTCGCATATTCATTTCTCTTGGCAGTTACAAGTGCTCTTTACAGTACAAACATAGTGGCAGAAAAGCAGTATTCCGAATAAAAGCTATAGAATTTATCTTTTCATGATTTCAGACGTCGTTCAGCAAACAACACGCAATTCAGTTAGATAGAACCTCTTAGAACCCCGAAAATGTGATTGAAAATTGAGTAATTGCCGCACTTCTCTTTATCTTAATGGTCACGGCTGCTAGGTCATTACTGCCTTATGTAACTGTCACCCGTTGATGAACACTCACTGACCACTTGAGGCTAGGTATGGCTGACTAATGATGGCTTATAAGCCAGAAATTGCCATTTACGTCTTCCTTGTCTTTGCTGGCAATACTTTCGGCATTATATAATTGCCTTCTCTGATGCTTCAGGTGGAATTTTAAACTCTAGCCAATCTTTAAATTAAGCCATAAGCACTCTACGTTCCTGGCGCCGTCACGACAGTGATTCCCATTGTACATTGCATAATTATGCGTACAGTGTAGTACATGCGACCTCATCTGCGTCTTCGCAATTAATTCCTGGGATTCGAATTTTTGCTTGCGAGTATGCCTAGCTTGGCCATCCCAATAAAGATGTCCATTAATTTACTTGAAAAAAAAACAATTTCACATGACAGTGGGTCCTCAATTACCGTATGCAAATGAAAGCTATAACGTAAGGTTCAGTGGAAAAGAGGGCGGGATGTATTTCTGTTAGTAGATTCGTTTTTGAAGGGATATACATATCAGATACAATGTAAAGCGATGTTTTTAGATAACTATCAGACATTGCTTACAAAAAGACCAACTAGTGCCAAATACATGTGCAATTGAATGTTGTTTCGTAAGGGGGAATTGTTAAATATCTAAGGACGAAACTTAAACTTGCATCTGATAAACATCCTCAAAAAACATTTCCACTTACAAAACTGATAATCCTCATAAAGGTGCCCGTAAATAGACTTACTATAACCAGTTTGAGCTGAAAAGCGTTCCTCATATAACATACGCAAACGTATATAACGTGCAAGGGTTAGATCTAAATGAAGGCGAAAGGAATTTCTATAAGTCAAACAGTATTTGGAGGAAGGTGCTTGGAAAATGCAACTTTAAGCGTCATTCTTAGATAATTACCAGATACTGTATACGAAATTACGTTCTAGGGCCAAATACATAGGCACTTGAATGCAGTTTCTTAAACAATATCTGTTTGTTATTTAATGATGAAGTTTTGACTTGCTGCTGCTGAACATCAAAAACATTTTGACTTCCGAAACTGAACATCTCGATGAAAATGTCCACAAATGTACTTACTTAAGTCAATCTCGACTGACAAGCGACACTCATTACAGGAACAGTTGTTTCCACATTCTTCTTAAGTCTGACGATGACCTGACGATCCGGTCTCGAATATTTACTGAATAAATATACTAATTTTACCAAAGGACACCTTTACTTAAAATAGTAAGTAGTGCTGGTCTTAAAAAAAGGTATTATACCATGCAATTAGGATTAATATCAGCGTACAAAAGGTGTGTTGTTTCCAGAAAAGTCAAAGAAAAATCGAATATATGCATTGAATCGTAAAATATTACTAAAGTAGAGCGGAAGTATAAATTATTATGTACCATAATCTAAGAATATTTCAATAGTGTCAGGATGCCAAATTTTGACCGAGATTTGTTTCAGCCGCCCTTGAAAATCGTAATTTGTTAAAAATTGACAAATTTAAGAGAGGTATCTTTCAACATAAAACAAATTTAAAATTCTGAGATTTTTTAGGACCGTGAAATGTCTATGCATTAATCGTCGTAACTGTTTACCTTATCATGTTCCTCAGCAAGTATACAAATTGGTTGATTTTAAAAACACATTGTAAACTCATACGCAACGTTTTCTCAATAGCACATAGAAATTGATTTATGCATTCCACAAAACTCCAATAATAAGTTATTTAGACGAGTACTTGAACTGATATTTCTTATTATTTCTCATCAACATTTTCACCTGATTCGAATAAATTTGTCGGAGGCTACTTATTAGGTTTGACGTCAGAAATTGGTGATTTTTTGGAAACGGGGGCGCTAGTCCTTTTGCTAAGTAAAAGTAAATGCAATCGCTAACTCAATTTTGAATCGAGAAGGAATTTAGAAACATTTGTGGGCGCCTTCATAGTCTGTTTGTGATAGCCATGTCAGAGGTTTTTGATCATTGCCTTATGAAATGCCAATTTTCCGAAAGCAATTTCCCACCTTCTAATGAAAAACGCTCCTATAAATTTCATAGTACAATAATTATCAGTTAAATATGTCAGATAAAAAGGTATTTTTTCTAGAAACACACATCAGCCACTCATTAGGTTTATACAACTGCTTACAAATTTGAGCCTCTACAACTAAACACACAGTTCAATACCCGCCTAGTGAAATCAAACGAAAAATTGCATATCCTTCTGAGGCAAATCTTCTAAATCAGATATTAATAAATGTGTGTAGTAAGCTGTCAAGCGCAATTAATCAGAAAACTGTTGGGATAGTGACACAGGCTCACCGAAGCTAGTTGTTGCCTACTTGATTGTACAACAAGTCATTACTGCTGAAGGGCTTACTCACCATAACTGATTTCGTTGACTTTGGAGCATGTCATCATAGACAGTGTAGTGAGCATGACCCAGCATTTGAGATTGCAGCCATTCAATGCGAATTGTCATGGTATTATCAGTTGGGTGGACGTATCCGGCATTTTTGTCGCAAACCTGGAAATTGAGTAAAAAAATAAAAGCCTTTTATTGAAAAAAGAATCGTACTACAACCAATTATTCAATCAGGTTTTTGGAATATGTCTGTGAACACTGACTGACATACTTTAAGAATGGCATCAATTTAAGAAATATTTTTGCCAGTATGTGCCATGTAAGAAAAACAACCTAAGTACATTATAGCCCATAGAAGAGATGGAACAGGAAAATGATGAACAGGAAGCAATAAGCAGGAAGCGATTGACAGGCAAAATAATTATTTTAGCAAACACTATTTGCTGGTTGCTGAATCGTGTTCATGATAAGTGAGAGTTGAGTCAACTAGATATTATTGTTAAAAGATTCCAAGGTGTCACTTCGTTAGTCTACCAACGTCTGACGCTCTATGCGAACGTAAATGTTGAGATATGAATGTAATTTTTGCTAAGTTAAAGAATATGTCTGCAAAAACATTTTTCATGAACGTGCATAAGATTTCAAATAACATCGAATCGATAAAGAACTAAAAGCCCTTTTCGCATTCCTTGAGATATTTCCATCGGCAGATAAATATATGTGCATTTAAACAGCTGTCATATAAACCGAGTAATACCTGGTACATGGTGAACATACGAGTCTTTCTCAAAGCTCTTTATTTGTAAATTGCCGATAAGCGAATTCTTTCTTTTGGTCAAAATCAGACTCAGTTTGTTCTGTTACACTTTCATGACATTCGGTACATACTACAAACTGCAGGAACTAAGTTTTACGACTTTATTTGCTGCAGACGGCATAAAACACCATAAAAAACATTTAACCTAGAAATGATGCAATAAGCAGAGTCTTTTTGCATTCAAATATATCCAAAAATACAAAATTCCGACGCGGTATCTTTGGTTTTCTACGAAGTTTACCAATTGCAGATTATTGTTCTTGTAAATAGCTGCATTTATTTTGGCCAAGTGGAACCGAAGATGCGTACATTCTGGGGTTGCGCAAAGTTATGCTCTCATTGAACTCCAAACACGTCTGAAAAACGCTAAGTGCTTGATGACACTCAAACAGTACGTCAAACGCTCACCCGCTGTGACTAAGCTCTTATGCAGATTACGTAACCTTAACCCCCGTGCTGTCCTTCCGAATACATACCCGTGTGTGATTCTTCAGGACACTACGCTGAGTGAAGTTAGGCTACAGGCAGATTGCCAACTCCGACTTGAATAGCGAAGAGTATCTTGCCCTTAACTAACATTGACCCTGCATGCTTTCATGATTTAACTAGAATTTAGCTAATTTTTTTGTTTGCTTTCCTTTTTACGCCTGCAGTGACTTGATTATGATTCAACTTATAAAGTTGATTGACTGTTTTATTCCTTACCAGCAGACATTGGGCTCTCGCTGTATATATTGAACGCAGCAACAGAAGGCTGTAAAATATCGTCTAGCGCATTCCCTTGGTGAAAACAATTTTTTTCTAGAATATATCTCTTACCTCACTTTTTTTCCTCCTAAGCTGACACGTCTTCTGAGTATGCTTAACAGTTAGTCTGAATCTCTTAAAGATCTTCGGTAGGAGATAAATAAGAATGTTCCCTCTATGCCGTGCGCTAAAATGCACTCAGGGGAATATTATCGAATTCTTACTCGCTCACTGTCCTGTCACTAAATTTAACCCTCATGATCCTAGAACTTGGCGATAAGATTCACGGTTCACGATGAGCCTCGTAGCGCAATGGTAGAGCGTTGGCTGCGCAAAAGCCTCCCCTGTTGTGTGGGTTCGAGCCCTATTGAGGCCACGAATGTTTCACAGTTTGGTCAAATCAATTAAGCAAATCTTACAACCTTCCCCTCCCTCCTCACACCCGTATTATATTCCACCTGTTATAATTCCATCTCGAAAGAGAGCACCTCCATATCGGTAATCTTCACGAAAAGTTATTTAAAGTTCTTATTCAAGGGTAATGTCGTATTGAGCAATTTTAAGTAATTAATTTACTATTCCTACTTGAATTCAGCAAAGAGGGGAGATGGTGGAGGGGGGGGGGAAACTACCAGCGGTAAAACGTGCACATGAATGAAAGTTGATGTTTCGTACTGCAATCGACTTGGCGACTTACATGCTCTACAGGTAAATCAAGCGCGACCTCAACGACTTCCTCCGGCTGAATCATCACTTCCTTTCCAACCGTTAGTGGTCCGTGTGTAGTACTGTTTGCTCGCGCCAGACACCGGAATTTCGGCACATGACAGACGTAGGTGGAGCTAAGTGCCCTCACCACTCCTCGTGCTGACTGGAAGGGGATGAGATGTACATTCCAGGAGACGCAGCGTGACTCGCATGGCCTGTCTGTGGGCTGGTATAAGTTCACCCCGTCGTGCTGATACACCTCCACAACCGGAAAGAACTTCAAGCGCACAAGTGTACCCAAAATATCACTGAGGACTATCCAGTCGTGTCCATCTGGATCTCTACACCTGGCCAAGTTCTCTCCACCCAGAGGAGCGATTGGGATGAGATCGATACGACTGACGGGTGCAGCAACCAACATCTCTATCACAATTTTAATGCGTTGTTTTCCACTCAGGACCTGCTGTATGCCCTTGACGAACCACTTGGGGTCACCGATCTCGTAGCCGGTAGTCGACGCACCGCTGTCCGAGGTGATGAGTTGGTCTGTGGGTTCTACAGTTGACTCCCCGAGATTGCCCCAAACCAGGGTTGCCCGATAGCGCACGCGACACCAGTGGTTTGTTCGACTGTGACGATGTAGTTTTAGAGTGGGGCAGCCCACCTTCTCCGCCTTTCTGCTCTCCACAGGGGGCACATTATTGGTTAAGGTGTCAGTCTTCTTGGCCTCCGTTGTTAGCCACTCAAGACTCACATTCCAGTCGGAGCTTGCGTAAGTAAAAGTGGCGGACTCAAGTCGCAGCTTCCCGTTGGTAGTAGACTTCTTAGTTCCCATTTTTGACACGGACAGACACTCCTCATAGATGGTACTGGCTCCGCGCAATTCCACCTCCAACAGCCAAGTCCAGTCGTCAAAGAGGAATCCCTCGGGGGCCAGACGATCCACCTGCAACCAGTCAGTCTTCCAGTAGGTGGGATTGTCGGCAGTGAAGGTAAAAAGCTTTTCATCGTACGTCTTGTTGCGACTGATGGAATCGCGATTAAGGACTGTGAACCGACAGGATTCGAGTTTGCAGTGCATACCCGCAAGCCCTCCACAGAGCTCTATACCCACATTCAGGGGATTAGAGAGGATCTTCTTCAGAGGCGGACAGTGAAGGCTGTTTAAGTCACTGGAAGCGTCAGTAGACTTGGACCTCTCAATGGAAGTGGAACCAAGGCCCCGATCGGAGGTAATAACGTCCTCCAGCTGGTAGCAGAGGAGAAGCTGCCAACGTTGACCACCGTATTTAAATTCCTTTGACTGCGCGCTATTGATAAATCCACGGGTTAACTGAGCTGGTACGACGAATGTAAAGACCTGGCTGTCAGCTCGATCACCCAGACGGACAAATCGATGTAATCGAATGTGATTCGTTTTCTTTGTCGCAGATGGGATATTTTTCATGACGGTACTGGTAACGCGGTAGTAACATGCAGTGCGTTTGCTTTGCACGAAGGTGGTTTTGTGAGACGTTTACAGGGAGCAGCCACGCATCGTGGTGAATGTCATTTTCACAGTAATTCTATTGGTCAGTTGGGTAGACTGGTCTGACTGGGCAAGAAATGAGTGGGTTTGAAGGTCGCTCTATTAAAAATCTGGCAGGCGTGCAAACACCAAAACGGTTGTTTCTACTTTTATCTTCAACATTTGCCGTTCTCGGCAATTTAAGACGCGAAGTTATCTTCGTCAAATGTCGGTCGCTGCCTAGGGTAATGCAGGAGTTGTGCTCCTTTTTATGTTAGCAACGGTGCCGCAGTTTCGCCTACCATAAAGACATCATGTCCCATTTTGTTAACAACGACGAGTTTCGGTGACGGAATAAGCAAAAAGTGACTTAGATTTTACAATTAGATTACTAAGTGTAGGGATCAGGCAGTGCGAAAATTGAAAAACTGTACCATTGCCTACTATTTTATTTTCCAAAACATGCTAGGATCAGTGGATGGAATACCATTTGTATCTATTAGTATCATTTAGCCCACTGCGCATTACATATCTGAAACCCAATTAGGGAAATTTGCAGCAATAATATAAGTTAAAGGTGGTAGTTAATATGATGTTTAGTTTATATCTAGATTCTTTAATTTTAAACATAACACCAATAACAAGAATGCTCATCTTTTTTGAATGAACACTAAAGAAATAAAACAATTAAACTACCATTTTTGCGCATTCCACCTGGTCCGCTACGATTTAAAATGAATTAACTTTTACTTTGGTAAACAATTTGCAAAATCGAAGAAATATTTTGCAGAAAGCGATGTCCAACAAGAATTAAAATACATTAGTGGATTAAATTTGCAAATACTTGCTCACCAAAGTAAGGTCGTACGTTTAACAGAAAACCTGTTTTAATATAAGCCCTCCTTTTTACAGAACGAAGAACTGTTCAGTTCATGTTCAAGAATAACTTCTGCTCAGTTATTTCCTAGAATAAGTATCAGTGAATGTTTGTCCAAGTCCGCAATGGGCAAATTATGTAACATCGACGAAGTGAATTTTTTGCCGAGTTTTGGAGCAATTATTCTCATAAATAGCAAACAAAGGACGTGCAAAAGCGAATTTTACTTGAATTAAAAATTAATAACCTGTTGCTGCTACTCATTTCTCTGAGGACGAATCCGTGACGGATATCGAAACGCCAGGCAAATAAAAATATTGTCCCAGCAATCGAGTCTTCTTCTTTTCAGAAATAACAAAGTTATCTGGCATCGGTGTGTAACGACAGAAAACACGAGTTCAAAATTTTAAATTTATTGAATGCCGCCTTTAAAGAATGCAAAATTCACCCCTTCAAGCCAGTGACAGTGCATGCCAACTGATCTCAAAGGCTACCTGTTGCGGAGTAGAAGCCTTAGGAATCCTAGATTTTATTATCAACTTGAGCTATAACTGTGCGAATCTAGGACATTTTTCCAAAAGGAAGGGTGGCTTGCTGGCGAGGAACCTGTGGCTGCAACTAAAAAATGTGCCGCTGTTTATCAGATTGCTGAAAGTTATTATTTATGAAGGTATACGGTTGTCAGAAAGCGAGATATCAGTTAAAAAATCTAGAACACGGATTGGCATTGCGAAAGGATAAGCTTCTACCAAAAGTGCCATGTCAACCTTCCTTTGTTTCCGCGATTATGCATTCGGCTGACATAATGGGAACGTAGGAAGAAATGAACAGTTGATTGCAGATCTGATGAAATGTACAGATCAACCTTTGAGTGGGTGATTTAACATGCATATGGGGTTGTTTATTGTATTTATTGAATTGGCTTGAGGTACAAAGTGCTGTTTATTAGCAAAGAGTTCGGAGTAGTTGAGTATGCTGGGTGCAAAACAAGGCTAAGTGGAGCCAGATAAAACGTTTGTTTAACATCCAAATAATTTTATATGCCATTAACCGCTACGAAAAAAACGCTTTGTTTTTGTATGTTGTGCTGTAAAATAAGTTAAATATATATGTTCAGAAAATATAGTATATTGTTTTGCCTTTATGAAATTTAGGTAAGTGAAATTATCAAAATAAGACCAAAATAAAATGAAAGACACCATTCTGTCAATCGGCCAAGTTCCATGTCGGCAAAATCAGAAATAAACTTATAAGACTGTTAGTTGCCAAAACCCAATCTGAATAACGAACATAACAAACATATGCACAAATACCCGAAATCTGCCGTAAATTTTCTCGTTCAAGCCGCATGCAAAAAATTTTCGAGCATTTTATCTACAGAGCAGAATCAATGTATAGAAATACTCGTAACAAAACGGACAGAAACTTATTAGTTTTCTCAAAATCTTCTTTGATAATCTGCTGCTCTGCTCTGCTTTTGTAATTTCAGAACTGAGCCTGGAGGTTAACAAATACACTAAAAACTTTTCCGGTTTACATACAAAAGCAAGCCTATGCATTTATAACGAAAGATGAATCACTTATTTTTAGGGAAGTCAAAAACTGGGAAACATTTCCCATTCTGATCTTGACTTTACCTTCAAAAATAAAGTACGCATATATCCGACCCCAAAATATATAAATATAGCTCTTTACTAAGAGGTAACGTGTTATAGAAAATAAATATTGTAGGCATCCTCATTCACGCCGTTTGTATTTGACCTCCATTTTTCTCGGCAATGAATTTACAGGTCTGGATGTGTCTGAAACCATGACCCAAACATACAGCTGCATAAGTAAGCATGTTTTTATGCTCGTTATTGAGGTAAATGCTTGAAACATATATCTTATTTGGAAGGTTTTTGTAAGCACGTATAATAAATCAATATTAATGGTCAATCGACTGAAACCAGTGAAAATCGTTAAGTTTATATAAGCATTTTCAGGAAAATCTGAACTATTTTTAGTCGAGCTTCCTAAAAATTACAAAGAAAATGTGGCGAAAGGACATTTTTCTTGGTGTTCGAAAAATGGTAAGTTTACAATCGCACCTGAAAATTCATTTTAATTTATGTTACTTATCGGCATGTTCTCACGCGAGCTTACGACAAATATTTCGTCTCTGATCTTCTACTGGGCCAAATCAAGCAAAAATGTGCTTGCCTTAGTCCAAAGTATCTCAAGCAATGCGGAGACGCAAGAAAACTATCAATTCTCGTGAAACGGTGTTGGAATACACATCCAAATATTGTGCTGTTTGGTAACAGCCATAAATTTAATTGCATCTAATATGGAAGAACATTTATCAGCAAATTTTACAATAGGATTATTTTCCTGCATAATCTTACTTGTGCTGTTTGGTTGTTTTTGCATGAATAGGCTTCCTCTAGGAAAATAGCATGAATATTTTCGAAATCAATAACAGTTCTGTTCTTCAGCAAATCCTGTGCATTGTTGGCTTTTTCCTCTTTTTAAAATTTTTCATGATTCTACTTGATCAAAATTCTTGTCCATATGACTTATAAAAAGTCCACTTGGCGAGTATACGTATGCATTCGGTGCTTTTTCTTCAGGCCTGTGTATTTATAAAGTAATGAAAGTAAACAACTCTGCTGGTTGATGGATATATTGGTCGCACGGAACGATGTCCGTCTAAAAGAATATCAGAACACCTTTCGGCATGGTTAGAGAAGGGCTACGTAGAGAGTGCCCTCAAGCTACTCAAAATTACTTAGACAGCATCTGTTGGTTATGGCAGAAGCAGCTGCTACCAGTCTACGCAGACTGGGACTTTGAGCTCAAAAGGAATTTGTAACAGCGCCGCAGTTACTATGGGCGAAAGTCGCTAACACGACCGTACACGGCTAATCACTGGCCTCGGAAATGCGTCCCCAGAGACGGATACGTACCCCTTTCAAACGCACACACCTTATCACCTATATTGACCGCCGGTCCGTCTAGACTCTAAACGCTGACAGTTTGACCTAAATTACCCGTGCTTCCACCGGTCTTGACCATAATAACCCCACGTCTTCCCACCAATCAGCATAATTTTCTTCCTTACTGTAAAAATGGACGGGCCTGAAGGTAATTTACCAAAATCAACAGTATGCTTGCCAGTTTATATGTTTCTATTTAAAATGGGAAATTTCGCAAATGTCAAACATTCCATATGGCCCATGTAACGGGGTGATAAAACTTAAAAACATACAGTTTGGTCTGAATTCATGTAACATGCCGACGTTTACGAAAAATTGATACTCTCCCGCTCATAAGCGTTGAGTAAGGTTGTAATACTGACTACCGTATAGTCTATTCTCAAGTCATTTCAAGCAGAATAGGATACCAGCCTTTGAAAAAGCGGCAACCTGACCGCTAACACAATGTATGTGCATTTAAAAGTGGCTATTTAGTTAGTATGAATTTTTATCAATTATTTAAACTACTTTTATAAATTCAACTTTATTTCATGGAAAAAATGAACGGAGACATTATTTATTGTACTCTTTTGGTAAGACATAAGGCCTTCTTTAAGTGTTATACTTGAAGAAATGATATCTTGCGGTTTTTAAAAAGTTTCAAATTATGAGCTTTTCTGCAGTTGTGATATGTTCATTCATATTAAAAATCAATCGGCAATTCATAAACATTTTCGAAACCGAAAAAGTGCTCTTTATTTAAGTATGCAATTATAAGAAGGCGTTATTGCTTACCAAACGAGTGTAAAATAGCTTCTTTCATGCATCTTTTTCTAAAGATATATTTGAATTTATAAAGGTGGTCAAAAATAATTGAGAAAAATGTGTTCTAACAATGTAGCCATTTTTACAGTGCACACGTTTTGTTAGCATTCAGAGAGATACTCGTTAAAAAGCCAGCATCCTATCGTGACTGAAATGACTTCAGAATAGTCCACATGAAGATCAGTATCACAACTTTACTCAATGTCGATTAGCGGGAAAATATAAGACTTTGGTATATGTTGGTATGCTAATCGAATTTTAGGCCGCAATGTACAAATGACTAATTCACACTCATTGAACCAAAGGTTAACGACGTTTCCACGAATTTGCCTAATGCCAAAAGTAAGATAAGAAGGACTTGCCGTAGTACGTGTTTGGAAAACAATTTAATCGGGTTAGCATTTGACGGCAAAAAAGCTCTCATCTTTACAAAGCATTTATAGTACGGGTACCTTGCAACTTTTTTACGAGCAAAACTTTTCCGTGGAGAAGCAAACACATGAAACAGGAAGAAAAAGTGTAATTGCATCTTCCGGTATGTTAATGATACTTAAATGAGATTTCCGTTCTCATTTGCACAACATGTTATAGTAGGTCCCTTTTTCAATGAAATTGGACGGAGTTTTGCCTGAGAACGCAAAGCAATCATGCAAACTAAACGCGGGAATACATGCTGGTTTTACAAGGTAACTTGTTCTCCTAAGTTACGTTAGTCACCACGTATGTTTAATTAGTTCTTATTTCTACAGGCAAATAGGCCGTCGTTCAAGGTTCAAATTAACAGGTATATTCCTCTGAATATTTAAAATACCAAAGTTATTATCATTTTACGACTTCTTCATAAAGTAGATCGCCTAACGCAGGAAGCGTGAAGAAGTTAATTTGGCGGAAGCAGCGTATCACATATCTGAGGCCAGTGTTAGCCAAATACAACGTTTCTTGATATTGAAGTAATTTCTTCCGCTTCAGACGCTGCAGATCAAGAAATCTTATTTGCGCGTATTGTACTATAAAACAAAATTAATATAAGCCAAAATTTTTCTTAGTATGTATCTTGAGAGAGCGGAAAACTTAGTTTCAGTTTCTTTGTAAATAAAGTAATTCAAATATCAAAAATCGCATAGTTTTCGGGAAAACAAATTTGAATTTAGTTTTCAGTCAGCCCGTTTTGCAAAAATGGTAGCTTTTATGCGACAGAATTAATTAATAAACCTGTGAGGCCATAATTTGTTTCACCACACCAAAACTGAAGAACGTTAACAAACAAATAAAAAAACATCAGCGGCCATATTTTTCACTGATATGCCATACGTGAAGGGTGCCTAAGCAGCTGACTATGGATCATTATGGAAACTTGAACCGGAACGGCCAGATGTTTATCAGTTTCCATACAATCTTAACATATATGCCCCCACTCTGCTGTGCATTTACCATTTAAGCAAAAATTATACAGAAAACTGCGTCAGCATACCTAGAAAAAGTGGGTTCTCAAATTTTCAATAGAAGGCTAAGTCTACATTTTTTACGGAGATTAAAAACCGGTCACAGTTTCCCATTTTATCTTGTCTGTGCCCTGGAATATTGGGAAGTTCGCGTATATTCAACGTTGGCATATCCAATCAAAACATTTTTTTCAAGAGGCAACGTTTTTGGTAATAACCATTCTGTACGTTGCGCGTAATATATAAGCTTAAAGCTTTACCACCCATGTCGTCCCGGCCTGGCTACTCACTCTGCCTTGGCAAAGTATGAGCATGTTATACGAAGCCGCGTGTTCATTGCGCTGGATAATCGACCGCGAACTTGAGAAGCAAAACTCATACCGTGCCCTGCTGAAGCAGTTGACAGCCTTTGCAAGAATGTTGTCCTCATTAAACTTATAGGGATGGCCGGATATAGTCGCAGTAGCTGCGACCTCTGCGTCATCCTTCAACCATCTAGAGAGGGGGGAATATGCTTCATTTTGAAGGTGAATATCCGACATTTGCAGCAAAAAATAGCTCCATTCACGGAGAGTTAGGGAGAAGGTAAGGTAAAAGGTCATAGAATACTCACAGGTTAAAGGTGTACACAGCTTCTCAATTTCCATTTTTTTCAAATGTAAAATAGCTTGCTAGGAATGGGGTATAGAGTGCTGATATTCCAATGTACGGCAAAACATAGGACAGAAGCTTTGGCACATAGCACGGGAAGACTTCGCGGCCATTGGTTTAGATTAAAGATTGTGAGCGACCGCACTACGGATGGGCTTCACTATTTAAAACTCTCGCTATATTCTGATATCAGCAAAAAGCCTAGGAAACACAGGCAGATGAAAAGATCATTCTCAGCAATGCGCATGTCGTTGTCGCTTGCCATATGTTGAAGCCCTTTTATTATCAACTACAAGTCTTTGTCTCCTGTATTTAAGTGGTACCTAGCGGCATTACTACACACTCTCCCACTTTTCCGGACTTTCTTTAGTTTATTATCCCTGAACGCCAAAAAATTAGTTAGAATGAATCCTAATAAATAACCCTAAACGACGAATGTCTTCTGGTATTGACGATGAGATGGATTATTTTCTTGAAAGCTAAGTTGAGGGTAAGTGAGGAAAGAGCTTCTTCTGTTTGAAAGGCCAAAGGCTGCGAAAAAATAACATCCATCAGTCCGAAGCTGATAGACAGGCGTGGATGTGTCAATTCTGATCGCCTTAAATTAATTGCAATCAAAGCCACGAGAATGAAGCGCTGGCCGAGGTCTTGGAACCGTCAGTATATAAAAAAATCCGATTCAGTTAGCGCATCTGTTTTCCTCAAATTAACTAATTCCAGCACAGTGAACAACACTCACCGTGCCTTTGTTTGCTATGGGTGTTCAGCAGTTGCTTACCATGTGAAATATCAAAATTAACTATCCGTAAGAAGGAACTAGATCGGTGTACTAATTCCATCCGGATCATGGACTGCACATTCAGACGGAACTCGCCAAAGCGCCCATGACTGCAAGCTCCTGTCTTTGCTAAAACGTTTAACCTGCTGTTATCCCATTAAACAATGTGAGAAATGCCCTGACTGATGACTCCTATCGCCTTACATTTTACTGTATTGTGTCAGTGAGAAAATCAAAACAACATTAACGGCCGCTCAAATGGAGACGAGTGCAAGCCCTAGTCTACTTATGCTCATTTCCTCCTTCATAGAGCGTGAAAAGCCATGAATGGAAGTAAAATATAAGTTAAATAATGCAGATGCTAGAAAAAAAGCTGCACAATAAAGATAGGAAAATCGATATGGATCATAAATTCAAAATTTGGGAGATTCAACACGAAAAAACACCATGATAAAGAAACGATCACTCATATAGATACTGGTTCAGAAACATGCTTATACAGTGGACAAGAATTGAATATATTCCTGGCCAGTGACTAATACAGCAGGAATTGAAACAAGATAGGCATAACTAAGGTGATTACAGATTACATCTTAAACGACAATCTCCTCAACACAATTAATTCTTATAAAATTGTTGGCTAATGAGCCACCTGAAGCGAGTGAATACATGATAATAATTCAGAGAAAAACAGCTTGTATGTTTAATGGACTCCCTTCAGCTCGGTGCTTCCCAATAAAATTTACGGTAAAAAAGAAGACAAACGAATCGCTAAAAAGATAAAACCAGACTACGATCGCAATCAGCAATCAAACAGCCATAAATTGCGACAAAAACGGATGCAGGTTGTTTTTAGAGGGTTATTTAAAATGAGTTTCATGATTCTGCCTCGTAAGCCGACAATATCATCGGACGATAAGCAGACGTTGTAGGCACTAATAGTATTAAAACAGCAAAACATTGTTCGAAAGATTAGGTTATGTAAGCCCTCAGCCTTTAAAATAGACCGCCTGGCCTATTTTGGTATATTATTTCATAGATGTGCAAAGTAACTTTCTGTTTGGCATCTTCTACATTCATAAAACAGCATGCTAAACGGAGTTTTTTAGTCTTTGTTTTGTGGATTCGTTCGTTCTTGAACTTTTTCTGGAAGGTTGTGTTTGCTATGTATAAACCTGGATAAGACGGCGATTTAACTATATTTATGTTTTCATGCGCATATTTCGCTGCGTGTCCCGAATACGCTCCCGCCCTTAAAATCATCATGACCAGCGTTCTCATATAAATTACCGGTTCCAAACTGCTAAGTTTATTTCGACGCCGCGCGTTCTCGGGGAATACATTTCGTGTTTTTTGCGCTGGATTTTTGGTTTCGCAATATAATGAATAATACTTTTTTCATGCAGAGTTTGGCAATTTGTGTAGAATTAGCTGAGATTCAATATCTTAACGGAGAGATGTTTTAGTGAGCCCTCGGTGAACAGATATAAGAGCAAAAACAAGGTCTCTGCAAACCAGTTTTTGAGATTTTACGTGTTATGTGGCTAAAAACTGCATCAACTTTGTCAAGCCTCACAACTTTACTGACGGAATTCTGCAAATAAGCCTATTTACGATTAAGAAGTCACCTTGGCAAACACGTTTATTCAACAATTCTTTGTCAGGCCAGTACAATTGCAAGGACTACAATGGTAAGTTATATGTGATGTTGTGTTTAAATGGTTCTCGGGGTAGAGGGGGGGCGTGCGGGATAAAATTAACGATCGTGGTTTTTCCTCGCCTCAAGCGGCCGGGCTCCAGTCCGTTGAGGGCGTTGGGTTCGGCGAGCAGGGAAGGGGGGGGGTGTTCTCACGGTTGGTGTGCGTAGTTGAAGATGATGTCTGTTCTGGCGGCACGCTATTTACTTGTGTTATTGGTCAGGGTAGGCAGACTCCGGATGCAAGCGTCTTTTGAAAGCAGAGAGCGGGCTTGGGTCAACGGATTGCCATTGCTTCGGCTGTGGCGAGCATCCGTTTGCGTAGGCCTTAAGAGTAGTGTGTCGAAGCCTGGTAGTTGATTTAAAAGGCGTATCTCGCGTTAACTTGGTGGTTCGTATCGATCAAGTGAGCGAGGATTGAACTTGAAATCGATCAATTTTCTTGTTTGCCAATCCAGGCTGGTATGTGTTACTGCACTCTTTTCTCCAAACTTCGCATTTTCGGCCAATATATCCCGATCCACAGGGGCAGGTGAAGGAATAAATGCACATAGATATGAGACGAATATAAGGATAGTGCTGCTTTAACTCAGGAAAAACCCTACTTGCGCGAAAGAGGAGGGACAAGACAAGATCGATGAAATGCTGAACTCGCATCTTGGCAGAATATTTTCCTTCAGGCAGTGAGACAGGAGAGGATGCACATGAAGGTGACAACTGAACTCATAGAGATGCAGATAAAACTTTGAAGAACTTCAACTACGGCAACAGTGGTGTAGAACATCTTGTTTTAGGGTTCAACGAAATTTTGGTGGATTATTTCTTAATTTTATGGAGAATGAATAGGAGCATCGGCTGGATAAATAGCAACAGCAACAAGTAGCTGACCAAAGAAAGACATTCACTGTGATCATTTTTGTCATAAACACACGCTTGACATGTTTTACGCTATGCTGATAGCAAGGCTCATGACAGAGTTTTTACGGCACGACATTTGGGACGAAAAATCGATAGTCTCATGGTCAAAGCCGTTATTAGGGCAATACAGATAACAATGTTGAATTAAATTACTCATATGTGGATGTCAGATAGTTGAGCATATTCTTTTGTAACGTAAAGGGATAGAATTCTGAAATAAGAAAGTCTTTCGCAGAGCATGAATTTGAATCAAGTCAGTTTGCCGGTGTGTGTTAAACATAATCAAACTCCTTTAACACAAAGCATGAAACGTATATAGAAAAACCTAACCGACATGAGACTTGCGTGGACTTGTAGAAAAGTAGGTTTTCCATTCCCAAATAGGACCAGGGGTACAAATTGATATGCTTTTAGCCACGGCGTACATGAGCTGACATTTCGACACTTCAATGACTCAACCTCACTGATATGATAATGCAGTAACGGTATGCGTTATCCTTGAACATGAAAACGGAGATCTAGGCATTAAAAATCACGCTGCATTTTGAAGCTGTTTAAATTTGTCACCTGCAGTTAAGAAGAAAGACATCTATAAACCATTTGGTGTGGTGCATTTGGTCATTGTTGGCGTACAAGCGAAATGTTCTGTTTTTGCTAATGACAGTGATAGTAGGCTTTCGCTGGCAGAGGGCATTTTCAGAGACATTACCGGGTATACAGTAAATTGTCTATGTAATGAAATGTGGAGATTTGAATTTAATGCGGTGGTTCAGCACACATTTGAGTTTGTTTATTTTATCTAGTTAATTGACCTGAGGCGCAAAATTACGTTAAGCAAAACCTGCTCTCTGCTGTCAAAAGACGCTAGTACATGCCGTCTCCCTCCCGTGGCCGACCGCATACAAGGATCCCGCACCGTCAGAAGCCACTACGTCAGAACTCACGACGTCAGAAGCTACGCAGCCCGAAACCATACTACCCACAGCCACAGAAAATGCGCAGTGCGACCATGCTGCTCACAGTCACAGAGAGCCCGCTGCGCGTAGGACGTTGATCGTGGGAACGTCCCCCCCCCCCTGCGTTCAACACGCGTGACAACCCAACGTCCTCGGCATGCTGAGTCCGGCTCGCAGGAGACGAGGGAATCACGAGATGACTAATTACCCCCTCCCCCACCTCAAGAACTATAGTAGCACTGTACCGAACTGCCTGCTTTAGTCGCCTATTTTTCCATGCCACTGTAACGGCCTGAAGTGAATGACCGAAAACAGCTGTTTGCCAACACGACTTTTCAATCGTAAACGAAATGGGAATTTTTGCCGAAATACCGTTTACTAGAAAACATTTCACTTCAGGTGGGTAAACTGAGGGAAAGTAGTTGGAGACTCTGGCAAAGTGTACAGTTCGCCGATATCCAAGGAATTTCCTAAGCTATTAAACGCTGCGGACAAAAACGTATCAGATTCCGTCGCGGATACATAATAATATGTAACGGCAGGGTAATTGGAGCCATGCGTATATTATCCGACGCACATGGCTCCGATTATCTTGTCATTACCTATGATTACGGATTCCCGACGGAATCTGAAACGTCAGAAAAATAAAACTCGTGTTCGAGTGGTCCCTTCTTCTCCTAAACTGTTTCCCCGAACTCGCATGTTTCATTATATTGGCAAACAGCTCTTGCTTAGGTATGTTATACTATAAAAGAATATTAATAAAAACCAGAAACGCTTTAAGTATTTATTTTTGGAGAACAGAAAATGTAGTTTTGCGTTAATGAAACTGAAGTAAGCGCAAGCGTAAGAATATTTTCAGGAAACGAAGACCGCGTTTTGTTTACAGAATTTCTCATTGCCCAACTGCCGCGTTGTGTACTATAAAAATAAGGTATAGACTTATAGGATTATAAGTTGTTTTACCACCCAAACTAAGGACAGTAAACCAGCATATACGTATATATACGCACCCGAGACATGCCGTAATCCTTCTTTGTCAAGCAATGTACAAAAGGTGTCCCAACACTTTGAGTCTATATTTCATCATACACGAATAATAAAACTTTAAACGGAACGGGTAGAAAATTTTAAGATTTCAAAAACCGAAATATATATTTTGCACCTCTGACGTGCTTTTTTAATCTACGAAATAGTCTTAAAAGTACAGCTGTAAATTGTTCCTGCTTCAGTATACATAGAAACGTAAGCTCTTTAATTTTCGGCAGAAGATGCATTTCTAATGCTCAGGGAAGTCAAAAAACGGTCACCCCTTGTTACCTTTTTCTTGA
The DNA here is from genome assembly GCA_036362985.1 of Ligula intestinalis. NCBI lineage: Eukaryota > Metazoa > Platyhelminthes > Cestoda > Diphyllobothriidea > Diphyllobothriidae > Ligula > Ligula intestinalis. Next base: position 52,704,134 of record JAYGXS010000005.1, read on the forward strand.
AGTTATCTTCGAAAAAGGTAAAGTACACCAACAGCTGACGTCAAAATATCTAGTTAAAGCTCTTTTTCAAGAGATACTTTGCTACAGAAAGTTTTTAATTGATTTTAGGCATACCACTTTGTGAATAATGCTGCAGACGTTCATTTTCTTCAGGATTAAATAAGCACGTTGAGATGATTCCAAAAGTATACCCCAGCCAAACAGGGCGTTTCGAAAACTCCCCAAACAATTCACATTTTAGGTAAATGCGTTTAATAAATATATTATTGTGAAGGTTTTGGTAAGCATAAAAATATACTACTTATTAGTATTTAATCGACTGAAGCCAGAGAAAATCGTTAAGGGTTTATCACCACTTCCTGAAATATCGAAACATCTTCTTCATCAAAATCCCGAAATAATTACAAAGAAGTATGACGGAAGGACATGTATTATAGTGTAGACAAAATAATGCGTTTACGAATTCAGCTGACAATTCTATTTACAGTAGTCGCCAAAGACCACGCAACTTTCATAACTTTGTATCAGTTTGACCGTTAGTCGAATGCCAGTGTAAATGCATTTAGGATAACTAAGAAAGAATAATGAACAGCATTAGGCATATAAGGTACTTAAAATTACTATAGGAATTAACAAGTGCTTCTAAAGAAAAAAACTTACTCGATAATCCCGAGATTCTGGAAACATAAATAGAGCTTTAAATTCGAAAAATCAATTAAGATATTTTGCTTCGTTGAAAACTTGAAGCGGCCACTTTCTTTATTTAGAAAGTACTTTTCTTTAGTCAAACTATTAGGAACATTTTACCGTTAATCTATAAGTATTTATTAAATGTCGTGGAAATATGTGCGTCACCATTTTCTCCTTTTTCACTGGCTTCCTTGATTAACTGACAAATTGCGCATCCGTTCGACGTTTATACCAAAACTTTTCAACGAAGAAATACATAAAGAGCATTTACCGAAAAAAGTGTTTTTCGATATAAGCAAACCACATTGTCGAGAGTGAATTATCTCTGCTTTGGAGTTCTGAAACTACTATTTATAAGATTGATGAAAAGACTTTCTATAAAAGGTAACCTCTTAGAAAGTGCTTTGATAAGATATTCGGCTGAAAAAATTCTGCATTATAAATTTTTTCAAAACGTAATTTTGCAACGAAATTTGAGAATTTCTGTAAGTTTCTTGAAGATAAACGATTCAATTGGACTTGATATAAAAAAGTTTTGTTCCTCTTCATAATCTATTCTTTTTTGCATAAGTGGATTTATTTCACTTTCTGATATAATCTTGCGAATTCAAAAAACGTGCCATATTCATTGCCATTGTTTGCAATGGTTATTATATTTTTGTCTGTTCCGTTTCTAAATAACGCAAAAGGGGAACATAAAGTACACAAAAAACTATGTTTCTACAGGACTTACATTCAATAAGGCTTCCTTGCCTTAAATTTGCGTTAAAATATCGGAAATTTCCCTTTCGCGCAAGGACATTTGTGCGCTATTTGTGCATTAAAACAAACACTTCTCTGTTTCTTCCTTTTGTACAAAAAAACTTAACAGGATAGTTAAATATAATTTTAAAAATACAAATCTCCAATGTTACTGCAAATAAATGTGATTCCTTTAACTTGACTTCACTTGAGTCTGAAGAATTTTCGAAAAAACTTTTCCAGTTCTAGAAGGAATATCTTCTCTATCTATTTTACATATTTTGGAGTTCGTTCATAGTATAGCCAACATTAACATGCACTTTGGTTCTCTCTTTCGTAATAGCATAGAAGATTACTTCGATATAAGACAACCCCCCATTTTCCTTAAAATTAATAGCCATTTCTATTAATAACTGACTAGCTAAAAGGCTTTAACAAAAATCAATAAATTGAATGGGTCAAAATAGTGTTGCTTAATATATGCTTAAGTCCCACGTCAAATTTTATCATGAAAGTTGCATAGTCTTTGGCAACAAATGTACATTTATTAGTCATTGAGCGGTATGTCCACACATGAACTAAGGAAATATGTTACTCCTGTAATTTCCAATTCAGCACAGTCAAGCAAAAGACTTGTTTTTTTTAGTTCGATGTAACAGAAGAAACAACTACCAATTCTCGTAAATCTATGTGGTAATGCAACCCCGAAATTAGAGCTTTTCCGTAAAAGCTCTACGTTTTATTGCGCTTAATAAATTTAATAACAAAGCCTTCAGGTAGAAACTATTCACGGGTGAACGAAACTTTAGTTTAATTGTAAAAAATTCACCGACAAGCTGATCCTTGAATAAGAATGGGTTGCGCATTTGCTCCCAGGATACTGATCTGCACTTAACTCTTTGCTAGTTAACAGCACTTTGCAACTAAATTCAAATAAATAAACAAAATAAACAACACAAATGCGTAATAAATTACTCACTCATATTTTGATCTACACATTTCATCAGATCTGCAATCTGCTGTTTACTTCATAATCAGATTCGCATCGTTCGACCTAGTACAAGCGTACCCAGTGTACTTGTTTTCATGTTAAAGTACAAGTGGGGATAAGAGTTGCCGCTTGCTGATTTTCACTATGTTTGTGCAGATCAAAATTTTTACCTTTTTATAACAGGTCTTTTTGATGTCCCGCTGAAACGAGTTTAAGAGCCACATTAACATCAAGTGCAAAGCATGATAAACTACAGATATTGCAGGTGAAGCTTATAGTAGCTCCACCTGCACAAAATCGCCATGTGTCCATGACTGCTCTAGGGAATTGGCATCAGTTTCCCACCTTGCACTTTTAGAAACAAAGAAGGTTTGGGTATATACGTAGGCGTTGGTAGCCCAAGGTAGAGTTCATGAAGCTAATTTGTTTTATCAGATAATAATTTGCAGATCCTTCGTGTAATATCAGATGGCTCTGACTGGCTGACCGCTGACATAGATGCATATATAAGCAGTCTTTGTTAAAAGTATGACGTTTCTGCAGAATAATCATAAAACCTGGCTATGCTCAACGTAGCAAATGCGAATCTATTGTTTTTCTTCTTATGAACCTAACTTTTGGCAGTTAAAAGTGCGAAAGTGTTACCGCTGGAACGTTGCATATGTACTGGTTCATTGGAAAAAGGATAAATGATTTCATGCGAACCACTTGTGATAAGTTTAGTGGGCTCGACGGAATTCAAACCTACGTCAGTCCAGGGAAGCCCTCATTATAGCCAACACCCTAGCCTAGTGAGCTACGCGGCCCACCACCGGAAACGCAGAGTTCAATCACATTTGTGTAAGTTTACCCGCCAGTATACTGCAATTTATGGCAGCTGCCATCTCAAGCAGGATTTCCTAAGTAATCAAGCATGCATCTAACAGATCATTTGAAAGCCTTAAATAATGCACTTGAATGATGAGGGAGGTCAATAAACCCAGGTGCAATTAAACTCGGGGCCTTGTGGCACATTGGATAGAGCGTTGGCCTTCTAATACCGTCGTGGCTTAAAATTCCACAGAGGACGCAGATTCTTTCAGACTTCGATTAAAAGAACTATTGAAATTCACGAACCCCTCTCTCCTACTTGTGTGATAATTGAAATGAAAAAAGTTTTCTTTGGCAGCACCCATACAGATATTAAATTTTGATCAATTGTAACAGGCAATAAATATCCTTGAAAGGGGGAGAAATTGAGCGGCAATTTGTATGGCGATTACAGTGCATTTTATGTTACCCGCGAATCGTTCCTCTCTTAGCCAGTCACCGCTAAGTGTGCTCACGTGAAATACCATGTATGCAAATCTGTCGGTACAAGGATGCCTCCTGTTGGGGGCACACAGGGTGAGGTTACTTGGCTTCCACGAGGAGATAAAATAGAGTGCATGGAAACCTTTAGCTCAGGTGAACGCGCTGCTATTACTTTAAGATATACCAGAGGTTTTAAGGTTCTATTGGACAGAGTTTAAAGAAGACCTTCTTTCTAATTTATTTATTTATTTACTTATTCATTTATTTTCTTGGTCGTTTTTGCTCTTTCGGTTGCGTTATGTGCTGATAAGTGATCGTCGTGTGTTTTAAGGGTCAAAATACTCAATTTTGTATCTGTTTTATTTGCAGTGAGCCCCTATTAGGTGGTTTTTCTTGGAAGGCTCGTGTAATATATTAAGTGGTCTGACTCATTGCATCCAACGCTGTTTTAAAGTAATTCCCTGTTGTTCAAACGCAACCCAAGTTTCAGACCGCAGAGTCTTACAGCAATAAAGTAGTTGTCTTTCCTCATAATAGGCATTTTATGATCTGTCAAGGAATTTAACGTTGTTTAGAAGTAGCAGCCTTTTAGCCGAAGCGAAATTTCCGAAAAAGTGAAAACCGGGCATACTACGTAGACATACATTTGACATGTAGAGGAGGCATGTTTCTGCAAAACCAATGACCGAATAGAACAACACAAGTAGAAGTACGTTGGAAAATAGACTTTAAAAAAAATTTGGATGCATATGCTTCCATATTACTTACAATGTGATTTATGGCCGTAACCGAAACCGCAAACTTCTAGGAAGCATTCAAACACGATTTCACGAAAAATGCTAGTTGTTTCTTCAGTTTATGCATTGTTTGAGTCAATTTGGGCTATAAAAACCGCATATTCGCTTGAGTTGATCAAGTATATGATATTTCGTAAGCTCACGTTCGGACATGCCGGTGAGTGACTTATGGATTTAAATGGAATTGTCAGGTACAATTGTAAACCTGCCATTTTTTCTGCATTAAAACAAATCTTCTTTCGTCGAATTCCTTCGTTTTTATTATGGGATTTCGATTTCGATTACGAAGAGGTTCAGATATTCCTTGAAATCGTACTTAACACTTTACGATTTTCACAGGCTTCAGTCGATCGACCAAAAATAATGATAGATTCTACATGCTTACCAAAACTTTCCGAATAAGATATTTCTTAAAAGCATTTACCCGAAAAGCGAGCTTCTTAACATTCTATCTTATCCAGCCGTTTATTTGGGTCATGGCTTAAGACCCATCCAACTATGTCAGCTCATTACCGAAAAAAAATGAATGTCCACCACAAAATTCGCGACTGAAAATGCGTAGATGGATTAAAATAGTGTCTGTAACAAGTAATCTCTTGAAAAAGAGTTTTTTATATCCTTTGTTCTCGGATATCTCTGTACTTCATTTTTTCAAAGTTGAGGTCATGTTTAGAATGGGAACTGTTGGTCATTTTTTTGACTACCCTAACAATAAGGTATACATCTGCTATAAGTACACTGGAACAGTTTTCAGTATATTTGGTTCCTTTTAGGCTGAGTTCTTAGATAGCAAAGGCAGAGCAGAGTGTTAGAATATTAACGACGATTTTAAGAAAACTATTAATCTTCTGCCCAGTTTGCCTCAAGTTTATCTATTCATTGATTTTGCTCTAAAGACAAAAAATATTCGGAAATATTTTGCATACGGCTTGACATCGAACATTTAGGACAGGGCTTGAGTGTTTGTAATTATTTTTGTTGACGGATAACTGCATTAAAAGTTTCTTACTTAATTTAATGGCAAAAAGCTTGGGAGATTTGCAAAATAGAATTTTCCCAACTTAGTTCGATCGTCTTTTGCCAAAACTAATGCACTATCTCAAAATTGCTCCAGCGTCAATTAGATGATTGCAAAAGCTTGTCTGCTCCCTCAATATATATGAGTAAAAATTCTAATTTTTGTCAATATTATCGTATGATTATCTTGGCAGGTAAAAGTGAGAAAGATCTACCGCTGAAACTTTTCTTCCGTAGTGGTTCCTTGGAAAGATGATTAATGAATTTATATGACCCACTTGTGAAAGCCTCGGTGGAATTCAAACTTTCCCAATTCGTCAAAGATGTTCTTATAGCCAACGCCCTAGCCTCTTGAGCTACGGGATCCCCCCACCATAAACCTAAGTTCAATCACATTTCGGTTAGTTTACCTGCCAGCCTACAGCAACGTTTGAAAGCTGACTGATCGAGCAGGATTTTGTAAGAAATGAAGCTAAAATTTACCAGACAATTTAGCAGCCTTGAAGAATACCGTTGGAATATGATGGGGGTTAACTTACCCAAGTATGGTTAAACTGAGGGCCTCGTGGCAGAGTGGCTGGAGCTTTGGCTTATTACTGCCTCTCTGTTGCTTGTGTGGCTTAAAATCCCTCTGAAGAAGCAGACTCTTTCGCAGTTTGGATAATGAACTAATAAAATCTACCGAAACCCCCCAAATAAGAAATAATTTTGCAGAAAACAGTTTCTTGGCATCACCCATACAAATATTTTATTTTAATTGAATGTCACTGGTAATGCATATCAGTTTGGATAATATCTTTGAAAACAGGAAAAATTGTGCAGCCTAAGGTGCAGCCTTAGATAGTCATTCTCAAGTCTATCACTTGAACTGCTACATATGAAAATCTATTGGTTCTAGGATGCCTCTTTTTGGAGACATACAGATATAGGTTACTTGACTTCCATGGGGAAAAATAGATTGAATGTAAACTTTTAGTTTAGATGAACGTACCGCTATAATTTTAAAAAGTCTCGGAATTTGGAAATATTTTTAAGAGAAAATACTTTCCAGAACATGGTTTTGAAAATTTACTTTCGATGTATTGCTCTCCTAGTTGCGTTCTATGCTGATATATGCTCTTTATATGTTTTAAGATGTCAAACCACTAACGTTTTGCATTTTTTCGTTTGTAATGAACTCCTATCAGATGGTTAACCATGCAAGGTTTCTCTGACATTTTTTAGAATATGATGCATGATGTTCCGTTAAGTACAAGCTTACCCTGTGTACTTGCTTTCATCGTAAATTACAGGCGGGGATAATATTTGGGGTTTGCATGTGGCGTTTAAAGTGGCTCCACCCTCACAAACTCACCATGACTGCTCTAGGGAATTGGAGTCAGTTTCCCACTTTGTACTTTTAGAAACAGAGGCTTTTAGGGTATGTATCTAGGAGTTTGTAGTCCAAGGCAGAATTCATGGGTCTAAATTATTTGATTTGATAATAATCCGCAGATCTTTTGTGTTATATCAAAAGGCTCTGTCTGACCAGGTTTATTGGAATTCGACGGCTGACAGAGGTATATATGTAGGCACTCTTTTTAAACGCATGACACCTCTGCGGAAAACTGATAAAACATAACCAATTGAAACGTTATAAATACATTTTTGGTGTTTTCATTCTCCTCTTGGCAGTTAAAATTGGTAAAGAACTAACGCTAGGTGTCAGGATAATAAGTGAATATATACGACTATGAACATCAAATTATTATTGAAAAACGTAGCACCAGACGAAAAAATCGGCATGCCTATGAATCTGAAACCCATCTGTCGCCCGTAATGCGGTGTCAGTTATAAATAGCTTTGATAAAAAATGTAGAAATTCTGTTGAATAGGCGACTCTACAGACAAAATGAATGTTTCGCACTGACCCAACATTCGCCTCCAAGAAAAGGCTTCATCAAGACCTAATATGACAACATTACAAAGAAGATAAGTGGATGATACAATGACGATTGCTGTTACGAAAGAAGACACCAATGACCTTCTTTTTACGAATAATTTACATCCGAAGGTGGAATCAATAATAAAAAGAGATTGGTGTAAAGAGATACCTTCCTAGACGTCCTCGTGTTAGCAGGGGAAGAAAGCTCAAAAGAGCGCTTTGCTTTACGCATATATGCGGAAAGATCAATACATAACTGTTATAAGGTTTTGACCAATTTAATGGAAACGAACTCCGGTGCATAGAGTATGGCCCGAAATTCGTGCAACATGGATGACATTGCAAAAAAAATTTATCACGACTCGCCTACCGGCGTGAAGGCATTTACGAAAACTTTGAAATAATAATGAACGAGGTTATGCATATTTGGTACGAAAAATAAATACCAGGACCCCCAAGGGTTTGTTAAAAAATTAATATTGTCCCGATAATACCCTAGTTCCGAAGACATAAAAACCACTTAAAATTAGAGCAATAAATTTAAATATTTTCTGAATTTTAAAAATTAGGTATCTATTTTCTTCATAAAAAATGAAATTTTCTTTTTTCAAATTTTTATTCATATTTCCATCAATGGATAACTTTATCTTTAATATCATTCTTTAAATTCTGGCACAATTTTCAGCGTTTTCTGTGACCTCAAGTGTTCATCTATCAATTGAAATTCTGTTCGACGGTTGCATCAGATCCTTTAAAAAAACACACCAATTAAATTTACCGAAACAAATGACTTTTAGAGTATAAGTTTATACAAACATGGCCTTGTGGGTCATATTAAGAAATGCTTTAAAACAGCAAGCCATACGTTTGAGAAAAAATAATGTCCGCAACCGAAAATTGCTATTGTTTTACTCAAGACTAATAACCAATCTTTCAACACTAGGATTCCCCTTTCAAAAGCGTTTTCTTTAGATATTTGGCTGACGAATATCTATGTAAATGACATTTTTCCAAGGTAATATCAAAATTATATTAGAAACAAATGCAGCACGTTATCTGAAAATAGACGAGTCAATTTGACTCTAAGTCGAAGATCCTATTATTCTCTTTATAATGGATAATTTTTGCCATGTGAGATCACTTCCAGTATCTGCCTCAAGCCTCTAAATGCAAAAAAGGGGCGGTCATCTATGTGACCATTTTATTAAAATATTACTAATCTTTTGTCTGATTTGTGTCTAAATAACGCACAAGCGGAACGTATAGTTTACATCAACTATATTTCTACATGACTTAACTTTAATAAGACCTATTTTACACTTCCTTCATAGTAGCATATGTGGACATTTTGCTTATCAGGCATTTAGACGATGCTGTTAAACAAAAGGCGACCAATACTTTTTTGTGAGTGCATTCTGTAGAAAAAAATTAACACGCAAGCTAAGCATGATTATTAAAATATAAATCGTCCCTTCTTTCAGAAATTGGCTTTAATTACATCCGAACAATTTTGGACAGCATTTTCCGGTTCTGGAAGAGACTTTGTTGCACTTTATTTACTTATTTCGGACAAATCCCAATTTCGCCAAAATGAATGCATATTATCCTGAAAAATACTTAACTAAAAGAGCGATTATCAGGATATTGAGGCCTTCGTAGGATCAAGTCCATTCAGTGTGCCCAAATGACGTGACCAAATATTTGCTTCACTACCAAGTCAAAGCAACTATTTTCGGTTGGAGAAAACCGCTATCATATCTTTTTTCCTTAATGATTGCTACAATTTCAAATAAAAATCAGGCGGTGGTTGCGCCACACCAAAGGAAGGACGTACACCGTAACTGAACTCATTTTCGTCAAGCCTACTGTAAGCCTTCCAATAAACCCGGTAAAGGATGCCTTGCTGTAGCAGGCCACCCCAAATTATGCGTACGAATGCACATGCAGTTGCGCATGCAATCACATTGGGCGTACGCAAGGACAACTGCTAGGTAGGACCGCTGAACATTTCCCTGATTGGCTTTCCAATCAAGAAAATGGAGTACCATGGTCCTGGAGTACTTAGCCCCCGCTATACAGCGGCCACTTTCATGTCATCCTTCCGAGTAATTGTTCGGGCCGGAAAAAATCGGAGACTGCGCTAACTGCGAGCAGCCTACCTACTGCGGCTGAAACACAATTAATGTAAGTAGCTACGCCAAGTCATCAATGTCCAGTTTCATGGTATTCTCATGCCTCGATTTCATCAGGACTGGAGTTTATGTTAGCTGTCGACTTCTTTATTCCTTATATTTTGATTAAAGATACTATTTTTCCTTCGCTCACTAGTACCCGTGACCTTTTACCATTGCTGTTATACACTGAAATTCTGGGAGACTTCAAACTGTTCTATGCTTCCAGCCCTAGTCGAAAATCCGTCACAAAATGTTTTCTGGAACCTGCTTTCTATGTCTGTTTCAAATTTGTTCCGCGAGGAAAATTGCCTCAAATTTGAAGCATTTGTGTCCCGGTAAAAATTTAAAACAGGAGTAGACGGCAGAATTTATTGGTACCAGTAAATTTCGTGGCAGCTCTTCAGCTGCATCTTGTCGCTGCATAAGTATGATAAAGAAGAGGACATGCAACCATTTGAAATTTCGCAGAGTGGATGACATAACAGCAAGGATCATAGTTCATTTTAAATAATCATCAGGTAAAGAACACAGCACTAGTCAACCTATGGGAAGGAAGCGGGCTGTGAGAGTAAACGAAATTTCACATTTCTTAAAGAGCACCGTTCCTCGGATAGCATTAAGTCTCTGGATACACTTTTACAATTACAATGCAGAATAACGTAAGTAAATAAACACGCTGAATTTCTTCAGAACTGCATAAACAGCAAGGAGTGTCCAGTTTATTTATGTAAGATTCACCATCGAGGAAAATACGCCCAACAATTCAAGAATTGAACAGTCGATGTGGGCCGTCTTTGTGAATACATCCCATTTATATCAGACAAAACATGCTCAAAAGGGGCTAAGTTTTTTTCATGATTAACTTAATGAAAAGTAGGTGTATCATACTAAGGGAGAAAAGATCCTCATACCGCTGGAAATAAAGGAAACTATTAGGCAAAATATCCACTGAAAAATAGTTGAAAGTATTTTCAAGGTTTAAGACAGTACACTGTCTAAACTTCAAACAGAGGCTTCATAAATTGGACAAGTCTTTTGTGTTCAGAACAGGAGAATAAACCCAATTAAAATTGAGGCGCAATTTGAACACTTAACTTCTCAGCCAGCTGACCTAGTATCCAGATCCACTGGCGACTTCAGCTGGCTGAGAGCAACATTTTTGGACATTGCTCATCAATAGCCAAACCTTGTGTACCATAACTGACGCTTATGACTAACAAAGAATTTCTATCCGCACTGAAATATTATGAAGAAATATCCACCTCTGAGCCTGACAAAAGCCATGAGGATGTCATTGTTAACCGGGGGGACTATGTGAGAAAAAATGAAATTTATTTTAACCGAGCAGATCATACTTCTACCGCCAATTCTCTCCATATGTCATTCAGGAAGTCAGGTTGAGCAAGCAGACGTTTTTAATTACTCATCATTATACAACTAAAAAAATATAAGGCAGTTGGACTTAACAAAAGCTTATGCAAACAGTCAGCAGTAATTAGGGGGAGAGGAGGAATCAAAGAGCTCAGATTCTAGTCATAATAAGAGACCGGAAAGGATGCGGGTGGAAGCTTTCCAACAATTAGTTTCTGTCGCTCTGTCGTCCCTGTCTCACCTTGTGTTGGGGGACATGAGGACGCAAGGTGTCGGTGGCGGCGTGGGTGGTCTGGGAATGCTTGCTGTCGCTGTCTCGTCACCGTTTAGCGGCGTGTGGACAGCTGCTGTCGCTACTTCTTCAGCATTTCCCCCTTCTTGCCCTAGTGACTACTGGTTATTAACCTAAACTTTTTTTCTAATTCTACCCTCACTTATATTATTTTATTTGCCTAATGATGAATGTGAAATTCATTTCAACACAGACAAGCGCCTAATCGCAAAATTGACGTCCGCTTACACTTAATAGGAATGTCTTCATTTTGTTCAATAGATTGAGCGCCAAAACATCGATGACAAATTTTGATTTGTTTGGATGTAAAATCATTATTCACTGTTCGATATCCTAACCGGAACAGCTTCATCGTTTCTGAGATCGACACTACTATCAAGAGCTTGTGCAGCGTTTTCAGAGCGCTTGTGGGGTTATTCAGCAACCACAATGTTAAGTACATGTTTTTTACGGAATACAGTAGATAGCCGATCAGCTTGGTGGTAGTTTGTTTGTGGTGGCTGCAGAGAGGGAGAGAGAGAGAGGGTGAGATCCATCCTCACCGCATTTTTTACCTCACTGTAATTAAGCTTGAAGCTCTCACGTTGTGCTAAAAGCCGTGACTTGGATGGTTGCCAACTGACGGGATAATTCAGACTTCCCCGTCAGACCAGTGTGTGCCTTGTTTTATGAAATGGCTTACTGTGGGCTCAGGGTCGGCCTGTAAAGGCTCCGTCTTAATGCAGCCTTTGTGGTGTTCCCACGAAGGAGCCCACCTGGCTAGGTGGTGCTGCTGTTTCGCGCACAGTGCCTGCGCCCTCGCCTGTATCTGGTATTCTCGATGTTTGTCTGGGCCTCGGGTGCGGGTATGGGAGTGGTCAGAGAGTGGGGTAGGTCTGCTTTCACGGCAATCCAGCAGCAGTCACCGCGTTGCTTCAGTCTGCTGAGGCTCGTGGTGGACATCATCGAGAGCGATGGTCGATCTGTCGGAGTGGCTTATTGGCGGACTGAGAGTCAGATTGTAATGGCTCCCTATTCAGGTTGCGATTATAGGGCTTGCGCACACGTGACAGCCTACCCAACAATGTGTGCTACTGGTACGCGTACTGGAGTGTTAGCCATGCCAACCACCTACACCCTCCCTCAACTCCAGTCTTAACATCTCTTCTCCTAACCCCGGATACAGGTGTGAAAGTGATGAGAGTGTGCCGTAGATCCTGTTACGCTACTTTCACTAAACTCCAGTTAGAGTCACCGTGTCTGCCTTCACATTGCCAAAGCTCTCGGGGACATCGTAGAGAACGATGGTTAAACTGTCAGTTAGTTTATTTAAATAATTTTTAACTGAAATTCTGAGGCATACTTTCGATGTAAAAAAATGCTAACGTGCAATTGCAATAGTGATTATAGTGCAGAATTATTGCAGTCACGCCAGAATGTCAGTGTTTAAATAAACTTATCTTTTGTCCAGTGTATAAACCGGAATCGGTGCAAACATGACTGGATATCCGGGACGAATTATTCACAATTAGTTAAGATGTCTTTATAAATTCAAATTTAGTTTAGAGAAAATTGAATAAAAATTCCGTTTTGCAAAAACTTGGTAATCAGTGACGTCTGCTTAAAATAACATATGTGAACAACTTAAGGCTCCATTTTTTAATGTTTTGAAATTCCGAAATGATCTTGGACTCAAATTACAGTCAAATTTGCATTTAGAGTTTCCAAACTGCATGATGTATAGTCTCCTGCAACATTTACAAATTAAACTACACAGCAGCCAAAATATCTAGGCAAATGCATAGTGTCAAGGACGCAGATCGGCTTATGTCTAGGCCCTTAGTTGATATTCCGTTACGATTGAATTTCGCGGGTTGACCGGGTACAACTTTTATGTCGCAAGTAGTCAAATTGCCACCGGATACAATTTAGGCATGCGAATACCAGTGGACGTGTTCGAGTTGTCAATTGATGTCGCAGAAGTTCGTAGTTGCCTGATATGGGTCGTATATCGTTACCTAAGTGCTTTCGGGTGTAATTCATGTCATTCACGATGACGATAAACCCGGAGATAACAGTCAACTTCAACCGAATTAAGCTTAATGGGCGGACCAGGGGGGGGGGTTGATGAGGTGGACGTCCTTTACACCTCCAGTAAGGCAGGGGTGGTTCATGTAAGCGATACACGCCTAGGCGGAAACAGCCCCGCACGGTAAGGTAAACATTAGGCTCTTCTAATGCGCTGCTGAAATGCCCCCCCCCCTCGCGCATAAATATCGTGGGGCGAGCTAGGACACCCACCTCTAGTTTCAAGTCCACACGTTCGCTTAGGCGGCTCGGACAACGCGACAAATAAAGGTGTCACTCAGCCAATAAATCATGGGAGACATTCGAGGCCCTACAAACTAGCGCAAGTGTATGTCTAGCAAAGCGGAACTTAATTGTTCCTTGACTAGATCGGTGAAACACCTGCTTTCATTCATGTCTATCACTGTTCTGCTCGTTTACATTCTTGAGAGAGAGGATTATGCTTTCTTTAAGGTAATATGCAAAAGTTTTGGCAAATAATGGCTCCATTAACGGAGGGCAAGTGATTAGGTAGGAAAAAAGGTCACACAGTACTCAAAGTTTAGAGGTTTACATAATCTCCGCACCTGTTATGTAGACAGGTCAGCTTTCAAATTCTCAATTTCTGTTTCTTCACACGTAAGGTAGCGTGCTAGGAATAATAGTATAGAGTGATGATCTACCAATGTACGACAAGACATACGTTGGAAGCTTCGGCACATAGCACGGGAAGACTTTGTTGCCATTAGTTCGGAGTGAAGAGGGTGAGCGACCTCACTAAAGATGCCATCAGCAAATTGCTTGAACGCTTTTATGTGTAGTTGCATTAAAATTTCAGCTAAAAAACATAGGAAACACCGGCAGCTGAAGAGGGCATTCAGAGTATACATTTAAAAATAACCAGGTTTTTTGTTAATAAAGCTGGGAGTACAACTGGAGAGCAGTAAACAGTGATGGGAGAATGCAGGCACATATAAATAGCCAGATTAACGCTTGCCGTGTGCAATATGAACGAAAATGGCGCATATAATGTCAAAGTTTATGGAATTTTATAAAAGGGTTTCATCGTGAAGGGTAAATGCGAAGTAAAATGTCAGAATAACGCCCAGAAACCGGTAAGAGGATACCTCATTTTGCAGAATGTCAATGAATTCAAGACTGCGACAGGGTCACAATCGAGAGATCGCTCGGCCAGTTGGGAAGGTGTGAAAGTGCGTAAGCCCCTATCCCCATCCACTATGTTTATCGCAACAATATGATGCATGTCCGTCTTTGATACGGTTAAAGGCACCGATATCCTACACGCAAGTACTGGCCGTACTAGAATACACTATCTACTGATCTTAGAAGTATGATTACTGGAATTGGCGCTCTTAGCAGTGATATATTATTCCTAGCAGCAGTATCTTAATCCTCGTAGTCCAAAATGAGCACAATCGGTGGCAATTATTGGTGGATGGAAGTGAGAGCACGGAAATCAAGGTCGGTCATGATGTGCTCCGGGGCCCAAACATGTATTTACTCGGAATACAGATTCAGGCTCCTTGTTGTGATCGAGGGGATGATAGCCCAAGTGTGAACTCAGCTGCGTTGCTAGATAATAGTAGCATACATGGTAGTAGCAGTATCAGTCTCGGTCTCATTGAACCTACTTTGATGAGTCAGTGTAGGTAGTATGGTTGTACCAGCGCAAAGTCTTCTGTCACTTAAAACTAAGTTAAGCGGTGTTTCTGGCTTGCATTACGGAAAGCAGCCAAAATCTCATCCCCGTTTTACCTTCCTGACCTAGGGGGAGAGTGGAAAGTGCAGTTGGTACCTGCTGTGTCTACTATGACTTACGACTACCTCCTTTTCTCCAGTCACCTTACCTACACCAACCTGTTTGGTGCATATGGGGAACTTCATAGAACTCGATGATCGATAAATTATCATCATACGTTCCTGAAAGGAAAATTGTGCATCACTCCAGGATAACAAGTTCATGCCTTAGTAAGATTTTGATATTTTATTGTAAATTTGGAAAATTCGCAGACTTGGTGAGTTGACAGACACAATGCCATTTAAATTGACATGTAATGATCTTCAAAATATACAAATAATACTAATACCAACGGTATTTCAACCAAGAGGTATCCTTTCGTCGAGTATGGACTTCGAAGAAGGCGCAGTTTTCTACAGAATGAGTACAAGAACGAGTAATGTTTTACCTGCTTTGCTTTCTAAAAGCATTCAAGAATTTTGAACATCATTTCGGGAGATAAGCAAGCTACTGGCTTCTTAAGCACTCGAAGAAGTCCAACATATGTTTCAAGGTTACGCGCCCACTAAATGTCTTGCTCTTCGTCCATCTAAAGAAGTATAGTATTTGTCCGAATCTCTTCAGACAATTTCATACCCGTGCATATTTATTTCTTTGATGATGAATCGGCGACGGATCTCGAAACGTCAGGTGAATAAGAGTATTGTCCCAGCGATCGAGTCGTCCTCTTGGTGATTTCCAATATAATTGGACACTTCCGATTACCAGTGCTATTTGGTAGACATTTTCCAGCAAAAAAATTCAATGTGCTGAAAAATCTTAACTGCATTTTGTTAAAAGGTTTGCTTCTGGCCATACAAGCTTAGTAAAGAATGTGAAAATCGTGCTTCGGTAGGACTATGATCGTAGAACAATGCAGAATCTGCACTGTAAGTCAGTGCGTATCTACGCTATCGGGTGTGTTTGGAAACCTATTAATGCATTTAGGTAGCAAGTGAGTGTCACCTACGCAACCTGCACCACCCACGATACAAACGGCGCAATCGTTTAGATGTAAACGTCCACATAAATCGTCTTGAAAGCTTGCCTTTTCATGGCCGTCAGCCGTCACACTAGAACCCTTGAAACCAGGTCTTTAAGACCATAAACAACAAGAATTTAACCAATCCAACCTTCTAATATAACGACCAGTCCATGCTAGAGGTAATCTAAATTCCAATAAAACTTCAGGCTAGCGATAACCAGTAAGTTTTTTTTTTAAAAAAAACCAAGCATGCGGAAATTCAAAAATTCAATCTAGGTGAAAGTGATATCTTTTGTCCCAAAGCATATACTTAGTCATTGAATATATTTCCAGAAACAAAGGAAATGTCATATTCTACCCTACAATAAGGATGCATTAGCAAACTGAACGTCCGTGTAAATATCCCTAGTTCTCACCGCTTCTGAGATGACGTGAAAAGATACGCGGCTACCAGTAGAGCTTCCGGTATTTTTCACATATCAGACTCGTACACCCGGAGGTTGGTGTATGGGTTTCTGATAAAACACAAAAGTAAACCGGAAAGGATACATTGTTTTCAGGAAATAGATTTACACCAGACAATGTTAATAAAATATGCAGAATGTGTGGACGTCATAGTGGCCATCCGGCGGACCCAACGAATGCATTTACGGTTGCACTTCGGGCGGCGACTGAGCGTCACCTGAGCAGAGGCCAAAAACCCAAAACGCTGTAAGCAGGTGGACCATGTGATCAAACTGTTATGGAAAGGATCGATAATAGACGTTGACCCCATTCCCTCTTCCGCCCTGCATAACTGACTGGTCCCGTGCGCTGCACTTTTAAGCACGCTTGAATCTGAGTTGACAGGACAGCAATTGGATAACCCGCATCTCCCTCAAACAAAACACCCGTATGTCAGATGGAAAGTCCATGCTGTATGCATATACCTATCAACCCACTAAGTCGTTAAATTATTGAACAGTTTATACGCAATGGCCATACGCAGTGGAATAAGGGGTCGCGAAATTCTATGAAGTACTGCCTACTTCGTCGCCTTTGTTTTTCAACAGGCATCCGCGAGCTTAAGGTACAATGCATATGCGCCTACTGAAAATGAGACAAAAGGCGACATATCATTTCAGCTAGAAAACGAAACACATACCCGCTTTTCTATGAGGCAAACTGTCCAAGAGTATAGTTGTTAAGCAAGTACTAATTCTAACTTTTATGTCAAAAGATTAAACTTGATGTCGCCTTTGAAAGATATTGTTTTGGATTTTGAAAATGCCGCCCACATGGATGGTCATCGAAAACGACAAACCCAAGTAAAACGAACGCGTTTACGCAGCTTGTTAATCAGCTGTAATTCCCTGCAATGAAATCGCAGGATATCAACGTAGTAGGTTGCTCAGGTTACAAATGGCGTACGAAACTTGATGGAAACCTTTCTGTAGAATAAAGAGGAAGGAAATGCATGCTGATCTTCAAAGTGGGATAACAGGTTCATCCTTGGGGTATGAGTATTTGTGGTTAAAACGTGGTGAAATTTCAATTTATTGGCCACAACAACACGTGAAAACCTCATCCTTCAGGTAGTAATAGGAGTTCAATCGGTGGGGCATACTAGGTGAACTAACAAATGAAAGCCTAGAGTGCATAAGAATATGAAATAATAGAAAGAGCCAGAAAAATCTGTTTGGCAGATAATATTGAAATGGAGCTCAAAAAAACTCCAGGAGCTGCTTCGGGAGAACGGGTATCCGGACAGATTCATCATGAAGAATATGCTGGTGAAAGATCCACAACCCACTACACCAAGTGTAGAAAAGAAGACCTTATTCCTTAAAGTTCCCTTTCAAGGGGACGCAGCAAGTGAACTGCTCAGCAGACGTCTTAACCAAGCCGTAGCACCAACCTTCCCATCAACAAACGTTCGGGTGTTATTCTCGAAAAACCCGGTCCTGTACTGCGAAGGTAAGGATAGGCTGCCAACTCAGACCACCTCCATGTGCATATACTCCTTCACTTGTTCCTGAGGAGCAAGTTATATCGGTCGCACGAGTCGGCGCTTATCAAAAAGAATACGTGAGCACCTTCCGGCATGGCTGGCCAAAGGCGAAGTCAGAAGCATCAAAAGCCCTATCCTTGCCCAGATGGTTGACTCCAGACATTGTTTGGACCCCAGCGAAGCCTTTAAGGTAATTTACAAGGTATCGCCAAACTACCCAAAGCCCCTGGGTCAGCGTTTGCTGGCAACAGCAGAAGTAACCGCGATCCGGTTGAGGAAGCCAGTCCTCTGCGCGCGGACGAACCTTCTGCAGGCCCCGAGCTTGGCTTGGCCAACGGTAAAGTTGCTACCGCTTCACCCCACCCCACCCCCTTCCCCCCATCCCCTGTCCGGACTCATCAAACCCGCATCAGCTGATTACTACCAACCCCACACCCTCTCCCTCATCCCCATAACTAATTTGCGTTTCCTGACAACTCCATTATCAGCATGTTAATTTGTACCCCTCCCTATATAATTGAATAGGCCAAAAGAGAATTTATCGAAAGCTACGTATGCTCGCCAAATACTCTTCTGAATAATAGAAAGAAATATTTGAATAACCAAATATGTGTGCTGATCAATAAAATGAGAAATACAACCAATAGGAAAGAAGAACGCCCAAAATTTTCCCTAAATTTTCTCTATATCAGTTGTTTATCATCTCTTTATAAGCTTGCTAAAGAGTTAAGATAAAGATGGCTTCTGAGCCACAGTCATCTCCCTGTTATCTCTACATCAGCTCTATGTCATCGCTTTACCAACGCTATATGGAGATGACCGAGAGTTGATATACAGACGATATGGAGATGCTAAGGTGTTGACATAGAGTCGACGATTGTGTCTAGTTTGACAATACGGACTCTCTCCTTTTGTAATGGTTGTATTTTTCACTTTAATTATCGCGCGCGAATAAATTCTGATTCAAATAGGCTGTAGTGGAGCCCGAATAAAACTTTCACCTGAAATGCTACTAAGCGTCAGTACACGAGCTAGAACAATCGACTGGTGCATTGAAGAGAGAAAGTAGGGCGAGGCGGACTCTGCAGCAAATGGACGTATTCATCACAATTGTTAATTTAACGCACTGCACAATAAAACGACCCATCGAGACTTGTGGCAGAGCAAGCTGTCACCTAAAGCAGTAACTCAGCCCTTCTCTGGACTGGAGACCATTTCTGTAAAAGCTCCTTATGTTAATTGCCTTGATGTAAGATACCAGCAGCCAGCGTTGCCAAATAAGCCATCTGGCCTGAAGACCAGGTGGTGTGCGTTTGTGTGTGTCCTGCGTAGGTGGGCTGCGTCGTTATTTTTCGTCATGGGGTGCGGACGACCACGTGTGGGCGTGTGCGTGCGTGTGACGCCATCGCAGCGATGTGGAGGAAGGGGAAGAGACAATGGGTGACAGATGTAACGCAAATCTGTCACTATGGCAAATGGTTTGAACGTCAATCACCCTCTTAGTCTACCCCACACAGAACGCCGACGTAAGTACTGCCGCCTGCTGCTGTTACGCATTCTATGACGAAAAAAGGGAACATTTTTTATGGGATACTTTTTTGGTTAGAGTTCGTTTTGGTAGTCAGTGAGAGAAGGCATTCATACTTAAAACATGAACACTTTACCTTTACCTTTGCTTTAAGTTATGGTTTGCAGTCAATCGATGCTCTTTGATTTTGTAATTCTGACTAATTGTGGAAAGCAAAAGCGCCGGTGAAAAATAAACGAAACCACGTAAGCCGGCATGTGTCATTTTAACAACTCAGGAATTGGAATTAATTATTGATTTGTAATTTCACCCATTTACTTAAAACGAATGTGCGCAATTAAAGACACACCACTGGCATACATTTTTCTGCCTCTGTTGTTTTGTTTGTCTTTTTACTCAATGTCGCACTAGGGGCGATTTCACAATGTTCAATCGAATCGCTGATCGAGTTCGGGACGGTGGTGTTTAATCCCTTCACTTCAAATAAATTGCTCTGACGTTTTTCCGCCCCATGCACCTTGTATTTCTGTGTACATTTGATGTACACCGACATATTAATGTCCTCTATTCACATTTACAGCTCGGTAGCTTTTATGTTAAGAGAATAAAATTCACAAACTGAATACTGAGCTGGCCACATCTCGTTAGTTATTTAATTTTATTGTTGTCAACTTTTCTGCATCAAACACTGGAGTGATATTTGCAGAATAAAACACATGCCCTTCGTTCTGGAACTAAACCTCATCGTACTTAAGTTAAGCGCATTTGTCCTGGTCTTTAAAACTTAATGGATAGATGCAGAAAAAGACAAGGGAATGACAAATCAGAGAGGATTAACGGACGTTAATACGGGCTTGCAAATAGAGAAGATTTGTGCCATCACGACGTACCAAATCGCTTTACCTTCGGTCCTATCAAAGGAACCGTTAATTTACGATACTTTAGTTAAAGACAGAGATGGAGCGGACTTTCGGGATACAACAACGCTAAGGGGATGTGCGAAAAAGATGCAGACAATGATCAACGGCCAAATGACGCACATTTGTTCTCGCAATGGTGGAATGGAAGATAACTAAGCTTCAGGCTACCTAGCAATAGTTAGTGCGGCTGGCGGAAAACATATTCAGTTTAGCGGTAAGCTGTAACCTCACGCTAGAACCCCGTAAGCTTAGGTTAATTTTAATGCATTTTAGGTCCCTTCAACGTTGGGTTAGTCATGAAAACATCAAACAGCACTGCAGATGAATTCCCAGTGATCATGAGGAGACATATTCAAAAAGAACTGCATTTGACAAACTGTTTAGGCCTTTGAAAGACCCCAATAAACTGTAGATGTGTACGTTTTCAAATTGCAGATAGATAGAGATCGAAAAAAATTAATTGAAAAATTGATTCAGTATTTTAAGCGGAAGATAGACCACCCGAATAGGAAACTCCCACGCAATGCTTGTATCCTTGTGCTTAAACACGAAGACGGGAAAATCTTTCCAAGTGCCAACCCAAACCCCAATACTTATCCGAGAACAACCGTTGTTCGTAGCTCTTAACTTACTCATAATCCTGAACTTAAAAATCAAAGTCCAATCTTTTCAAAATTCAGCGTGAAACCTTATGGATAGCGGTCCCTATTCCCATGTCTTATCAAGAGAAGTCTGTGAAAATAAGCCTCAAAAGTGTGCAGATAAGGTATCCCACATAACCTTATTTGGTAAACTTCAATGATTAGGCAGAAGTGCCTTTTGCTTTGCAGTTCTTAAATATCTTCGCGTCTAGGTGTTAGGCAATGCTAGTGCTCAAAATGTTGCCCAACGAAAGCTAACGTGAATGGTTGATGAAACCCGCAATTTAACCCAGTATACTGGTAAAGAGAAGTAAAAGAGCTCTCTCACGGCTTGACCCTATGAGTCGTGCGAATCAATTAAACTTTAACAGTGGAGGAAGTCGACGAGAAGTTCAAGCAAGCAAGCAAGTCAAGTAAAAACAACCCATAATAAATCAATATCGTGTCAGGGTTTCAACAAAATTGACTGCGATCGCCAATGTTATTGCATTTTATCCCTGATTTAATAAGGGACCCAATTTGTAATTGGGCATTTTTACAAATAAAGATGAGTATGCGAGTTCCAGGAAGCAGTTCAGAAGAAGGATATGCGGCCACCAGCACAAGAGTTTTATTGTCCTGACGTTTCAGATTCCATTAGGAATCCTAAGTCACGTGGGAAGAAGCCTGCGCAGCATCAACTCTGACGACAGATAGGGATGAAACAGGCACAGATTGCATGACATTTATAGTTCGTACTGTAATTATACACTCCTGTAGCCACCACATAGTTCTTAATTGGTGTGGTGATGGCTTGGGCGCGGGCTTGCTAATTGCGAAACACTTATGCTTGCTGTCGTTAGAGTTGTTGTTGGGCTTGGCTCTTCCCATATGACTGATTTCCTTGCTCAGGCAATGTCCCAGTACACAGTAGGAAAACGCCAAATCGTTGCACTTTTTGATGGACTGGGGGCCTGAGAACCGTGATTCGAGCAGTTCGCGGCTCACGTGGTTGCAACCTCTTGCGAGGATTTCGACGTCATTAAACTGGAACATATGGCCGGGTCCCGTCGATTGATCTGCGATCTGGGAGCTTCTGTCTTTAAACATCAGCGCCGCTGCATGCTCGGATATTCGCGTCTGGAGTAGTCTTTTTTTTCCGGCGTAGTCGCTTTTTCCACAACCGCACCAGATTCGGTAAACAACTCCAGCTATTTCGTATTGCGGCATTGGGTATTTCGGTATCATGACGCGGCGCCGGATGATTGCCTCTGGTCTGTGCGCAACTCCAATGTCAAGTAGGGTGAGCAGGCGGCTAACCACTTTCGATGTATTTTTTCACGTACGCGAGAACTCGCTAAACAATCGGGACAGTTGGATGTGGTTTCTTTTCTTGTCGGCGCTTGTACGGGTGACAAAATTCACGGGTTACCATTCACTCTCAGTAGCTGTCGAAGATATTGTAATTCAGCAACTTTGTCTTTCAATACGCTGCAATGCGTCTTAATGCATCGTATGTGCTTGTCGAAAGGAGAGATCGTCGACTACTGAAGGTTCCCCAAGTCAAGAAGTCAGTAAGACCAAATAGGTAGGACAGTGTACTGTGAAAAGGGGCTAACAAAAAGGCTTGGCAGAAACAAGGTGCGCAAACTGAGAAAGCCAGTTGACGTCTGTCTGGTCTGTGCGCCCGCGCAGGGGTTACGGGATGTTGGGGCGCCCACACCAGCCAATCAGCAGAAGGTGCATAGCTCACGAGAGGCCATTTCTGCGGCAAAGGCCTGATGAGTCACGCTGGGCGCTCTAGAGAGCGCGCGCAGTGAGGAAAGTCACGTGTGGGCTTTCAGCCGAGCATGTGATAAAAGTGACAGTGCAAGGCCAATCACAGAACCGCTACATGCTCTTACGCTGCTGCGTTTGTGATCGATTGGGTGGCTGCTGTTGTATTTCAGGAATTGCATAGTGTTGGTTGCTCTCCTGAACACCTAATATTTCAGGCCACCGCCGTTGTTGCAGCTAACGAGGGCATCCAGTAAGGCCAGTTGGTTGTTTTCTTCTTCCTTTATCGTTGAAATACCAGCGTCCTCAACCGTTGCAGGACCGCTTCAGCTATGAGTGCGGAAATGGGTGAACCCATGGGCGTACTCTTTAGCTGCTCGTAGACATTTCCGTTTAAGGTGAAGTACGTCTTGAGAGAGTAGGGTAAGAGCTGGAGGATTTGGGCGTGTCTTAGGCCATTCTACGTTTCGTCTCGTACGAGTAGTTGGATAATCCCGACTGCCAGATCCTGTGGAATAGAATAAAAATGGAAAAGAAAAGGAAATCATGATATCGTTTGGCAGGAGGCTTACCATTTTACGCTTCTCCAAGAATTAAGTTGACGACCTGTCGTCGTTTTTGAATCAGCGATCAAGAATTTGAGCCGTCGGAACAGCCATTTTGCCAGTACGCGGGCTGGAGTTCCTTTAAGAGCTACGATTGGCCGGCGGGATGCATATTCTCTGCGAAACTTGGGGAGGTGCAGAAGCAAGAACTGTGTGGTTGACAGAATAAAATGACGATTACACCCCCATCTTACGTCAATTAGGTTTGGTTTTCTATATTTGCGTAACTGCTGTGTGTCGTAAAGTCCGTTTTGCACAAAGACGGGAAAGTGCCTGTAATTATTTTAGTAATAGAAGGCTTGCTCTGCATTTACCTCACTCTTCCACCTAATAAAACAGAGCTCGGTGTCACGGCAAATTTTAGGGGACCGGAGCTGAGATCGAGATCAAAGACGAAGAAATGAGTAGTCTATCAGTGCGAGCTATCAACAGTAGTCACCGAAGATCACGCAACATTTCGACATATGCGAAAGATTGATAATCGTTCACTAATCGGCATTGACTCAAGTTATGATACTGATTATCGTGTCGTCTATTCTTAAGTCATTTCAGTCATTACTGGATTCGGGCTTTTTAACAAACTTCGTTCTGATCACTAGCAAAGCGTATTTTTTTGTAAAAACTGGCCACTTAATTAGTATGCCCCTTATCATTTATTTTGACTGCCCTTATCAATGCAGATATATTTTTATGGAAAACATGCACGAAAAAATCTTTCTTATACTTGTTTTTTTCGTTAAATTTTATACTCAAAGACCACGCTAAGAGAGGATTGTTGTGGCGTGACTGTCTGTGTCGAGAGGATGACGGAATTTTTTGTTTAACTAGCAGCATTAAGAGACGCATTTCGAGGCGGTGGAAGTGTCTTTGCAACAAAATAGCGTGCCATAAATAAATAAAAATGTTGCCTTTCATTTATCATTTATCTATATTTTATTGCGTGTGACAAACTCGACATTTTTAGCTCACTTGTATTTTATAGTTTATTGGTTTTCTTGAAATTCCTGGAAAAAATGGTGGTTTCGAGGTCATCTACTTTAGCCTACCTGAGGTTTAACTTGCTGCTCTGGAGTTATAGTTCGCCACGCACACCTTCAATTTACAAGCGCAACAACTTTATGTTGTTATAGTTTACTTAGATTATTAAACTTATTTATATTTAATTTCAGTTTATTGTTTTTTTTCCAGCTAATTGTAATGTTTTCGACTTGGATGAGTTAAGCTTCCTTTACTATACGTCTTTAGTGATTAAAGTTTTGATTAGTTATTATTTTCAGTTAGTCACTTCCCAGTATTGGCATAATGACACAATCTAAATATGACATGCTTTTGTTGACAAACTTTAGATTATTTGGATTACTTTTCATGTTTTTTTTTCTACTTTTATAAACCTCAGTTTTAATTTATATCTCCATTACTTTGTATTGTCTAGACTGAATACATTTTATTAAACTCGCGCTTTTAATACAGAACAATGGGGTTTTCGAGTACTGATCTGGGACCTTATTCAATGCCAATTAACAACTGAGAAACAATCTTCAGAAAACGTGGACATGTTGCAAGAATTCTAAACCGTACTGTTAAATGTTTTCCCTGATTTGCGCAACACTTTGAAATTCAAATACATTTTGTTGAAAAATAACCAGGAAAATAATGTTTGTACTCATTGCTTGGCTAGTTACATCTTCTTCATGTTCTACACATGGAGGACAGTTATATTTTGGTTTTGAATCTGTTCTTATAATTATACATTTTACAACCGCTTCATGTTCAAGCCTACTTCATCGTGGAGCTAGAACGGCTACAGATCTGGGACTAAAAGCAAGATATTACCTTTCAAACCTCGTGGATTTGTTTCTAGAGAGAACTATGCACTGTACCGGGGGGAAGTGAGTTCCCAAACTCGAACACATTTATGCTTTTTCATATACGCCAATCAACTGTTCCGGCAGGTTGGTCATCTGATGTGGGAATTTGGCACAAATCGCTAACGGCACTACTGCAGTCTGTCCTCACGTGCGATCTGTAATCTGATACGCTAGATTTTCATGCAAATCGTTTGTAGTTACCTTGAAGTTATCTTGCAAACTTAAAGCACGTTAAGTATTTAAATGCCACTGTTTCAAACCGCTAGCAGGGTTCTCTCTGGACATTTTGCCATTGTTGTGGGGCGGATAGCGATGCTGACTATCTGGTAGACAAATCTCCTGGGAATGTCTGTTCGCAGGACTGACTGCGTTTAAGATACGGTAAATTGCCTACCGTCTGGCCTCTAGGAGGTGGAACAGGCCGCCCAGCCGATGACAACTCATTGTGGCCGGCGATATACTGTGTCTGAGATGCTGTGGTCCGAGCTGCTTAATATTCATTAGATAGTAGACATCCCGTTGAAAAAAAAATTATAGCTTTACTCTGTCCTTCAAGGTCATATAACTTGCTTCTTATAAGACTTTGGTTTACCCAGATTCCTACAAAAATATAGATCCGCAAGTTAACTCCCTTGGATCCTTGGTAATTATCATCCAATATGGTTAACTGTGTACTTCTCTAACTTGTTGCTGAAATACAGTGCGTGGCAGAATTCGTGCGACATGCGAAAGATTGCTATTCACTCGCTAATCGACATTGAGTAAGGTTGTAATACTGATTATAGTGTCGTCTATTCTGAAGTTATATCAGTCACGATAGGATGCCGGCTGTTTACGTGCTTCGTGCGGTCGGCTAACAAAAAGAGCATCCTGCAAACGGTGGCTACTTAGGTAGTATGCCTTTTTATCATTGATTTTGACTGCCATTATAAATTCAAATATATTTTATGCAAAAGGTAAAAAGCAATTAATTATTGTACTCATTTGTTATCAAGGTACACCTTTTTAAATGTCATACTTTCAGAACGGGTACCTCTCGGTTTTTAAAAAGTGACAAAATTGCCCAAGAATTTCGAAACCTCCAGACCGCTACATCTGAATTCAAGGTTTAAAAACTGTCAGGAATAGAGGCAAAGGTCCGCATCCTAGAAGAAGTCGTTGCGATCACCCGAATCGTATTGTTATTCTTCCGAGCTTTCGGGCTCTTGCGGGAGTCAGAAGAATAAAATTACGATTCCGGTGATTGCAACGACTTCTTCTTTACAAACTGTGCCTTGCGTATATCCTGCTTAAGCATACCACGCATTTTCCGACATCTTGCGGAAGAAGTCACGTAGTTATCATAAAACGTTGCACTAAATGTTGGTCATGCTGTATATGTTATAGGTAGCATTCATAAATTGATAGAGATTATGTTCTGTGAACCAACACCCCAAAATCGTAAAACATCTCATGATTAGATACTTTTAATTCCAAAGGATACCCTGCCTTTAAGTATACTATTTAAAGAAAGCGTATTTTCCTGCCAAATGATTACAAGGAATATTTTTTCGGTTAGGTTTTCCATAAAACAGATTGGACTTTATAAGAGCAGTCAAGATCAAGAATAAAATTGCACACTACTTAAGTAGTCATTTCTGCTAACGGTCGGAAGAAAACCATTTAAAAAGCCGACATCTTATAGTGACTGAAATAACTTGAATAGGGCCTACATGATAGTCACTATAACAACCTTTCTCAATGCCGTTTAGCATGTGATAATCAATCTTTCGCAAATATCGGCATGTTGCGGGAATTCTGAGCCGTGCTGTATATCGCTAAGAACTGCTGAAAGCTCCTGAGTTGTGTAGGTGGTCTTTTTGTGATATACAGTGGTAGGTAACATGTGCCTTGCAGCCGAATAACCTCCACCCCTTTACGCTGATACCGAATCTCTAATAAAGTCTTCAGAACGAAGATAATAGCGGCACATCAAAACATAATGGAAAATGGGAAGCTTCGGAAACCGCCCCTTGTTGCCTTGTCCTTTGTGACTGCTTTCCGTGTTATGCAAAAGATGCGGCCTTAGAGGTACACTCGCATGGATTGGCAAGCTACTGAATCTCTGCCCTCCCCACTCCAGTGCCATGATTTTAGATGTCAGACCTCCCGTTCTTGCCCTGCCCCCCCCAGCTAAGGGAGATAAAATCAGTCACACTCGTTCTCACCACGAGGGACAGAATTGTGTGTGGGCAGCCAACTTTCTGCGCTCACTCAGGACTTCACTTTCGGTAGAAGAAGGACCACTACAGTGTCGATGCTTTTTGTCGGTCTGAGCGCCGTGCTTTTATCCGCCCACAGTGGGCCCGGTCCTGCCTGGGGAAGAGGGTGAGACATTAAACCTTCAAAGGCTTTTTTGCTCGGAGGGCGAACTTTAGTTTCAATAAAGTGCAACTACGAGAACGTTCGAGGATGCAGTTGATTTATGATCTGCCGTTTTAAGTGCACTGATTGGAGTACCGTTTTGTTGCAAAAAGGGCGGACTAGTTGAAAGGGGAAATAGGGAATGCTTTGCCCTGCTCCGCCCTTGGTAACAGTTTTACGTAAGGAGGATTGATGCATGATATTACCAGTAGGTTATCTATCTCATAAAAATTCAACCGAAATTCTGAAATCTCCTTTTTCTATTTAAACAAAGTATTTAAGAATGGTTTGTAATGCTGTTAATGGCAGAGCCTAACCTCAAAACTATTTCAGTCAGGCCAGAATGTCATTCCTATGGTCTGTGTGTAGCTGATGAATTCTCGTCTTTCTTCGTCTGTTAGGCTGTCTAGAACGGCAGAGCGTTGGCATACATGACGCTCTAGTTCTCCAACCTTTATGTGAGTGCTTTCAAGCTGGTTCTCAGCATATCGTCTCAAGGTTTCAGTGGTTATAACCGTCCAAGTCCGGACTTGGACGAAGAAGTCGAAGAAAGACGAGAATTCATCAGCTACACACAGACCATAGGAAAGAAGCGTGGGGACACAAGGAGAGCGTCACTCCTACAAAGAGTGCAAGAAAAGAAGCCACAAGCTAAGCTACCCAAAGATCCACCTAGATACGTGCACAACTACACATCCATGACGCTTGATAAGACGTTACTTGAAGCACTATCTGTGGGTCCGAAGTTCTGCATACCTTCTCGAAAGGTCGATCAGTTAGAACTAGAAACCCAGTTTGAGAATCTTTACAACCAAGCTTATGATTTAAAACCCAGCTCTGCAGAAAGTGTCCAACACTTTAAATCAACACTAGTGAGCTGCAGTTACCAGTACCTCAATAGGAGACCTACAAACCATGGATTATTGACAAAAATGCATCTAGAAAAGTTAAAAGAACTGCGACGGAACACAGAAATCCTGGTCACTAGACCGGACAAAGGAAGCGGTGTCGTTTAATGGAAAGATCGGACTACATAAAGAAGATACAAACGATCCTATCAGATCAGACAAAATTTAAGAAAGTTGACAAAGAAAAAGATCGCACAGAAGAAGTAGAGGCCCAACTGACCGACTGCTTACGAAGACTCCACACGCGAGGTTTCATAAGCGACCGGAACTTTGAAGGCCTCCGACCAGTAGGTACGCACATCCCCCGTTTGTATGGTCTACCAAAGATCCATAAGGATGGCCTGCCAAATCGCCCGATTCTGGACATGCGCAATTCACCGTATCACGCGATAGCAAAATGGTTGGCGGCGAAACTCAAGCCTTTGCAGCAGCAACTGGCACCACGGAGCTATCGAGGCACGTTTGAATTTGTCGATGAGATCAAAGATGTGAACTTAAACGGCATGAGAATGTTCTCCCTAGACGTCTCCTCGCTGTTTACAAACGTCCCGGTTACCGAGACAGTCGAAAACATCTGCGGATTCCTATTGACAAATCAACTAGAAATAGGAATACGGACGAATGCACTCAAGGAACTACTACTGAAGTGCACACTGAACGTGCAGTTTCTTTTTGACGGCCAAATATGCAGACAAATAGTTGGCGTTGCCATGGGCTCGCCTCTGGGACCACTTTTGGCTGACATATTCATGGGAAAGCTGGAAAAAAATTCAACTTAGCGATCAGATCCACAAGTTAAAGCACTACGGTGATATCTTCGTGATTGCCACAAATGAAACCGATAGAGACGCGCTCTTAAGCGCGGTCAATAAAGCCCATCCTTCCATAAAGTTTACGTTGGAGATTGAAATAGCAGGTTCTCTCCCCTTCTTCGACGTCCTCCTTAGTCGTAGACCCGACGGTTGCGTCCGAAGGAGTGTGTATAGAAAGAAAACCTGGTCTGGACAATATACGAACTTTAACAGTTTCGTACCTCTCCAACAGAAGCGAAATCTAGTTCGTTGCTTAACGCAAAGAGCTAGGAAAATTTGCTCTGAAGACACTATTGAAGAGGAATTCAAGGAAATCCAGGACTTACTCCGTGCGAACGGATATCCTGAGAAATTCGTCACCAAGAATATGGCTACTAAAGAAAGGAAACCCACAACACTCACTGTGGAGAAGAAAACATTATTTCTCAAAGTGCACTTTCGAGGAGACGCGAAAGGTGAACTCCTGAAAAGACGCCTTGAGGATGCCCTATCACGAACTTTCCCAGCAGCGAGAGTTCGGGTACTATTCTCAACTAACCCAGTCTTCCATGGGGAAGGTAAGGACAGGTTACCGACTCAGACCACCTCCATGTGTATCTACTCCTTTGCTTGCTCCTGTGGAGCAAGTTATATTGGTCGCACGAGTCGGCGCCTATCCAAACGAATAAAGGAACACCTCCCACAATGGCTAAGGAAGGGTGATTTCAATACCAACAGAACCATCAACAGCTCTATCCTAGCGCACATGGTGGATTCCGGACATCAGGTGGACCTCAACTAAGCCTTCAGGGTGATCTACAAGGTCCCACCAAGCTACCCTAAGTCACTGGGCCAGCGACTGTTGGCAACAGCAGAAGCAACTGCTACCCGGTTGAGGAAGCCAATTTCGTGCGCGCAGAAGAACCTGCTGCAAGCCCCAAGCTTAGCATGGCCAACGGCCACCTAGCTACCGGCATTTCCCCAAGCCTCTTCTCTCCTCTTCCACCACTACCCTCCCTCCTTCTCCCTAATTACCGCTTAATTAGCCGCTTGTTACTACCCCACCCCCTACTCTATCCCCCGGACTAATTTGCCTCTAACGTTGAACGTAATTTGCCTACAATTTTACCTTTTACGCTTAACCCCCCTCCTATATAAATGTAATGGCCTGATGAGAATTTATTGAAAGTATACGTATGCTCGCCAAATACTCTTCGGATATTATGACTTTATAAAGGAAGCTCAGTAGAAAGCTGGCATCCTAGTGCAACTCAATGCCGATTAGCGACTGAATATAAATCTTTAGCAAATTTAGGCATGCTGCACGAATATAAGCCGTACTGAACACTTTCCTCCCTGATTTGCACTACCTATTCGAATTAAAATATATTTTGTAGAAAAAAGGACATCATTCGGTTTGAAAAATGTTCTTATCATCAGAAAGTTTACGACCGTTTCATGTTCATTCTTACCACATCGTGGAACTAGGACGCCTACCGATCTGGAACCCAAAATAGGATTCTACCGTTCAAGCATGGTGAATTTGTTTCTGGAAATTGAGTTCCCAAACTTGAACACATATATCCCATCTCATATACGTCAATCAACTGTTCCAGCAGGTTAGTCATCTGATGTGGGGATTTGGCGCAAATCGCTAACAGCACTGCTGCAGTCTGTCCTCACGTGCGACATATAATCAGATATGCTAGGTTTTTACGCACATCGAATTAAGTTACTTTGAAGTTATCTCGCAAACTTAAAGCACGATTACTATTTAAATGCCGCTGTTTTTTAAACTGCAAGCAGGGTTTTCTCTGGACATTTTGTCCTTGTAGTGGGGCTAAGTGGTGTGGTTCTGGAACGCAGTCCCCCACCCCGCTGTGTCTTAGGCTGAATCTAGAGCCCTTGCAAGCCCTTATCATAGGTATGCAACACGAAACATATCCGTTGCAAAATTTAATGAGCGCTAGTTGGCCTCTTCTTTACCCGTGGGGAAATATGTGCTTATCGTTCGACAAAATTTACACAGAATACAGTGTGTATCAATATTATTTTGTTACATGGAAACGCTTTTGAAATCAAAGAAATGAGGAAAGTTTTTGTGTTTTTGATTTTAATTTAGGAAGGTAGTGCAAATCAAGGAGAAAAGTGCATATAATTTAAAAATCAATTTTATCTTGAAAGTATAAACTTGTTTGGAGGCAGTTAGAGGGAAATTCTTCAAAATCCGACAAATTTACTTGACTAAATTATTTCAAGATGAGAAGCTACGATTATCAGCATTCAAACAATTTCTATGAACTATGTCCCAATATAAAAAATCAGAATTTAGGTTGACCATTTATGCGATATACAGCTTGTTGTTTACATATTTTTGTGCGATGTAGTTGCGTCTTTTGTAAAACAACTTTGACAACAAGCTCTCTAAAACCCTTCGGAAGTTCTCACCTAGACGGTGAGTGCTTCATAGTTTTTCAAGATGTTCGAGGTTTACTGGCCAGCATAATTGGCTGCATAGTAAGTAGACTGTAAAGGCTCGATATATTGTGAAGATTTTAAACGCCGGATTCCTCCACCGTTAACTTTCGGACGTTTAATCAAACTAATTACCCGTCATTAATAGAACCTATGATGTTGTTTAGAAATATCGGTATTATTACGTACCATCCTGGGTCATTTGACCAACCCAGGCTACTGCAGCCTGTGAAATCCGTCAATTCTGATGCAGCAAGTTACGGCTCCTGAGGGGCACTTCGTACCTCAGTTATCTAGAGCGTTGGCTGTACCGAAGTCCTCATCTTGTCACACCTAATCTCACGCAGTGCACTACCCGAGGTTCGAACTCGTGATCATCAGTGTCTAACGTCTTAAACACTGAGCCAGTTTAGGACAGGAGATATTGACACGTTCACCGAGCGCTAACGGAACTCACTTGACCTCCACACTGTCGTGGGTGTATGTGCACGCGCTTCTAAATCAGGAAATGAGATAGATACACTGGACCAACATGAAGGCATAACCCGGGTTCGACATGCATTATTTAGAAGGTACCAACGTAAAGAATACCACAATTGGGCAGTCTGTTAGCAGGCATCAGCGCAGGCTAACGCCGCACCAGATATCTGTATTGGATCATGCCCCTGGTATACTTGCCTTTATCGTGGCACTGATCCTAGGGGAGTGAGAGGAAATAGAGTGCGGTAGGTGAGCGGAAGCTTGATATTTCTATAAGCTGATTTTCCGGTTAGCCACTGCCTTTGCATCTTATTCGCCTTGGTGGAATCAACAGTCGAACTGGGCTATGGCATCGTAGGTGGTTGTGTCGACAAGAAGGATCCCAAACTAGAGAAGAAGACGACTCGATCGCTGTGACGAGACATTTATTCGCCTATCGTTTCCGCACCGTTACGGATTCCTCATCCGAGACATGAGCAGAGGGCAGTAACAGATACAGGTAGTTTGCATTACTTATAGGATACAATCATTAATGCAAACATACAAGGACAATCAATGGTAATTGCCTTCTTGCATAGTGATAGTTTGTTGAACGGTGTGAGCTACTTGATCTGCTGTCATTTCATTACGCATGGCGGGCTCGGGCATGATGATTGCTGGGCTATCTGGCCTTCCGGTTTTGGAATGGGTGATGCAGTGGCCTGTTCGTTTCCCAACTGGCGACTTGCTTTGGCCAAACTGGGTCTCGGCACTGAATATGAATTGGACCAATCGATGCATTTGTTTATGGATTGGGGGCCCGTGAACCATGACTCAGCCGATTGTCACCTCTTGCGTGAATTTCGGCCTCATCAAATTTGAATGTGGCCGGGTCTCGTCGAATGAACCACGACTTGAGAATTGGCATCATTTCGCCGCACTACGACCACGAGATCGGCAATTCGCATCTTAAGAAGTCTTCCAGTATCTCCGATGTTGTTGCTTCGATCGCAACTGCACCAGATCTTGTCGATGATTCTAGATGTTTCTTGCCGTGGCAGTGGGTCCTTTGGTTTCACTACCTGACGCCTTGTGGTTGCCTCCAGCCTATGTGCGACTCCAACTCCCAGTGGTGCGAGAAGGTGGCCGATAACCTCCGACATGTTTTCGACGAAGGAGATCGCTCGCCAAATTTTGAAGTTGGTGCGATTTTGTTGACCATCTTGTTTACGCAAGCACCGGTTGACGAAGTTGTGCGGGTAGCCATTTTCTCTGAACACTCGTCGAAGGTATTCTCTTCGGCAACTTTGACTTCTGATTCGCTGCAGTGCGTCTCAACACGCAGATGGACCTTCTTTACGCAACTGCATTTGTGGCAGCTTGGGTGGTTTCTGTTGTAATGCATTACTTGCATAGTCTTAGTGACTTTCCTGAATACTTTAGTCTATAAGCCACCACAGTCTTTGCAATGGACCAGGACATCGAGGAAGGCCGGCTTGTTATTCTATTCCTCCTCCATCGTTGAGAGGTTGAGAGGTTTCTTCAAGATGCGCACCTGATCCCGTTCGATGACGACGAAGGTGTCATCAAAACATCGCCAACAGGATTCCGGTCTGTGGTGTTGGAAGACCAGCGACTCCAGCCGTTGTAGCACCGCCTTGGCTATCAGAATCGAAATCGGTTAACTAATTGGTGTCCCCAATAGGACACTACAAAATAAAATTCTTGGCGCGGTATATTCAAAGTTGCAGTTTATGCATGTGCTGTCATTTGAAATCCACTGATTAGAATACTGATTTGTTGCCAAAACGGGTGAACTAGCTAAAAGGGGAAATAAGAGATGGTTTGCGGGCATCCCTGTGCTGCCCATGCTAATCGGTTTCCGCAACAAAGTTTGCTATGAAATGCTCTCATGATACATTTTACGACCATTTCATGTTCATTTGTAGTTCATCTCAGAATTAGGGCACTTACCGATCTGGTTCGGGAACATACTGCCCCGCCCTTTGTGCCTTGGAGTTGAATCTAGAGGCCTTGAAATCGCCCATCATAATACGTAGTATCCGTCAGTTTATTACTATTGTCCATAAAGCGCGCAGCACGATTCATATCCGTTGCAAACTTTGATGAACAAAAGGTCGCCTATTTCTCACCCTCGGGGAAAAATGTACTTTTCCTTAAAAATAATATATACAGCATTGGATTTGGAAACGCATTTGAAACCAAAGAAATGGAAAAGCTTTAACTTGCCGCCAAATGAGTGTGAAACAGATTTATGTTTATATTCGCTATAAAATATATTTAAATTTGTATGGGTAGTGAAAATCAATGAGGAAAATGCACATAACTTGAGTTGCGATTTTATTTTGACAAAATAAATTTATTCGCAGGCAGTCAGATAGAAGTTCTTCAAAAGCTAGAATATTGACTTTACCAAATTATTCTCGGATTAGGTTCTACAATTTTCAGTATTACAACCCTTCTATTTCCCGATGGGAAAAAATTAGGAATTTCGGCTGACCTTTGATGACGTTCACAATTTACTGTATATTTAAGTAGATACAAAGGGGTTCTATCTTTTATAAGAACACTTTGACAACAAGTTGTGTAAGACTCTTCGAAACTTTTCACGTAGACTGTGAGTGCTTCATAGTTTCTAAAATTTTCAAAATATATTGGCAGGCATAAGTGGCTGCATCTAAAGTAAACTGTATAGGCTCGCTATGGTGTGAACATAATAAACACATGGTTCCTCCGCTGTTCACTTTCGGACGTTTACTCAAATGAATGTCTACATAACTTTTCGTCTAGCCAGTCATAGAGCATTTTTTATGCATTTTGAAAGTTCACACCAAAGACACTAACAGTCACTAAAAAAGGTAATGACGTTTTTTTTAGAAATATCGGTATTATTACGTACCATCCTGGGTCAGTTTGCCCAACCCAGTCTACTGCAGCCAGTGAAATCTGTCAATTCTGATACAGTAAGCAATGGCTCCTGGTGCGTACTTCGTAGGTCAGTTATCTAGGGCATTGGCTGTACTTAAGCTTTCTTGTCAAACCCAGCCCTACGCGGTTTACTACCAAAGGTTTGAACGCGTGAGCTTCAAAGTCTAACTCCCTAACTGCTGAGCCAAGGGTTCGTTGTCTTGCCAGGTTAAAGCGGGAGATATTGACACTGGTTGATGAACGTTCACCGACCGCTAACTGAACTCAATTGACCTCCACGGTGTCGAGGGTGTGTGCGTGCTTCTAAAACAGGCAATGAGATAGATGCACTCGACCAACATGATGGCATAACCATGCATTATTTAGAATGTGCAAATTTAAATATATACCGCAATTGAGGAGCCTGGTAGCAGGCATCAGCGTAGGCTCACGCTATGCCAGCTATCTGCATTCGATCATGCCCCTGGTTTTCTTCACTGTATCATGCCACTTATCCCAGGGGCGAAGGGACATATAATGTGGTAGGTGTGCGCAAGTTTGCAATAACCACAAGCTAATTATCTGTTAAGTCACTGTCTTTGCACCTAATTCACTGTGTAGCATACAGTGCACCTCGGTGTACTCATCAGTTGAACTGGGTCATGGTATGGAAGATAGTTGTGTCAGCGAGTAGGTTCCCCAAATCACAAGTCAGGTGAGACGGAAAAATACTGGAACGGCTTTATTGCGGCAGAACTAATTGTAAAATAGGCTGTGTTGCAAGACAGTGTCAAACATTTACTGAATAAATTTACTCATTTTTCCAAAGGACGCCTTTCCTTGAAACTGAAATACGTACTCATACGCAGATAGAGCGTCCTTACGCAAATGCGCTTGTGGCTGATTGGGTATTTGCTGTTGTAATGCAGCATTTGCATCGTGTTTATTGAGTTCCTAAGTTCTTTAGGCCACCGCAATCCTTGCGATAGACGAGGACATCGATGAAGGTCAGCTGGTTGTTCTCTTCCTCCTCCATCGTACATTGGCTGTCCGGAACGACGCTATTGAGAGGTTCCTTGAACTTCAGCTACTGGTCCCGTTCGATGATGACGAAAGTTTCATTCACATACCACGCCCAGAAGTTCGTTCTGTGGCGCTGGAAGACCAGCGGTTCTAGCCATTATAGAATCGCCTCGGCCAAAAGTCCTGAAATCGTTGAAACAATTGGTTACCCCAATCGGACACCACAGACCGAAATTCTGGGCACGGTATGTTCGAAGTTACAGTCAATGCATGTGCTGTCGTTTGAATTGCACTGAATGTAG
This sequence comes from Ligula intestinalis, assembly GCA_036362985.1. Lineage (NCBI taxonomy): Eukaryota > Metazoa > Platyhelminthes > Cestoda > Diphyllobothriidea > Diphyllobothriidae > Ligula > Ligula intestinalis. The sequence goes on from JAYGXS010000005.1 coordinate 52,740,849, forward strand.
CACCGATTTTTTGCCATAAAGGGCGGAATAAGTAAAAGTGGAAATAAGAGATGGTTTGCGGGCAGCCCTGTCCCGCAGATGGTAACCGTCTTCCATAAGAATGTTTGCTATGAAATTTCAATTGAAATGCTGAAACCTTTTTAATGCGTTGTTAAACTGGTAATAGTAGACGCAATTGTAAAAATATTATAGTCAGTTAAAAGATGTCGGCTTTCAAAAGGCTTCTATCTGACCGTTTACAAAAAGTTTATTTTGTTTAAAATTGGCTGCCCAATTAATTTACACTATTGTGATTGATTTAAATTATCCTTATGGAAGCATTGACAAAATCTTTTTCTGGAATTCATTTGAGAGCTACTTATAATTTCATCAAATTCTGTGCTTGAAGTAAAGATATCTTTCGGTTTTAAACTTTTTTAATCATGAGAAATTTTACGACCATTTAATGTTCATTTGTAGTACATAGTGGAGCTGGGGCGCTTACCGATCTGGTTCGGGAACACACTGCGAAGCTATTTGTGCCTTGAAGCTGAATCTAGAGCCCTCGTAGGCCTCCATTATAAAACACAATATCCATAAAGCGCACAGCAAGATCCATATCCAATGCGAATTTTTGTGAACACTAGGTCGCCTATTTCTTACCCGTGGAGAAATATGTACTTTTCCTTATAAATTAATGTAAACAGCATGCGATTTGGTTCCACATTATTCGGCAAGTTAGAAACGATTTTGAAACTAAAGAAATGCACAAGGTTTGGCTAGCTGCCAAATGAGTTTGGAACAGATTTTTGTTCATACTTGCTGTAACAAATAGTTGACTTTTTAAGGGTAGTACAAATCAATGAGAGAAGTGCACATAACTTGAGTTGACATTTATTTTGACAAAATATATTTCTTCGCAGGTAGTCAGATGGAAGCTCTTCAAAAGCTGACATCATGACCTCACTGCAATATGTTCGGATAAGATTCTACGAGATACAATATAACAACCGTACTATGCCCACTGTGAAAAAATTCAGGATTTAGGTTGACCTTTCACGCGGTATACAATTTACTACGTATTTAATCAGATAATATGTCGTTATGTCTTTTGCAAGACGACTTTGGCCAAAAGGTGTGCAGAAATCTTCGGAAGTTCTCACCTAGACTGTGACGGTTTAACAGTTTCCAAGATTATCGGGATATATTGGGCAGCATAAGTGGCTGCATAGTAAGTAGACTGTATAGGCTCGTTATGGCGTGAATACCTTAAACGCGGGATTCCTCCACTGCTCACTTTCGGACGTTTTCTCGAACGAGCGTCTTCCCGCCTTCTATTCAAATGAGTTTCTACATAGCTCTCGGTTTAGCGAGTCATGAAACGTTTTCCATACATGGTGAATGTTCACACCAAAGGAATTAACCGTCATTTATAAAAGCTATGATGTTGTTTATAACTATCGGTATTGTTACGTACCATCCTGGATTGTTTTGCCCAACCCAGCCTACTGTAACTTGTGAAATCCGATAGTTCTGATACAGTAGGCTATGGCTCTTGGTGCGTACTTCGAAGGTCAGTTATCTAGAGCGTTGGCTGTACCTCAGCCTTCCTCTTTTCATACCCAAACCCACGTGGCTCAATACCCGAGGTTCAAACGCATGATCTTCAGAGTCTAACACCCTAACCACTGAACCAAGGGCTCGTTGTCTTGCCAGTTTAGAGCAGACGATATTGACACTCGTTTATGAACGTTCACCGACCGCTAGCGGAATTCACTTGACCTATAAACTGTCATAGGGGTGGGCGCGCGCTTCTAAAACAGGCAATGAGATAAATGCGCTCGACCAACATTAAGGCAAAACCCAGGTACGCTTTGCAGTATTTAGAATGTACTTTGTGCGTAATATTTGTTTACTAGAGGGTAGACAATAAACAGGGAAGTAGGAGACATGGTGCTAGTGTCACGAGCAGATGTAAACGATTTCCACTAGCGACCAGTTATGTCCTTTGCATGAGCTGAGTGTAGGTGGATTAACAGAGCCGACGTGGATGGTATGTGGAGAATTGGTGGGCGGTGTTATTTCCAGCTAAACAAGTGTGAAATTCTCCACACCTTTTCGCCTACGAGACTCCCGTCCAAAAATGATTGTTTATCGGCTTCCGAAGGCTACCACTCTCCCCTGGAATGCTGTCTACCCATGATTGAATACTGCCCTCCCCCGGTCTCGGTCCTTTGTTGACCCTCTCACATTACGACCAGCTTGACGGCGGTGTCGACCCAGACGTCTGTTCCCCCCTTTTGACCCAGTGCCCGCGGCTGATCCGAGACACACTCGTCAAGTCACCCCACCACAACTGTCTGTCAAGCGCTTGCATCCCCCCCTTTGCCAACAAAACATTGTCTCTGTTCCCGTCCTTTCCCCCCTCCCTTTGCTGAAGAAACATTGTCTCTGTTCGCGTCTGTCCACCTTCCCCACCCTTGGACTAGTGCATTCAGACCAATGGGAGCCCCCAGGAACCGACTCCTGGGATCCTATAAAAACGGACCCATACCCCTTTGACGGAATCCCTTTGCTCTTGACGTGGAATATCCATTGTTAAGGTTTGTGTAGCAAACGAATCAATTAACTTCGAGCATATACTCGGCGAGTCGGAAGGGATACCAGCCTGCAGAGTTCAAGGATTGGCGAACGAAAACGCAATAAGTCTGCACAATGGCACTGTGCGCGCAGTCTCACAATAAGAGATGCACATCAATGGTATGTGTGACGTATGTGGTGAGGAGGCTTGCTTACTTCACCCAACCCGCCTCGCTCTGAGATAAACAGTAAAACACCTCGGCATCCGCTGACTAATGGCCGTATGCGTATTCGTAACAACTTCAAAGCAAACTGGATGTGTATACTGAAACCGTTCGAGCAGCAACCACGTGCTGTTTCCCATGATCATTAGAAACTTGCGCTGGCACTTTAGAGGTACAAGGAGTAATCGCATTCAAAAATTGTGGCAGTGGGTCTTTCGGTTTTATTACCTGACGTCTTATGGTTGCGTCCGACCTGTGTGCGGCTCCAACTCTCAGTGGTGCGAGAAGGCGGCCGACAGCCTCCGAGATGTTTTGGACGTAGTGGATCGCTTGCTGCAGTGCGTATCAACACGTCGATAGCGCGTCCTTACGCAAATGCGTTTGTGGCTGATTTGGTGGTCGCTGTTGTTATTCAGAATTTGCATTGTGTTTGCTGCTTTCCTGAGTACATTATTGTTTGGGCAACCAAAACCCCTGCGACAGACGATGACATCAAGGAAGGCCAATTGGTTGTTCTCTTCCTGCTCCATCATAACTTTCCTGTCCGGGAAGACGCTGCTGAACCGTTCCTTGAACGTGTGATCCCGATCCCGTTCGATGGCGCCGAAGGTGTCATCCACATACGGTGCCCAGAATTTCGGTCTTAGCAGTTATTTCCTGCTACTCACATGTTCGCTTGTATTGAATTGATTGGGGGAACAGGGTGTTATATGTCTGGCGTACCCGATTGACTTCCAAACAAAGGAGAGAGGATGTATACGAATTTGTGCAAAGGTCATGGCGAAATTTGACTTAGTAGCTCTGCATGTATTTCTTTACATTATCTTTATCCACTGAAGATATTTAATACTAAAAATGCCTTTAAGTTGGGAAAACTGCCCTTTACCTTAATTTTACTAAGATAAGGTGCATTAATTTTGGCTAAATCGGGAGTATCCTAATATCGAAGAAATTTTGTATGCAATTAAATATGACAGAACCATACTTTTTATTTTTATGCATTATCCTGTAGAAGAACCCGATAATAAGAGTTCGAAACATATCCCTTCGAGGACGGGAAAACTCAGACCGAAGCGGCTCAAATGCAAGCGAACTCAATTTTAAGGGGTCGCGTTTAATTTAGAAACAAGGACCAATTTCAATTTTCAAAAATATTTCTCTTTAACTGCGCGTTTTTTTGCAAAAAAACGCAGTAAAAGACGTTGTGATCGCATTTTGTTCTACCGTATCAAATGTTTGGGACGTAATCAAAACTGGCCATATATTATCTTGTAAAAAACTATACTATTTTGTACACAGTAATTTCCCCTTATACGTAATTTATAAACGGGGCAGGCAGAAGCTTACTACTTATTGCGGTACCTTAGTAGAAATTGTGCGACTCTTTTTGCATTTGCAATATCAGAACAATGCCTAGGAATAATTCACTGCGCATTGCTCGTCCACATGACTTACCAGTTCTGGTGCCTGGACCGGCGTTCACCCACTAGTTACATGCGTAAGTGATTGCTCTGCTCACACAAGCCACGTACGAAAAAAAGAGGGGGGGCATGGCTTTTGCTGATGCACTGTGCGTTTGATAGTCGCTCATCCAGTAAGTCTCAGCTCGTTTGAGTATATGCGCCGCCAGGGTTCCAATTTCGTTGAGCTTTAAAATGTACCTTAATCTAGTTTCCATAATTGACTGATGCTACTTTGACTATCCGTGTCTAGAATTCTCTCCCAGTTTCTTCAAAGCAATTGGTTTGACCGCAGGTTTGACAGATCTAGGAAAATACTTAGACCGTTTTCTGCAGTAAAAGTGGGACTTTCGGCCTCCTTGCTTGGTCTGTTTTGGTGGCGCTCGATCTGTGTATAACCCAAAAGTGAGCAGACAATTGACGAAGTGCCTTTAGAGCTTTTCGAGTTTCAGTTTGGTTTTTGATCTCCACTGGATGTACGCTTGTTAACGGATTTGCCTATGGTGGTCGTCCAGTCTGAACGCACGTCCGGGGTGTGGTAATGCAATTATATGTTGTGTCTCAAAAATCTTCTGAAAAGGCCGTCCAGCGCAACTTCGTCTGTGGTATTTGCACTTGAAGTTTGTCTCGTATTTGTCGTTCGCCTAGAATACTGTGGCTTTTTACATACTGCAATAATTGAGACGGGATGAAGGTTGTTACTTAATCGCACTTCCTCTGAAATACCCAGAATGTTTGCCGCAAGGAAAGTCAGAACTTCGGCCTCTTCGCTTGGTGCCTAGTGGTGGTGCTCAGTCTGTGTGCAACTCAAACGTGAACAGGCAACTTACGATATTTGCGAGGTTTTCGAATTCCTTTTTGGCGATTTTATCTCCCCATCCAAACGAAGTGGCCCACGCTAGGCATTCAATGGAATTGTCTGCAGGGTCTCACAATTTTCCAAAAGGCCGACCTGCGCAACCACGCTTGCAGTAGTTTTACTTGAAGCTTGTGTCATAGCTATCGTTCGTCTGGAATACTGCGCATTTTTTCCGACACCGCAATCTTTGAGACGGGATGGAGGTTGTTTCTCAGTCGCTCTTGAGTACGTCCCACCCTAATAACTTCCGGTGATCAGCATTTCAGCAAGAAGCTGCAAAGCAAACTCCTCAAAGTATTAGTAGTCCATCTTTTCGTATTTCACGAATTACCGAGAAATCTGCTCGAAAGTGTTGAGGGGGCACTGTAAGAACAGTAGTTTGGTTACCTCTTTAAATCCAAGGCTTTTTTCCACGAAAATCCCGGCAACACAAGCGCACCTCACACTGCGTCCCGCAACGTCTTCTAGCGGTAAAGTAATGGTCGTTCTTCCTAGTAAGGCATATTGCAGTTTATCAAGTAAAAGTATGTTTATGTTAACCGATGATGCCCATCTGAGCATTTAAGGAGTTAAAAAAGACATATTCGATCATTCAACATCAGGCAGGCACAATAATATAAGGGAGGGTGGAGTACGTTAAAGTTTAAGCAACCAATCAATACTAATTAGGGGAGAGAGACGTGTAAGCGGATCAAAGGGCCACATTCTAATCATAATTGGGGACCAGAGAGGGCGAAGGGGGAGGGGAAGGAGATGACTCCGATAATAGGGTCATGTCGTTCTGTCCTTCCCGTCTCGCGCCTTCTTGGCAGGTGTCAGGAGGCAAGGTGTCACGGTCTGGCGACGGCATGGGCAGCGTGGGGATACATGCCGTCGCTGTCTCGTCCGCGTCTCGTGGCATGGGACGTGTGCTCTCTCCGTCGCGCGTCGTTTACGTTGTTTAGACATGCCAACATGAAAAAGTGAAATCGGGCGTACTAGCTAATGTAAGTTTTAAGACTGTACGCCCAAAAACGAGTTAGTAAAGCAACACAATTCGATCTTCGTTAGTAAACAATAATTTTCTAAGCCTTTCGGATGCACATGCTTCCATAGTCTAACGAACGGCTATTACCAAAGAGCCCAAAGTTCGAGTATGCATTCTAACATGGTTTTAAGAGGATGGATAGGTGTTTATTGCGATTATAAATGGTTAGATACACGGTGGATGGACGTACATCGATGTTCGTTTGAAACCTCGCATTACTAGGATATTTCTTGAACTCGCCTGCGTAAGTACCGGTCAGCGAAAAACATATGTAAATGGAACTGTCAGTTGCAACTTTAAGCGTATGACATTGTGTAAATTAAGAGCAATTTCCTTCTATATAAGGTTTAACTTGTGCATGCAATGGTGGTTAGCACTTTAAGACTTGCATTGATTTCAGTCAATGACACACAAATATGGACTATGGTCTGAGTGTTTCTGAAAATATTAAGAATAAGATAGATCTTAAATGCACTGACCTAACTAATAAGTTTGGGGCATTCTATATAAGGCACCTGTCTGTGTGGGTCATCGTTTTAGAACCTCCCATATATATCAACTCATCAACAAGAAAATTGAAAGTCCGCAATAAAAATCAGATACCAATATGCCTAATATGAACTCGGGACCTTCATATTAAAAGTGACATCTTCGAATCGCACTCCAATTATCTATCTTGGCGTCAAGTATCTGCGTTATTTACCTTTTTCGAAGATCAAGTCAAGACAAAAATGCCAAAGTGTGACTGCTCTTTTAACTTACCTGAAAATAACAATATATCTTATGCTGAAAATGAAAGACTCATTTTTCAGTTCTTAATGGGGCATTTTTTTGCTACACATATTTACTAACAGGCCCCGTTCTCAGATGGCAAAAGTTCAACGGACTAGCAGAATATATACTTCGATTTTTCGGAAACTGGGAATCTACTGCCCGTTAGGTTCACAGTTTCACCATTCTTTCATGCTTTACTGTATGAAGGAAATGTGTGCAAAAATTTTCTTATGGTTTGATAGAGTGAACACACGGCATGTCTTGGAAATTCATCTATAGCCATGTTTTCGGTCCTTATATTTAATGTGGTAAAACAAATTACAGGCTTAGCATTTTATTACTTAATTTGTATAGCACAAAGCGTAGCAGCGTTGCAAAATCACATTTTTAAACTTAATCTACTCCTTTTTTCCCTAGAGTAATGTGTCATCTCATACTTGTACTTGTCTCAATTAAATGAACACAAACATATTTATGTTCTCTGAACGCAGGTTATTAAAAAGATTCCAGTCTTTATTAATTTCGTCGATAGTATAACACACAAAGCAAGAAGGTTTAGTTAGCAGCAGTTATCTGCATAAGAACTTACTTGGTTATCAAGAAACGTTGTAATTGTCCACATTGGGTACAGGATTTTCTTCAATCTATTTATCTGAACTGAAAACTTTCCTAGTCATCAACATTTTTGCGCAAAAGAAGATACGATAACTGGAAAAAGAAATTTATTTTCCAGATGTTTCGGATTCTGTTGGGAATTCCTAAACATAGGTCAGCGTAGAATAGAGTGAGACGTGCGCATATTACGGTGACAGCTGCGCAGATTGCACATTATTTATAGTCATATCGGTTATCTGCATGCGTACTATAATTATCTACTGCTGTAACCATAAAGCACATGGGAAGGGTCGAACTCAGCCAAGACTCTAACGAGAGCGAGAAAAATTTTCGCGCACTCATCAAGCTCGTATTCGACACGGACAACAAAATCCCGGAAATTAATGAGTCAAGAGCAAAGTGTCAAGTCATCAACGCAGCAATTTAGACCCAAAGCCGTGGTTGCAGCAACCGATAATTATAGTAAGCACGCAGAGGACCGCTGGGATCTATAAATAACGTGCAATCTGCGCATCTATCACTATCGTTCTATTACCTACTTCTAGGGATTCTCGACAGAATCCGAAGTGTCAAGAAAACAAAATTATTCTCCCAGTTATCGCATCTTTTTCTGTTGAAATACATGCAGTGTGTTATGCGATGAATTGCAGACGTTCAGTCTCTTTGCCAGGTGCGTAGATGTGGTGTTCGATATGTGTACAATTAAAAAAGTGGGCAGGCAATTCACGATATTTGAGAGGTTTTTGGATTCCAGTTTGGAGTCTTTATCTCCCCATGCGAGGCAACTCTTCAGGATGTGGCCCACGCTAGGCATTCAATGGAATTATCTGCAGGGTCTAACAATTTTCCAAGAGGCCGACCTGCATAACCACGTATGTAGTAGTTGCGCTTGAAGCTTGGGTCGTATTTTTCGCTCGCATGGAATACTGCACATTTTTCCGCCGCAACAATTGTTGAGAGGAAATGAAGGTTTATACTTAATCGCACTTGAGTACGTGACCAATCTAGTGCCCACTGGTGATCAGCTCTAGGGAGTGGGGAGCCCCTGCTTACGTAAAAACAGACTAGTTTAAGCAAAAGTAGTCCTTCTTTCCCGGGTTCACGAATTACCGTGAAATCTGCTACGAAATATTGCGAGGCACTGTTAGTACAGCAGGTGGGCTAACTCATTAAATCTAAGGATTTTTACAGTAAAATTTCTGTTGCGCAAGCACAGCTCACGTTGATTCCACCGTCGCCTTGCTATAGCAAATGTAATGGTCAGTACAAGCGAACATTCGTGTCCCAGGAAGCAATTGAGAAGGGGAAGATTTGATCGCTGGGACAATACGTTTATTCGCCTGACGTTTGGACATGCGTCGCGGATTCATCATCAGAGACATGAGTAGCAGAAACAGGTAATGCATGCACAAAAGTTTGCAGTATTTAAAGGATACAGTTATATCCGCAAACATACAGCGACAATTAACGTTAATTGCCTTCTTGCGCGTGGATTGTTCGTTGGACGGCACACGGGCGAAAACGCGGCAGCAGTGCGGCGAAATGATGCCAATTCTCAAGTTGCGGCTCATTCGAAGAGACCCGGCCACACGTTCAAATTTGATGAGTCCGAAATTCTCGCAAGAGGTGACAATCGGGTGAACCGAGAACGACGTGAGTCATGGTTCACGGGTCCCCAATCCATAAACAAGGGCAACGATTTGCCTAATCCATATTCAGTGCTAAGATGCAATCTGGGCAAAGCAAGTCGTCACTTGAGGAACAGGCAGGCCACCGCCTCATCGTACGCCAACACCGGAGAGCCAGACGACCGAGCAATCATCACGCCCGAGCCCACCGCCCGTTATGAAAGTTTAACAGGTCACAGCCCGCGTGCCGTCCGACGAACAATCCACGCGCAAGAAGGCAATTAACGTAAATTGTCGCTGTATGTTTGCGGTAGTAACTGTATCCTTTAAATACTGCAAGTTTCTGTGCATGCATTACCTGTTTTTGCTACTAATGTCTCTGATGATGAATCCGCGACCGATGTCGAACCGTCAGGCGAATAAACGTATTCTACCAGCAATCGAGTCTTCTTCTTCTTCTCAATTGCTCCAAGTAAGCGATAAATTTCTGAGGATATAAAAACGCTGCATGCTAGAAAAGGGCACGAGACGACTAGAGATTTAACGTGGTCAATCTTCTTGGCGATTGAGTACGTGACCACACTGGCGCCCACTGGTGATCAGCGTATCATCAGGAAGCTGTAAGGAAAGGGGAGCCCCTGCTTACGTAAAAGCAGACAAGTTAAAGCATAAGTACTCCTTCATTTCCTGGTTCACGAATTACTGTGAAATCTGCTACGACATATTGCGGGGTGCTGTAAGTGCAGTAAGTGGGCTAACTCACCAAATCCAAGGATTTTTACAATAAATTCTTGTTGCGCCAGCACAACTCACGTTGCTTTCACCGAAGCCTTGCTGTAGTATGTGTAATGGTCCTTTCTCAAAATAAGGCATCTTATGGTCTATCAACTAATATTACGTTTAGGTTCACCGATGATACCCCTGTGTACATTTAGAAAGTCAAGGCTAGTACAGTAACATCTGGGAGGTTGGAGTTAGCAACAGTTTGAGCAACCAAGCATTTCTGTTGAGGTGGAAGTGTGTTGTGCGATCAAAATGTCACATTCTTGTCATCATCTGGGGCCAGAGAGGCCGGAGGGGATAGGGGAAGGCGGCTCCGACAATTAATACATCTCGCCCAGTCGCTCCTGTCTCGCGCCTTCTTGGGGACGCAAAGTGTCATGGTCTTGCGACGCGTGGGCGGTATGGAGATGAATGTCGTCGCTGTTTCGTCTGCGTACCATGGTGTGGCATGGGACATGTGCAGTCTCCGTCGGGCGTTGTTTACGCTGGTTAGACATGCCAACGTTTTTAGAAAAGTGAGAACTTCCGTAAAAGTGAAATCGGCCCTACTAGATACAAGAAACTTTTAAATTTAGACAAAGTCTGTTCGTACAAAAAACGGGTGAATAAAGCAACACAAGAAAAACTTCGTTGGAATACAAAAAGAAAGTTCTAAAATTTTTGGATACACATGCTTCCACATTGTAATGACTTGCTAGTACAGGAGATCCCAAAGTTCAAGGATGTTTTCCAGCATGATTTTACAGAATCGCTACTTGTTTCGTTTGTTAATAAGTTTGCAGATATACGGTAGACGAACACAACTAGACTTTTGCTCGATAAGCCGACTGGAAAGTTGCATTAGTAAGATATTTCGTGAATTTGTCTGCGTAAGTGGCGGTCGGTGATAAACAGATATAAATGGGACTGTCAATTGCGACTTTAAGCGTACACTTTTGAGCACATTCAGAGGAATTTCCTTTCGTCTAATGTATTTGTGATTATTTCGGGATTTCGATTACGACAAGGTTCAGCTCGTTAATGAAATGGTGATTGATACTTTACGACATCCTGTGATTTCGGTCGATGAGCTACAAATACGGATTATGTTGTACGTGCCTATAAAAGTACTTAAAACAAGACAGATCCTTAATGCATTGACCTAAATAATGAGTTTTACGCATTCTTTATATGGCACCTCTTTGCCTCTGTCATGGTTTGAAACCACTCACTCATGTCAACTCATCACTCAGAAAAGTAAATGTCCGCAATAAAAGTCGAATATGGATATGCCTTGGATCAATCCGAAAGCTTCATATAAAAAGTTACCTCTTGGAATTGTGCTTCAATTATATATTTCGGCATCAAGTATTTGCGTGTGACTGCTCCTTTATCATCCCTGAGCATGATAATCCATCTTATGCTGAAAATTTAAAAGACTCATTTTTCTGTGCACAATAAGACAGTTTTTAACATCACATCTAAAGTTTTAGGCCTCGTTCTAAGATTGAAAAAGAACAATAGAGTAGCAGAATATATACTTAGATTTTTTGGAAACTGGGAATCTACTGCCCGGTCCGTTTACAGTTTTAATATGCGTTCATACTT
>JAYGXS010000005.1:52754495-52900412 GCA_036362985.1 Ligula intestinalis
CATGTAAATATAAATAAGAACATTCGTGCGCAACCAATGAAACCGCTGCCTACCATATAAATGGCAAGGCCAATTCATCTTCTAAGTATACCTAACTAGGCCCGAAGATCGCGGCGGCAAAGGCCTATCGGGGGGCATTCAATTTAGTAAAGTTAACACTAAAAACTACGATCTTCCAGCCCTGGGTCTTTAGGAGAAGAGAAAGGTTTTGGGGAAGCCAGAAGTGTAGGAGGAGTTTATTCTGCACAGAAGGATTGCAAGCATACGTAGGTGGACATTCAAGACACGGACTTGTGTACTTTGTTACCTAATCGGGTCGGGTCCGAATTGATGCCTGCGCGGTAGGCGCCACATTGCACTCTGCGTCTAGATGAATTGAGGCCAACCGACTAAAGAGGGCTATTCTTCTAAAGCCGGGAACATAATTGAACGGATTGAGGTCAACCGACTGTGGATGAAGGCCAGGAGCGAGTGGTTACCCCTTAGTTTGCGTCTGGTTCGAGGCACGTCGAAAACAGCCTTCGCGTGATCTCCTATGCTGTAAGTGATTTCATCTGTAGCGTCACGAGTGAGGAAAGCGTCGGGCTGAAGAGGCAATACATGCCTTGAGCCACTGCGAAAGCCCATCTGGTGGGATTGAATATTCACGACTTAACCCTACTGGTGCAGGTTGTAAGAGAGAGCGCTTCCAACCTGCTATATTAAACTGATGTATCGTTTCTTTTGTCATCATTTTTGCTTGAGAGTTCAACGCAGACTAGCACAACGTAGGCGCTCTTTGCACCAAAAGCCTTTCTCAAAGCCTACGTGGGAAAAAGAAGTCGCAATTGCGTCACCAGAAATAAAGGAAGCAGCTACAACATATAGCTGCCTGGGGTCTAGTCTGATTTTTTATTGCAGTAGAGACGCAGGAATACTTTAAAGACTTCCAGGCACTTGGTTTGCATTACTCCGTAAGCGCCACATGTAGTTTGGCGGAGTAACGCCCTTCTATAAAATGCAGAGCAGGTTGTTGGGCACGATGGACACTAAGACAGTTGACTTGTACGGGCGAAATCCGATATTAGACCAAAATGCCTGTTATAAATCCTAATGCGGGCTAATCTTTCAGTTGAGGTTCATGTAGAGTTTTGGTTTTGGATTTGGCTTTCGCGTGCCGTTGAGAACCTAAATTAAACTGTTACCCATTCCTGCAAAAAAATGCTAACAGTAGACGGCCCAGCTTATACCAGTCTTTACAACAGTCATTTACTGGCGTCAGAACAATAAGTTTGCAGCGAACGCGTGCGAGTACTCCGCCCACAACGTAGCTTTCTACAGTACGCCTGCTTATCGTATTATTTTAACCAATAAGTGGCGTGTAATTTTTCTGCTTGGTCACGCACTTTTCGTACGGCTCGTCCTTACAGCATTACAAAATGGAAAAGGTTGTTAGTATTCTCTACACAATCTTCTCCAATTCATCACAATATGTTTACGGCACAAACAAGAGCTTTTTCTTCTTTGCTTATCTCATTAATTCACTTTTCTTACTTCGAAAGGCCCTGTAGTGGCACGCTATTACCACTTCTTGCACACGAAGTTCAGACATGACGTCTCGTAATTGCAAGCCTCGACCTACCTCGTGAATAGCTGCAAACTCCGCGAGAATGCGGCGGCCAATAACACGTCTGCATTCGTAGGCTGCTCTCAATCCCTTCGATCATTCGCCTGCAAGGCCGACTCAGACAGGGGCTAATTGCGATGACTGCCTACGCTCTGACACTCCGAGAGTCGAATTACGCCTACCTTGTCCCTCCCTCATCTGTACAGAATAAATTGTTCCTCCCACTTATGCTCTTCTCATTATGAACCCGACCTGAAGATCAGGTCAGGTTTTTATTGAGGGAAATATAGGTAAATAACTTTGAACTCCCTATTGGTACAGTTTTTCAATGCATTTGATCTACAGAACACTTCAGAACAGTGGCGTTGTCAGAAAGTTGAGGGCCGATAGTGAAAAAACTCCTTAGGCATTGTTCTTGCAACAGATCGAAGTGAGGCTGATTGGTTTATAACTGTTTGTAGAAACCTTTCTGCCACCTTTATACAACGGTGTGATCCGTGCGGATTTCCAATCGGCGGGTAAACAACCTGCGTTAAACGAGGTACTGAAAAGCATAGAAGGCGGTTTGGCTAGCTCCCCAGCAAGTTCTTTCAGTAATTTAGGCGGGATGTCATCGGGACCGGATGATTTCGAGTCGTTTAGTGCCATTAACTCCTGAAGAACGGTTGCTTCGGCAAAGGCCACATTTTCAATCTTTGGACCGTCATCTAAGCCATAGTTTTGAGGGATGAATCCGATTTCAGTCGTAAAGTTCGATTTGTAAAATTGTGAAAGATGCTATGCTTTTGCTCCATCCTCACTCATTTCTGTTCCGTCGCTTGCCTTCAGAAGGGGGACTGGGTCCCGGTTTCGTGTGGTCTTTCTTAAGTAGCCATAAAATAGATCGTAGTGACAAGCTTCCTCCACGATAGCCCTACAGGGAAAAAACCCGTCCACGTAGCGTTGGACCCACGCCATAGTTTCCACCTCGAAGGTTATCCGAAACTGGTTCACTTAGATAAGGCCTTAAAAGGGCAGAAATAATGTGCATCTTGTTAGTGCGCATCTGTTTCCGCGTCCGTCAATAGCTAGCCGGTGCTAGTAACGGGGAGCACCCTAGCTCCTGACACTGCTAAGCAGACCCCTACAGCCTCTATGAATATCCCCTCCCTGAACTATCACGTCCAGTACAAGGAAAACATTGTAGCTGCTCTCAAGGACATACAAACAATTCATTCGGATCCCACAGGTAACGAGTTTTATTAATACTACATACTAACCATCGATATATAGCAAGTGCAAAATTGTAAGAAAACTGATGCCGCTCAGGAAAATTACCGAAGCAGATCAAATGAATGATCGCGTTACCTCCACCCTCCCCCATGCAACAATGGTCTGGCTGAAGCTATCTGCTAGCTAACGACATGAGACATGATATAGGGTTTCGTTTACAGTCTCGTTTCGGGCTCACTACACTTACTTCACATACCTGTCTACTTATTTTGTATTAGTAAGCATGTTTTCTCACCGCAGATGTGCGACACAGTCCCCTCGCACTTCCCCTACCGATTTCCTTAGCGTCTTGCGGTCACGTTTAGTTTTACTTGGTTTAATTAGGTTCCACGTTAAGTTAGTTTAATTTAACTAGTTTCAGTATAGTTGTGTCTACCTTTGTTTACTTTTAGATAGTTGAGTAATAGTTTATTCGAGCATTACTATTCTGGCTTATTAAACATCAAATGCATTAAAAGCTATTGTAAGTTAAAAAGGTGAAAACGCTTAGCATTCGTGTCTGAACATAAATCTGAAAAACTCGACATGTAAACGATAAACGATTGAATCCAACTCGCGGGAAATACTGGACAGGTCTGCTTCATCTTGGTTGCATTTCTAATTTTATTTACCGGATGCAAAAAATTAATAAATAAGTTCTTGTTGTATTTTCTACGCTTTGCTATTTACTCATTTCTTCTTTCCCCTAAAATGCCCACCGATTTAAGCCCTATTATCACGGGTCCCGTACTACAGAATTCCGGGGTTTTCGCCTACTATAATGGTCCCGAAACGAGACTGTGACATGAGTGTCTACCCAACCAATCCTACACAATATATGGCTGAAGAAAACCAACATCAGCCAGATGAGCATAGACAGGACGAAGCTGCTGACATGACCAACTAATCAGTACGCGCTCAAGCCATAGCTTATCGTCTGCGGAGCGTCCGGATGTGAGCAATAAACAGCCCATATGGGCTTCATTAATTCACTTAGGAAGGACTCTAAAAGATAAAATAACAGAAACTTATTTGACACGATGATACTTGCAAAATTTGCCTTCCTCCCTTAACTAGTACATCGATTAGCATTATCATTGACAAACAAAGGTACTGCAGACGGGTCCCAAATTTCCCTAGCACTTCGCGTTGGTGGGTTAATTGGGCAAGGTAGGTAGATCCGGTTGTCAAAAGGTTTCCCTTCCGAGGCCATGTCAAACGTAAAAATATCAGCTTACCGATTTTATTAATCTTATAATTTGCCTAACTGATCGACTGCACAGATAAAAATCTCCTGAAGAAACGCATAAATTTCTTGATTAGTCATGATGGCAGGGATTCAGCAGTCCATCCCTCGCACAGTATGACGAAGGCAAACGACTACGTCAGGAGGGGAGGTGGGGGAATGAAAGACAGCGAATTCAAGGCAGCCAAGACATTGGGTTTCCGCGCTGTTTTCTGTTAAAAATCAACAAGAAGCGCTGTATATAGCAGAGGAAACAACACCAGAAGACGGTCGGTCACATTTCGCCCACAAGAAAATGAAGGCCCCACCAGGCTCCATGATCAAAAGGACCCCAGATTCAAACATAAGAACTACAATCGCATTTTGATGAGGAACGCGGGCAGACAGGTAGGTAAACCCACAGAACGAGAAGGTGGGGCGAGTAAAATAAGTCAAGTAACAGGTGGTTTCCTGCAGACGATGCGGAGGAAACGAATTACAGACAAGAAGGGAGGGAGCTAAGGATTGAGCACGCGCAGGCAATAGAAAACGTCTGCGAACAATCACTGAGTCAAGTGTGGGATGACGGGAGCGGACGTGGGCTCGGGGGGAGGAGAGGGGCACCAACCACTGCACAGAGGGCCGCGAAAACACAGGAGCAATGTTATGTTAACGTGAAGGAACAACTAGTCGGCCTTGGCATTCTTCCTAGCGCCACCACCGCCACTACGGCGGCTCACAACAGAACGACGTTCTGTTTCACTGGTGCTGCTGTCCTCTGCACCCCACGAGTCGCCCCAATCGTCGTCCGTGGCCCACCAACCGTCCTTCGTAGGTTTGGCCATGGTCGTGGAATTTATGGCAGGTGAGCTGTTTTCGCTAACTGTAGGAGAAAGAAGCATTGCAGAGAATAAAAATCGAAATACGTAGGCTAATTACAACAAAGGAATTATGAGTTCATCGACTAAACGCGCCACAACCGGTTTGAAAGCTGGGTTATGCGCAGTCCTCAAGTGTTTGGCACGCGTAGGCGTGAAGTCCGACAGTCAGACACCGCGTTCCCGACGATAATCCACCCCACTACCCGATTCATTTAATTCTATCACTTTGCGGTACAATCTGTGGCTTGGAAGGCTGCCAAATCATGGGATAACTCAAACCTAGTAATCAGCATAGGGGTGTTAGCATTGAGTGATCAAATGGCGAACTGCGATCCAGGTTGCACTGACCACTTCTTAAAGTGCGTTTATAGCACTTTCATGCCTAAGCCACCCAGCTCTCTTGTGTAAAATCCCAGTGCGTGATGGGAGGGGGACAGGTCGGGTGCGCTACGCATGCAGACGGACTCTTCGGCTCTGTCAGTTACGGCACCCTCACTTAGCATTATTTATAGACTCGAAGTCACTCTCGCTCACTAGGATCCGAGTCCTCCACCGTTTCTTGCTGGGTGAAATCCTGGTCCTTTGAGCTGTGTGTGAGGGAACACCTAGAAGTGCGTTCACGCCGTGTCCGGTCCCACACCGGCCTTTCTGACGCTGTCCAGATACCAGGCACAGGTGGAGTGAGGACAATGTTTGGTGACCCACTCTGCGCAGGCAAATATGTATCAAGACTCACCATCGTCTACGAGTACACATGCACTGGTTGCGTACGCCCGTCTGTCTGACCAACCATCCACCAAGGCTGACTCACGTAAGGGCCACTGTGGCGGACGCTGTGGTGATTCCAACGGTCATCTCAATTCAGACGCGGTGCTGTGGCCGGCGGTTGCTCGCTCGTTTGACAGTCCTATTGCTTTTACCTATTTTCTATTCCTTCTTTACAGAATAAACTGTTCCCACCACTCTAGCCTCCCATGTCTTATCTTCTTTCAAGATACCAGGCCTGAAGATCGCAGTTGCTAGGATTTAACCTAACCGGCTGCGATAAGTACGGCAGATACAGCCCAAATTTACTAGCTGTATAAAGTAATTTGCGCCCGCAAATCAGTTCTATGGCACGCCAATCAGGGGAGGGGGGGGGGGGGTACATGCTGGGCACTGTCGGCAACGACGATCGCACAGTCATGGGGTTGTACCTTGAAGATGAAGAAAAAGAGTAGAACAATGTGTCTCGAACTATCGGCTATGCCTATTGTGGTTCGCAAGCAAAAACTGAATAGATTAGCCCGGGTTCATTTTACCTATAGTGACAAACTTAAGAAAAGTATTCAGGCTAAAACACCGAACCATGCTTTCTCATTGTTCTTCTTCTGCGTAAGTGGATGGAATTCTAGGCTGTAGAACCATCGAACTAAGAATGCAAAGAAGGCGTTTGAGGGGAGAAACAAGAAAAAAAAACATGAACGAAGCCAAAATGGGTATAGGCAGACGAAAGTACTGTGGTTACCGGAACCAGTTCGTGGAAAGCTGGATTGCCAGTCGTTGTGAGATTCGCTACCGCCTTGTCCATGTTCCAGCTGAGAAGAATGGGTGGTTCTGCAGGGAGGAGAAAACCTCAATTATCAGACACAGACACAAAAATGCAAAGCAAAGCAGAAACGTGGCGAAGATTATAAAATCCACCGATCTGTACAGCCACAGAAAACACAATTTAAAACTCAACCTGTTAGCACCTAACTGAGGCGAAACATCGGATAGACGCGAAAAAAAGCCCTTCGAGTAACGCATCCAGCACCAGAGCGCGACAGAAACTCGCTATAGCAACGTTTTAGTGCCACACACTAAGCAACGACTACACGCGAACCACATCGCCCATAGGTAATAATAGAAATTAATCCACACAGGATAGCAAAATCCCAAGGTTTACAACGGCCCCTCATCCCGTTATTAATTAAATCACCGACTCTGCGCAATTTCTCACCCCGTATAACGAAACCAATACCAGCATAACTATTAATAATCGAGATAAATCGTTCGCTAATGTTTTTTTAATTGTAAAACACAGCAGGAAGCCTTACCGTATTATGGCATGGCGTTTAATAATAAAGCCTAAATATTTATCCTTAGTTGAACTGCGTTCTTTCTCCAAACGATTAACTGACAAGACATATTTATTGCGTTAGTAAAGCTTTAATTTTTGGGCTTTTAAGGCGTAAGGGGTGCGAAGCAAGAGAAAGTATCCGATATGAACCGAATAGCCCGAATATGGCACCACGCAGACCTCAGACTGCCGAGGAAACAGGTATACTGCGATCTCGTCTACCAAGACCTTTTCGTGGTATTAAAACACTGCATTAGTTAGAAAGAGAATCTTCGGCATTCCCTACTTGGTCGGACCAAAAGTCACGGGCGAGTCGACATCCCTTGTTTAAACTTTAACTGTCATGGACGAGCACAAGAAATGAAATATTATGGAGGACACTGAGCAACACACCGATAATTTAGTTGACCCAATTGTGAAAAAAACTCGCGGCATTCAGTGGGTTCGAACCCGCATAGAAGAGAGCCCTTTTAGCCAAGCCAACGCTCTACCAACTTGAGCTACGAATGTCGCGCTTCACACCGTGAGTTTAATCACACTTGGATCGATATTACCCGCCCAACTTTTCCACTCACATGGAATTCACCAATGCGGGACAGCAAGTTGACTGCCCAAGCAGGATTTCCTAAGCAATCATCTAGAATCCATCAGAATGACTACTAGACTGACTTAATTATCAAGTTGGTTTGGCAGATAATTACTTGAGCCATGGTTCACGGGTCCCCAATCCATCAACAAGTGCACTGATTTACCCAATCCATATTCGGTGTCTAGACTAAATTTGGCCAAAGCGAATCGCCGCTCGGGGAATACACAGGCCACCATATCATCGTATGCCAACAACACAAGGCTAGATAGACATTGCTGACACAAAGAATCAGCACACAAGCAAAGGCATTGATTGATTTTTCGTGTACATTTAAATTTTACGGCAGAACCCTGTGCGCACACAAACTGTTTCTGCGACTGTTCTGTGAGTATGTCTCTGATGATGAATCCGCGACGGATTTCGAAACGCCAGGCGAATAAACATATTGTCCCAGCGGTCGAGTCGTCTTTTTTATTTCAAGAAGTACATTAGCTAAAGGCTCTCGTGTTGGAAAAGGCATTATTTTTTGCGATAAGGTCTTGTTCTTCGGATAAGTCCGCGACGACGTCAACCCAATGCTATTTTTAAACCAGGCAACGCCTTCCTCTTCAAAACGGTCGTTTTAGTACTGTTTCAAAGGGTACAAAGTTAGCTGACACGCGTAGCAAAAATTGCCCTGTAAAATTCATGCTATTTCACGAAGCAATATACAGTCTACTATAAATAGGGTACTCAATAGGAATCTACTGTCAAGTCAGTATTGCAATTAAATGTAGTGTTAATGCATGTGTTTACACAGCCATATATGGGCAAAATCCGGAAGCCTGCCAAGTGGTTATATGTTGGCAGAACCGCCCACAATAACACCCAGTGCTGACAGCAACGTTAAAGAACTGTTGGCGTCTGAGGAGCGGGATAGCCATAAAATTGGGAAAGACATATCTGGCACTCGACAACGAAGATTATTAATTGCAAGGCGTTTATTGACAGTTTAAAGTTTGTTTTCATTTATAACGGTATATATCGACGCAGAATGGACATGAAATTCCTAAAGGATAGTGTTCCACCCCACCACTTTAGAGGTACGCATATGATAACACCTGCAACTAGAGCCTAACTGTTGCGGCAATAGCCAGTCTCTCCGAAACCGGCCCACAACCAATTTTTTTTCCGGCCCACAGTTGGAATCTCAGGCTAAAAATTGAATATTTTTGTAACTACCAAAAGCAATTGGGTCAATGCATGTCCAGCAAATCTGCCAAACCTTCTAATAATTACATCAGCCTAGTAGTCGTTCTGGTGGTTTCTAGATGACTGCTTAAGAAATCCTGCTTAGACAGTCAGCTTGTTGTTCCGCATTGGTGGATTCCATAAGAGCGGTAATGTCGGGCTGGTTAAATCGACTCAATTGTGATTAAATTCATGGCGCGAGGCGGGGCGTGCGTAGCTCAGGTGGTTAGATCGTTGGCTTCTGGTAAAGGCCTTCTCTGCTACGCGGGTTTACACCTCGCCGAACGCCTCGAGTTTTTTACAATTGGGTCAACTCAAAAAACTTCATTTTGTGCTGAACAATCCCACTGAAAAATGACTATAGACAACCTGGCTATCTGCAATATATGGCAAAAGTTGTACTGTGTTAAATGTACACGCACAGTTTACGAAGGACGGTTATTTTTATTTGTTAGTATTCTGCATACATTTTCGGTTTCTGCACGCTTCCGTCCCTGACATATATCGATATTTAGCTTTTTTCGTAAGATCTGTAATGTACCTATTATATTAAATGCGAGTTAATAGTGAAAACTGATGATTTTCATGTTAGTAAATATTATTTTAAAACCAGGCAACGCCTTCCCTTTAAAAACGATCGTTTTCTTACTGGTGGAGGGCGTATGAGGGGCTGGCTTCGCGTAACAGAAATTTCTTCGTCAGACTTATGAGATTTCATGAGGTAATCTACTATAAATAGGGAACTCTATAGGGACCTGATGCCAAATCAGTACTGACAAGAATGTAGTGTAAATTCACGTCTTTATTCACCCCTAGATGGCCTAAATTAGGAAGTTGTCAACCCAGCACATTTTCGCCTGATCTTGGGCTCTTATACAGTCAATTTGCTCAGCCAAGTGACGGAAATTCAGCTGCTCGGTTGAACAGACACGCAGTCAAACATAACAAGATTTCCGGAGTCTGCTTGGGAAAACTTTTTCTCTGTCGCATATTAATTCTGCGCTGTTGCGTTGCATTACAGGAACTTCCAATTAATCCCGTAAGCTTATGGTCAGGTGTAAACACTGGCAGCCCCTCAATACTGATAATGAGCACTCCACAGTCAAAGCTTAGAGATGAGGGAAAAATAAGTATAGAAAGTGTTTGGATAAATTAGCCCTCTAAGAAAATATAACCAACCAAGGCCAATCGAATGCACCGCATGCTACTACTATTCAGGTATTGACAATGATTGCGACCAATTTGATGACTATCGGAATTTGCAACCCAGTTCAACAACGTCCTTGAGCTGAAAGGACACGTAAAGAAGGAAGGATTGATAAATTTTGAAGTAAAAGATGCAATCACTGGAACAAAAAATTATTTTCATGACGTTTCGGATCCTGTCGAGAATTCTCAATCATACTTAACTTTAGGGTAGTGCAAGATATGCGCAGATGCGACTGATACATGCACAGATTGCACGGTATTTATAGGTCGTAGCTGTCATCCGCATAAGGTCGCATCTTCTTCTTCTGCTTCTGAACTGCTGCCTGGAACTCGCATATTCACTTATATTTGAAAATTCTGAAGTATACTTTAGCTTACGACTATTGGGGGGAGGGAATCGTCAAGTAGTTAATCGCCTGAAGCAAATGCGCAACTGAACCACAAACAAATTTCCAGTAATGAAAACTCCCGATCCAAAAATGCGTGTTTACGAAATTAGGAAGAGGAGGAAGAAACCGTCCTGTACCTTTTGAGACTCGGCTACCCTAGGGGAAAAATCCGCACTAAGAGAGAGGCAGCTCAAGTAGCTTGTGGGCTGAGAAGAAGAAGACTCGATCGCTGGGACAATATGTTTATTCGCCTGACGTTTCGATATCCGTCGCGGATTCGTCATCAGAGACATGAGTAGCAGAAAGGTCGGGCTGTTGTACGGAAAGCTACCGCAATGGATTAAAAGAGGCTGTGTTCTTACGGCAGAGCCAGTCTTCAGGGGAGCTGCGCCTCACTAATTAATACCTGCCCCCCCCTCTCGCCTCAAGGCACATCACTCTCCCATGGGAAGTCATGACTGGGATTGCCGGAGAGGGGCTGTGGAAAGGTGCAGAAAAGAGCCTAAAATTAGACGCAGAATAGGATGTCAAGGGAGAGGGGGTGGGGAAGGCTCTGTCCTCCAGCGGTGCCAAAGCCCTCATGACAGATAGCAGAAGGGGGAGGGCAGAAAACTATTCTCACGCCTCCCCCCTACACTTCCAAACGGAAAAAGGACTCAGTCGTTTGGGGGGGGGGAGGGTACAATAAGATTTGACTCAAAGACAGACAACAAAGGACTTCAAAGGCCGCTCTGAGATTAATTAGGGCAAACTTTTCAACAAAGACCTCCTTCATGATAATTATAGAAAAAAGCTTAGCCATAAAGCTAACTGCGATCTGGGTGACATATGCTTAGCCGAAGGGGGGTCATACGCCGTAGAGGATCAGACCAAAATGCAAACAGGGCAGGGCTACAAAGAAGCGGCTACCCTGTAGATCAAAGTAGATGCACCATTATTTCCGAAAGACGTTGATGCCTTGGTCCTTTTAACCCCATCATGACAAAAGGCGTGGCGGTCGCAATATACTCAAGTGACCGCCTAGTCGAGAGAATGTCCTTTGTCAGTCACACCAGAACCTCAAAGTATGGAGACGGATTAAAATTCAAATAAACAGAGCAGAGCGAAAAGAAGTCGAAAGTGGATACGCGCGTAAATACACCAATGACGCCTTTAACAAAGGTTGGTCGGATCAGAGAACCACATTTCAGGCTCATCAGCCTAACCCGAGACAATTTGTCGCCGGTTCACTGTTCTAATCAACGAGGTCTACTATTGTATCTGAAATAGAAAGCAGTATTAACTAGCATGTGAATCAACTTCCCATATTTGCCGTGTTCCAATTCCAAAACTGGGTCGACTGGGGTGGCAGTACTGCTTATTATTCAGAAAATTGCGATGATATTCTAGGATGCCGTCTTTTGACTTACCAGTCACATGCAAAATCTCTAGTCGTAAGACAAGTTACAAGATAAGGAGAGTGAAGTTTCTACCCCCCCCCTCTCTAGGTAAGCTAACCATAAGTAATTCAGTTCTGTTTAGATTGCATACCTGAAGAAAATAATATAATTCAGTTTACAAGAAGTTGATCCCTATGAAAGTTATAAGACCATGAACTGTTTATTCGACCAGCAACTGCTGATGAAGTTTACAACATGGTATAAATCACCATTAAGAAAGAATATGCGATCCTCATGAAGTAATTTGGAAGAAGATGCGGGTGCTGGGACCGATCTTAAATTAGCCTGCAGTTTCGACATCCGCTGTGGATTCTTCATCAGAGCCATCAACAGAAAACAATATCAGAAAGAGGTAATGCAAGCACAGGAGGTTGCAGCATTTAAAGGATACAGACATTACCGCTTTGGCCAAATTGAGCCTCATCACTGAATATGGATTAGATAGGTTTTTGCACTTGTTTATGGACTGGGGGCCTGTGAACCATGACTCGAGTAATGCTCCCTTCAGTTGATTGTCACCTTTTGCAAGAATGTTAGTCTCATCAAACATGAATGCGTGGCCGGGTCTCGTCGAATGAGCCACAACTTGAGAATTGGTATCATTTCGCCATACTGTTGCAATTAACGTCTTGACAACGCTGCCGCTTTTTCCGACGTAGTTGCTTTGTCCGCAACTGCACCAGATCCAATAGCAGAATCAGGTATTTTGGCGTGGAAATGGGTCCTTCAGTTTTATTATCTAAGATCTTACGGTTATCTCTGGTGTGTGCGCGACTTCCACTCCAAGTGGTGCGAGAAGGCGACCGACGACCTCCGGGACGTTTTTGACGTATGAAATTGCCCACCAAAAGGCAGTGCTGGTGCAATTTTTTTTCGCTCATCTCGTTTTCGGTTGACGAAATTGCGCGGGTAACCATATCCTCCATATCCTCCTCCGGCGGTTTTCCCTTTTGGTTTACTGCAGTACCTCTCAACACGTCTAGGAAGCTTCCTTACGCAACTGCGTTTGTGACTGATTGGGCGGTTCCTTTTAAACTCCAGTGCTTGGATGTTGTTTATCGCTTTCTTCAAAATTTTTGCCGAGCAATAAGCACGCTCAATTGTGCCATGCATGATGCAAGTTTGGCAGATCACGGTCAACATGCCGGTCATCAAGCGAATGACACGCAAGAGGGCAATTCTCGTTAATTTTTATAACTCTTCAGTAATGACCGTATTCGATACATACTGCAAATTCCTGTGAATGTATTAGCTGTTTCTGCTACCGTTTTCTGCTGATATTTCTGATGAAGAATCAGCGATGGATGTCGAAACGCCAGGCGAATAAGTGTTTTCCCAGCAATCAAAGCTGGTTCTTCTCTATTTAGGAATTGATAATTATCTTTAAAACTGAAAGATGTCCTTTATTTACACGAGCGATGCAAAGAACGCATACAAGTTGCTGCAAAATCAGTACACGAAAAAAGAACAGTCTTGAGTCTTTTATTCTGTAAAATATTTTGCCCCCTAAAGGGCATACAAAATATACAGCTAACGATCACATGACTTAAGTAATCATGTTATAATGAGTGTGTGAATTTTGCAAACAGTCGAAAGGAGCTCATTTAAGTGCCAGTATGCTGTCATAACTGAAATATTATGGCAGTTTTCTACTCGATTACGAGTACTACCAACCCAGCTAAGTCATTCTTTATAATCTTTCACATTTCATTAGACAGGTTAGCTACTCCACGTAACAGTTTCTATCGGGTTATACTGAGAAAAAAACTCATTTTAACATAGTCGTCTTTAAAGCTGCGAGGTTTCGGAGAAAACGTGCAGGTCATCCGTAAATGGTGAGAAGACATCGAACGGAATCCGCCATTGACACAGGAAGTAGGCGTAGTAAGTTAAAAGCATATCAGATCACGTCTGAGGTCTCGAGAGATCTAACCGAACTCCTGGCCTGCAGAGAGAGGTGGTGCGAACAGATTAGTACAGAATTAGGCCAGGGCTGTGTCAGAGACTAGGAACGGGGTGCGAAACAGAATTCCCTGCTGTCTCCAATCTGCTCACAAGTAATTAACCCTCTTCGTGAGGAACAACTCTCTTGGGGAGAGGCAAACTAATTAAGAAAGATTCATTTGCCTATGTGTGTACGCCCGAATACTTAAACAGCTGAAAAAAGAAGCGCCAACAGAAATACACGAAAAATAGGCAACCATTGTGACAAGGCGACGACCTAAAGAAAGTAAAATAAAAGAAGGTTAAAAAGATCGTTTCTGCAGCCGAAGTGTTCATGAAAACTGCAAAGTTTCCGACTAGACACTCTTCCTGCTCGGTAATCACAGTAAACTATCGCAGTAGACGGAAGCGAATAGGCTGTTTATAGGAAACAGCTTGCAAAGTAAAGACGCGAACGTTGGGATGAATTGATTGAGCGCTCCTGCAAGTGAAAAATATCGGGGAAACAGCCGGTCGCATTTTCACTCTCCTTGAAGTTAAACACAGACTGGAGACAACTATCACACGCCGGGTCATGCGGCCAAAAAAACCACTGCCACAGCAAGAAACGGTTTGGAGTCCTTTCTCGGATCTGGTGCTGCTTTTAACAAAACGATTACGTTGGTGAAACTGGCAAATTACTCCAGACGCGAAAAACCGAGCACGCAGCAGCGGTGAGGGGGAGACAGGAAGCTAACTCTCACGTTCCAGCTCACTCGACGGGACACGACTATACTTTCAATTTTAACGAGACTGACATCCTCGCAAAAAATGACAGCCATGAACTGTTCAAGTCATTGTTCCCATGCGCGCATCTATCAACAAGCGCAGTGACTTTCTGCTCCCATAATTCGTACTGTGACTGTGCTTCAGCAGAAGAATCAGGGGGAAGGCGCGAGCTATCAAGAGTTTCGAGGACGCTGAACCTACTTGTCATGTAAGTATCACGCAAATATCCAACAGGCATGATCAAAACGCGGAAATTAATTATTCGAACTTCAGCGGTCCAGCTATAATCACATCAATCACGGCCCCAAGCGATGACCACGAGAACAGCTAATTATAGAAAGCGTGCGTGGGTACTGCGCAGCTTGTGTCTTTATCATCCTCTTTAGTGTTTTTCTTCCACCGACGGGCGCAAAACAGAATCTCGCCAATTAACCTCTTGTTTTAACGATCGATATATCCTCCTTCAGAATAACACCCGAAGCTCCCGGTAATTTAGCATGCGCTTTAAGGAGAAAGGTCTCTACGACAGGCTTTTATTCTAACATCAAATCGAATTCAATTTGTTCCTCATGGTAGTACAATGAATCATTATTTAAACGGCAAGTACTGAAAACGATTGCGTGAGACAGTGTAAGAGAGCGTGTCTATCCTCAGAGCGTCGAAGAGCAGACAATTTTGGCGAAACTTAACTTGAAAAGGCGGTTTCCCTTTTTAAATAGCCCGACCTAATACCCCACGACTTCTTCCTTGAAAATGTTTGTGGAGGCAACCCGTGGCAAGCTCTGTGAGCCACTAGAGAGTCATTATAAACTGGAAGGTCATCTGTTGCTAAACATTATCCGTGTGACCCAATAGTCGAAAGTGCAGTTTAAATAGAGTAAATTTCGTAACTCATGACATGTTAGTATACGTTCTTAAATGCACTTTCGGCCTATAAACTATAAGACAGGTGGCAATTTTGTATTGATTATCATGTGGCAGTATACAAAGATATTTCAGTCAGACCACACCGTGAAACTGCGTTCGTGTTGGACGTTCTGCCTCCGAGATACATCGGAGACTGCGGTCATTCATTTGATATTCATAGGAGTATACATTGTTTCTCAACGTAGCGCAGCCTATGTCCCATTGAGCCACAGCCACCCAAAGATAACATAAATCAGCCTACTTGGTAGTTATACCCAGAAAATTGTATACGTAGGTAACCACACAGAGAAAGAACGCAGGCAGCATCTTGCGAAAATATGGAAAAGAGTCATTGAAACCTGTCATTATTTCCCGAATTGCATCTTCTCAGAGGGCACTACCAATTATGCAGACAGGAAACCGGAACGGGAAATGTTAATGGGTCGGAGACTGCGCATCGGCGGAGACGAAAGAGATTCTCAGACAGTGAGATTCGCGAGAAGATAAACCAACAGCGCACGTGAGTGCGCCATTAAAACAGCGCGCCACGCGGCGGAAGCCATCCTGTTTGTGTACTTTTAGGGAACCGACCCAGTCAGATCAAATTGCCAGTTCTGAGTAAAACGTCTGTAACGCTTAAAACGCAGACCATATTGCTACAGTCACTGCAAACTGTCAACTATAGTATGACCTAGATAGAATGAAAAGACGTGGTGATGACAGTGCAAGGATGGACTGACAAAACTCTGATTGGAGACTCGGATGGTCAACGGAGAGGGACAAGGGGTTCATGACGTAGTCAGAAAAATTGCACAGTTTCTTCGGTTATTTACGTGAAGGCATAAACGGCGTGGGGGTATGAGTGACTAGGCAGATCATAAGGCCATGTGCTGGTAGAACACTATTGTGATGATGCAGTCGAAATATAACAGGTGGAGTAGCCCATGCAATATAAATAAATATTCCGAAAGGTATCCTTAGTCAACAAAGTATTGCTTAGGCAGGATTTACTGCTGATTATCATATAACGGGGGCAAAGATCAAAGATCAAAACGCGGGCACCCGATAGAGCCAGTTTTTTGTGTGTTTAACTGCCGAAATTGTATTTGGGTAAGGACACAGGCAGTATCTTGTGAACATCAGGAAAAGAATCACCGAAAACTATTGTTGGTAATTTTTTCGAGAATAGGCTCTCCTCAGTGGGACTACCATTTAGGTCTGTCCATTGCAAGCCATTGGTGACAGTCGTATCTGCCTCGAGGACGTGCATTCTCGCTGGATGTCTTACAAATTAGCCCGGATGAAAGTTTGGAACGCGTGTAAGCTCATTTATTTTTAATTCTTTGATCATAGCCTAGTTCTCCTAACAGCAGCATTACAATTTATTTATTAGCCCCACATAATTCAACTCTACCTTACCTTAAACTCTTATTGGCTGTAACTTCATTACCCAGTTTTAACACTAATGTACCCCTTAATTCATGCAGTCGAGTCTCTTAGTTTAGACTTGCTTGGCTTTCATAGTGCAGTCGAGTCCTCAAAGTTTAGTCCAAGCTTTTTAACCTATTGCAGTCTCAGCAACACTGTTGTCATCTATTACCGGTACTTGTAGCCCACCTATTTAGAGAGATGATGGTCGGACCTCCGACATATGGTAGCGTCAGAGTTAGCACAAGTTCTACTACTCTACAAACGCTTTATTATTGTCCAAATGCCAATAACTATCACATACCACAGATAGGGGAGTGCATACTGGGTAAGTCTCCTTAAAAGGGGATACACAGGCAGTACTTACGCGGGCTTTAGAAAGCGAGTTTTGGCGCCGAAACTGTGTTCAGTTAGGACTGGCTACTTTTAGAAGAATGTACTTTTTTACTTAAAAAATGGTACCTTTGGAATAAAACGTATGGTAGCTGTTGTTTACTAATGCTTCTTACAAACTATACATAGTGATCCTTATCCCTTCCAAAAGCTAATGACTTCTGTATGTAATATTCCCAAAACCATAAACGAAGATACGACTTTCTTCATATGGAAAGTTTATAGCTCGTAGTTCACACCACCTAAATTGAAAGTGTAAAAGCGTGTAGAATTTGAAAAAAATATTATTAGAATTTTAAAAAAAGTTTGCAAGCAGGAAAATTTGATGTTTCCTTAGTAGATTACATTGAAGATGCCGTGCACACAAAAGGAGGTTTTGTGTACGATTTTGCCACTGTTTTAGATAAATGAGGCCAGAGCAAGTCAATCATAGATGCATACTACTTGAGTAGACACGTTTAAGCTAATGCCAGTGCTACAGTCAACTGAAAAGAAGTGCATTCGGAAGCCAGAAATCTCGCATAACAGAAATGTATTTGAACTATATAGCATAGTAATATTACCTAATAAATCGGTTAAACCAAAAAGCACGTTTCAGCATATTAGTCACTATTTTAGGAGTCGCATCGCCTAGTGTGTGTACAGAGGCGTTCATTTATCGTAGCATGTTGCCGTTCTGTAGACTACTTTCTGAGTCAACTACGCTGAGTTCACTGGCGACAAAAAAAATCCCAGGTTAGACAGGTGATCCTTTTTTTCTGATAAAAATGTCCGGTTCTAGTTCGTTTCCTGAGGAAGTTGTGGAATATATACATTAATTTATTCCAAAAGAATGGTATATCGTCGGGCTGCATAAGTTAATAAATGTATATTTGTAAGGCCTGGCCTGGGATCCTACAACTTCTCACGAGACCAAAGTAAAATGGCCGGTCCGTTAAGAAGTTATTTGGTTCGAGAAAGCATTCGATACAAAGGATCGACAGTCTTCAAAGCACTGGCTGGAAGACACTATCTGAGCAGGAGAGAATTCATATATAGCCAAAGAAAAGACGTAGTTTGGTGGCAACAAACGACCGAAACCCCTTTGCTTCACACATTACGTTCTGCCCTCAAGATATACTGGAGGCTTCAAGCTTCCATGCACGTAAATGACATTTCCTTACCTTTAACACGCAAGGTAAGTCCATTTTATATTCTAGTCCTTCAAAATGGCACACGCTATACCACATAGAGCTGCAGTCGCACAAATATAACTCAATATTATCCTCGGCCTACCTGTTAGAACTAGTCAGCCGGTTCTATACAGGCAAGGCCCCATACGCATCAGTAAACGTGTCACTTAAGAGTGTTGATTGCTATTTTCGCCTGGATAGGCTCTCTTCAAAGTGGGCAGCTATTCGAGCGGATAGGAAGCCAACATGAGGAGGTGTTAATAGGTCGTGGAAAGTGCGTCAGTCGAGACGAATGCCGGCCACGTAAACAAAACCAGACATGAACACGCCACTGAAAAAGAGTTCCTCCAGTGACGAAAACCCTGGAATGTGTATTTTTGGAGAACTATGAGTATGGATAAGACGCTTTAGGCACAGGAAGCTTCTTTGCCATTTTTTCGTGGCCATCATGTGTGACTAACCGGTGAATTAATATAGATTAAATAATTCTGAGTACGGCGGATAATTTCATTCAACGATCAGCAGTTGCTTTACCGCAAAATTGCATATTTTGTGTTTATTAATTCGGGGATTCCTCATTGACAAGGGATGATCCAAAAGGTATTTTAAAAATCTGTGATTGAGAAGCGCTCTGGCAACGGTCTAAACAGGCCTTTAAAAGCGTTGTTGGACTTTTCTAATTTTACTTGCCCAGTAGGTTTCTTGGGTATGCGTTATATAGATCAGACCATTTTTAGAGAGTAGAAGTACACAAAAGGAGGACGGAAGTGAACATGCACAGATAAGGGGTCCCCTTATAAGCTCACGAGGTAGGCCTACGTGGTCATAGAAAGACACTGTTTAGGTTACACCTTTCAAGAAACGTTGAGGACTAACGGTTTGGGCGGCCACCAACCTTTATGAATGGTCTACTCAGCTTTCAAGAATAAGCTCCTTTAACAAAAGGGTGCTAAGCAACATGGCGATTGAAGCCTTTGGTTAAAACAACATCTCGAAACACCGAGTGACTGTAAATACATGGGATGAGTCTTCAGTTCACCGTTCAAAAGATCTATGGTTCTGGCGACGTTCTCTATAGGCAAAAACTACTGTCTCTGTCTGACGTCTGTGAAACATTTTCAGCCATGCCAGCCTGAGCTTCACTGAAAATAATTTACCAAAATAACCTTGAAGAAGACAAGAAAAACGTTTTTATGTATGAGGCCTGCATTTGCGACCAATACAACATAGATAACTGAATAATATGAAAGCCTGAAAGGCGGAATAGGGCATGGTATAAAAAAGTAAAATCAAACAAGTGTTTACTTTTTGCGGTAATTATTATATTCCATAATTATTTTCTTATAATGAATTCCCCTCGTTATGCATAAAGCCCTAAGTGACTCTTAAAATATCCAATTTCTTAAAATATTGCCTCCCAGGTAGTAATAACTCACGAGATTGGCTACGCCTTCTTCAGAAAAAAATCCATCTATTTCATACGAAATGACTGAGGTGAATGCAAAATTGGTGGCCTTAATAGGGCTCTAAATAAATTTGTAGATTAACCTTACCTGCCTTAGTTACTCAAAAGGTACTGAATGGTATTTTCACTGAGGGCTGTGAGCACTTTTGTCCAAAAACGCAAGCGCTGCCTGAGTTAACCAGAACTTAGCGATATCGAAACCGCACTCAGCTTTTTCCTACTTAAAGCATCTCCGTGAACGAAAAAGAGAAACCAACTTGTTGATTGAGCAATCGAAAAAGCTAAAAATAAATGCCCGCAAGACGGATTCCTGTGTTTTTTTCCATCCCGAAAACGCTCTGAACAAATGAAAATAGTGATAACGCTCTAGCAGCTGAGACCACTACAAGCTACGATTCAAACGACGTCACAGAAAAGTGCATTTTGTGAGAAAAGTGACGGGTATAGTCACACAGAAGTCCTCGTTTTACCTAGTGGGGCAAAAATAGGCCAATTTACGGTCTATAGTTCTGGATGAAAAGTTTTGCAGAAAAAAATAAACTCTGAGGCAGATGTATCCACCGTCTGGTACTGCCCATAAACTATAAAGGTAACGCGCTGTGTTTCTAAAACTGTTCATTTTTATTGCGCACTTGCAAGTGGACCGAGTAGCTACCGAAATCAGCGACATATCCCAATTCCTCAAAAAGTAATTGCGGCTTTAGAATTCTCTGTCGTTATGGTAGGCATAGAACGCAATTTAAGATACTCTATAACAGACACAGGCCGGGAGCTTTCGATAATCTACTGTCCTCGATAATGTTGTGAGCACCTTCACACGTCCATGGGTGCCTCACTATGTTAGACGAATGCTCCCACGCCAGTGGCTTTCACAGACCTGGCGTGATCACAAGTCGGAACGAAAAGGATTCTGCGCTGACTTGGAGAGCAGAGTCAACAGTCAGAGGGCATTCGCACTAGAAGGTAATCTTTGTGGCTCGCAAACTACCTAGTCGAACGCAATGTGAGTGTTTTAAAAACAGCAGGCAACTGAAATGACAGATCTGGCTCGCTGACGTCGTCTGGAAATTCCTTGTCCAAAACCAAAGTGATCTGTGAAACGGACCTTATTTCTGAGCGCTAACAAAACATAGATACTTTAAGAATGGCTAATCAAGTAGTTTGCATTTTTATCATTGATTTTTGACTGCATTTATGAATGCAAATATATTTTGGGGAAAAAATGCACGAAAAAATTGTTGCTTGTACTCGCTTGATAATAAAATACGCCCAAATGTTCTACTTAAAGAAGGAGAATGCTTCCGTTCTAAGAAACTTTCTGAATTGACGAATAATTTGGGAACCTACTGCCTGCTATACTTGAATTCAAGGTAGATAAAGTGCCCACTGTGTACGTGTTGTAGAAGAAAAAGCTCGTCTTCGCCTACGGTTTGATGCAGAAGTCACATAGTTCTCATAAATATTGCAATGGCGGTGGATCATACTGCATACATTATAGGTAGCATTGATAAAGTAACGGATACGATTTCTTCTGCTTGAACACCTTACAATTATAAAAGATTGCATCATTATACTTTTTTTCTAAAACACAAGGATACTTCTTCCTCAAATAAAAAAGTTAAAGAAGGCATAATTTGCTACCAAACCAGTACAAGAATGAATTGTTATGTTTTGTAAGCGGTCAGAAAGAAGCTCGTTAAAAAGCAGACATCCTATCGCGACTGAAATGATTTCAGTATGACAACCTTACACAATGTCGATCAGCGAGTGAATATCAATATTTTGCAGATGTAGGCCTGCTGCACGACGTCTGAGCCAGGGCAACCAGGCCAGTTTTATAAAATGTTATCCGGAAATGTGAAATGCTTTTGTGATTAGGAAGGACCGTGTGAATAGGGTTGTAATACTGCAGCATAATCTCAAGGGCAGTCAAGACGGGATGAAAGCTTTTGATGGAGTTGCCTTCAGGCTGCCTGTTAAACCCCAAATTGGACAAAAAATTGTACAATTAAGTCGCATATTCCCATTGATTTTCTATAAATGCATACGTATTTTTTCATCGGGAGCAGCACTAACATATTGTATTAGTCTATTCAACTGGTGGCAAATAAAAGCTTCTTCAAGCAATATGTTTAGAAAAAGCGTACTTTTCTTTCGTAAAAATAATGCAATTAATCGTTTTTATAGGCATTAAAAGGTTTTCTCTGATAAAAAATTATCCCCCGTTCGCAAATACTGCGCATGAATTATACAACATAGCCTACGTTTTTTGCATTTCGTTCAATAGCGTACATAAATTAAAGATTATTCTTTCAGGAAAGTTATACAGCATGTCGGTTGGAAGCCCGATAAACACGCGCAGATAAGATTATTCTGATTAAAACCCAAGAATATCTCTTCTTCAAGCACAAAATATAAAGTAGATGTAATGTTTTACGCAAACTGTGCAAGAAGGAATAGTTTTGAGCATTTTTTCAATAAAAAATGCACTTATTCATAAGGAAATTGAAAAGCAACGGCAAAATGCATATGGTTAAGGTATTCATTTATAGAGAGTGCATTTTTTGGCACCGGTCGGAAAAGGCCGCATGCAAAGGTGGGCACCCTGCCTTAACTGTAGATTCTCAGAATTCTGCTGTGTGAAAGTCAGTAATACAATCCTGCCCAGGTAATACCTTTTAATCGAAAACACAGTTCAGAATTGTAGTTAGCATTCCGTGAGATAGGCCAGACACTCCACCCGTTTTTTTGAGAGGGCAGATATGGAAGCAGAGGTAACGACAAAAAAACAATGTAACGCAGTAAGCGAAATTGGGATAAACTCCAGAAAAAAAGGTTTGTTTATAAGTGACGGTAGTCCTGGCGGCAATATATCGAGCCTTCGCGAGAACAAATAAGGAGGTAAAAGAAAAAACAGGACACAAGTGAATGCAGTCGATAAAGAAAAAGGCCCTACGTAGGGACCCCTATTCTATTAATCATCCCTGGTTCCGGAAAGTCCACCATTGACAAATCTTCATAAAAGTCGTATACACAAATATTTCTTAAAGTTTAAGTACCAGAAAAAAAACATGCGTTTTCAATTTAAAAACGAATACATAAAAACAGAATTTAAACTGGAGGATTTTGAACGCGGTTTGGTGTGCAATTCAACTAAAAAGCATGTTGTACGCAAACAAAGAAAGCCCCGAAGTATTATCGATAAAATGGCTGGGAGTGACATGGCTAAAGGCAGCATGCTAAGCGCGAGCATTCCCCTTGACACGTTGTTTTCCCAGAAGGAATTTGAACAAGGCGAAGATCACAAAATTACCAGAATTTATTCACGCGATAAAATTTCGCCAAATACTATTCAACTGCAAACGGTTATTGGCTATGTATCAGATAAATTAACTGTTCAATTAAGTGTCCCCCTAGAGAGGTGAAATTTGATAGGTAAATAGGGTAGAAGCTATTAGTCGTAGATCTGGGTGCATGGTTTGATTCCAGTAGCGTTTTTATTTTACACAAAAAGACCACAAGAGAAATATGTCATCCTGGATATACAGTGAACTTTTGTACACTGCCATTCCGCAAACGCCTCACCTCCGCAATAATTACTGAAGAAGGAAGGTTAAAACAAAGTGGAAGTGGAAACAGGGAAAATGAGTGCGGGGAAAATGGAGCAGGGGGATATGCAAATCTGGGGGCCTGTAGTTACCAAGGCAAGGCTAGGTTAACCACATGTCCCAACTGTTTGCATAGGTCCGGTTTAGAGCATCTAATATAAGCAGCTTCCAGGTAGCGCAAGATTCGAGATTTTCGTGCTCGAACAAGAACTCGGAATGAAGCTATAGGGTCTACAGAATGACCCGTGTCCAGCAAGCGTTCTGTAATAGAGGAACGAGGGGATTGGTTTTCTTGCTTGAATAACCAACTAGGCAGGTGCTCCTTGGCTCTGTCTGCCAGTTGCCTTTGCGTTCGCCCTATGTACTTGAATCCGCAAGTGCACGTGAATTCATAAACGCAGTTGGAAGTGGCGTGCGAAAATAAGGATCCTTAACCCAAGGAATTGGCAAGGGCTTTGTTGGAGAGCAGAATATAAGTTCAGCGGCGTAATAGGTTATTTCTATAGCTTGGATAGGCACCTTTTAATAGTGTTTAAGATGTTATCACCATTGAAGGGCAAGGATACAAATACTGGCATTTTAGGAGCTGAATGTTCGTTTATTTTGGATCGCAAACAGTTGGAGCATGTAGTTAACCTGGCCTTGCCTTGGTAACTACAGGCCCCCAGATTTGCGCATTCCCCTGCCCCCCTTTATTCCCGAAACCCAATTTCTCTGTTCCCCCCACCCCACCTCGTTTAACCTTCCTTCTTTACTAATTAGCCTTAATTAGCCTTAGTGCTTATGACCTATAAAATTTCTGTACAAACTCAATTTCGTAATTTTCTCGTTCATGAACCTTTAACGCACTGAGTGGATGCAACTGACGAGATTCATTTAAATTTTGCATTGCTATTTTCTATTAGTCTTAGGCCTGGGTGCATGGTGAGGGCGTAGAGGAGGGAGGAGGTAGTTTTCAAAGCATGGCGGTTCATGTTAGTTCATGTTCATGAAAGCCTGTAGGACGTGGTTAAAGGTGAGGGTGGCAGGGCAGAGGACGGGGTAGCAGTCAGTCCTAAGGGGAGCGAGGAGGCGTGAACGGGAAAGAGTTTATTGATGGTCATCACGGCAATCCGAGGTTGATCATGTGATCCAGTTGCGTACAGAGTTTTTGTTTTCTCTTCGGTATTGCAGCGGCCTCCGCAAACCGTAGGAGACGCCCGATCGTCAACCCAAGTACAGTATTTTGGTCGACTGTATGACCAGTGTTCAATAGGTTCTTCGTGGTTGAAGTCTTAGGTACTTTATTGTTCACCCTCAGTACTCACTTCGACATATGCTCAGTTAAACGCGTTGCCAAATGCCGCGAAACGGTCGCGAAATTATATAAGATCAATAAATTTTGCTAATTTTCAGATTTTTACCTTGATCACATTCCCTTGAAGTTGTGTATTACTGTCCCCAGATGGGGCAAAATCCGGTATAAATCCGGCATATTTATTCAGATTTTTCCAATAGGATCCCATGATGGAATACACTTGGATTTGCTACTACGCCTCTCTAGCACAGGAGGCTAACATGTTTCTCCCTTCTCCTTCGCTTACGAACCTAACATGACTCACCCTCTCAAAAGTCAACGGTTCGTCTGTCTTGTCATGCCAACCAGTCTACTATGACAATCAAAATTTCTCACATGTTTTACTTCCGTCTGACGACGGTAAGGCCCATCAGTACTTTCAATAGCGACGATGAAATTATGATTGTCTCAGCAGATGAAGGAGGGACAACAGTAATTATGAGCAATTCCAGCTGTTCTGAGTGTATTTGATTCACGTCCCCCCTAGTAGCAAATCCAAGCGGATTCCATTATGGGATCCTACTGGAAAATCCGGATACGTATGCCGAATTTATGCCGGATTTTTGTCCACTCTGCTACTAGGGAGCAATAAAACCTGACTCGGGCAGTATAGTCAAGTTACAGTTAGTTGAAGGTCCTCCGGTGAAGATCTGAGAGTTTCGCTACATAATATGCGCCAATAGCAGGCAGAAAACAACGAATATAAATACCTGGCGGGGTGGGTGACCTCAGACGAACGTGACTCCCGGTGGGGCCTCATAGAGCGTTGGCCCTTGTTGTCATGGGTTCAAAGCCAACGGAGGCCACCGAGTTGCCAAAAGTGGTCAAGTGGATTAATAAAGTGCGCCCGACCCACCTACTAATAAGCAGGGAGTATTGACGGTAATAGAAAAAAGGAAATCTGGTTGCAATTTCCGTCCAATGCGCTGTTATCGGCCAGTCATACATCACCAGAGGTTAGCGAGAGCAGAGGTCGTAATGTGAACTCTGCTCTCTACTGGAGCTGTGATTCAGGCCGTAGAATTCACACCAAAGACGCACTAGGTAGCGGGGGATTATCTCACCTACCCTGGCGAGATGTCAAACTGTCCGTCTTGCCATGCTGTTATATGTCGAAAGAGACAAGAACTCAGTACTTTGAAATCAGTACGAATAAAAACCATGAGACGGGTATGGTCACTTCTGGTTTACCTGCTATTAACAGTCTCAAAGTCAGTTTATAATAACTTTAGAACAGATATTATTACCAGCAAAGACATAGGAGATTGTAATGGCAATTTCTGGCTTATTAGCCGTCGTCAGTCAGTCATAACCACACCCAAGTGGTGAGCCTCGAACTCGCGAACTTTGTGATCAGAGTCAAACGTCCTAACCATTGAGCCACAAGTTCGTTGTCTCACCGGTTTGTGTTAGGCAATCTTGACACTCATTGATGAACAGTTCGCACTATCAGGCTGCTACCAGCTGTTACGGCTGTCAGGACCTCCGTCGAGGCCAAAAGTAGAGCGGGACAGATGACTTCCGTTAACAGTCAGGCTAACGTTCATCAACGACTAACTTGGGTACTTAGGGTGGTTCCGGTTTAGAATCTACTGCTGGATCTTAATGGACTACGGTGGGCAGTGTCCTGGAAGCGAGCACACCTGACCTGACTGAAACGACTTATCAGTGACTAAAAAGACACCGGTAGCCGAACAAAATAGTTAGTGTGATAAAAGACCTGGGATACGACTGCAATAAGTTTGTTGTGAAAATACAAAAAAATAAACAAAAAACAGATCCGATATTGACGCTCAACTGGCTATCGTATTGATAGATTCGGTGGACAAAGAAATAAAACAGTTATAAACTGGCGGTATAAACCCTACTTCTATTAGAATTAAGTCGGACAATAATTACTGAACCAGAAAGAAGGATTAGAAAGGAGGGGGGGAGGGATGACGGCTTACAAGTCAGCATCTAGGGAGCCATAAGTGCCGCGGGCAGAAGATTGCTGGTAGGAATGTGAGGCGCTCCAATCCTGTGAATTGGAACGACCTGTGTCACCTTCCGCTGGTTTTAAGTAGTTTTGCACCTGATAAAAACAAAATAGAAGAGGGGGATTAGGCAGAATGAAAGCAGGTTCGACTTAATGGAGGCAAACAGTCGAAGAAAAGCAAAGAATGGCTAACAAGTCAGAAGGCAGAAAAAAATAATATTAGTAAGAATAAACCAGTCGGAATCTTCAGTGGCGAAAGAGTTTCAGAAAAGCACACAAAACACTTCGCAACAACTATTATTCTGAGAGTGATTGAGACGGGACGGAAAATGCGGCAAGTGACTGGCAGACCACAAGCCAATACAACAGTCATGTTAAGGAAGAACTTGGACCAACACCCTCTAAAAAATCAGTACTGTGT
This sequence comes from Ligula intestinalis, assembly GCA_036362985.1. Classification (NCBI taxonomy): domain Eukaryota; kingdom Metazoa; phylum Platyhelminthes; class Cestoda; order Diphyllobothriidea; family Diphyllobothriidae; genus Ligula; species Ligula intestinalis. The sequence continues at coordinate 52,781,835 of JAYGXS010000005.1, forward strand.
CCTAACTGCTGTAGACGCTGAGAGGGGAGCTAAGCAAAACGACAAGCAAAGACCGAAGATTTCGCGGCAAATATCGAGGGAGAAAAATTGTTACGGATGGGAAAATATAAGCACAACTCGCTCGGGCGTTTAATCCTCCTGTTGTTAAGCCATGCAGCATAAAGACTACCCGACACTTGGAAGCAGCGGAACAGACGCGACCGACAGGGTCCATCATTATCCTCAGGAGAGCGTAACGGTGACTTGTTTTCTGCGAGAAACACATGCGCTCCGGATTCCTATCCTCACTGTGTTTGAATATCAGGGTAAAGTGGCGGCGACATGAAATGTATGAGGGTGCAGTGTCATTTGAGTGACAAATGCCGCGTCTGCACGCGCGCCACACATGCTCTGTTCCGTAATTCCGAACAAACGGACTCCCCTCGGCGAAGATATTTGCGTACACAATGAGAAGAAAGCACTACAGCCTTGTCAGGGCCCAACTCAATGGTGTGCGCACACAGCCCTGGCGAAGCGTTCCCACGGCAAGCGGGCGGTTCGCTCCCACACGTGATGACGCAGTGCAGCTGCAGCCGGGCGCCGGTTGCTAATGCGCCAGCTGCATGAGTCATATAGCCTCCCCTTACTTGAGCCCAAAATCGAATTGGTCCAACCTTGTAAATACCCGTTCGCTTGCTTTAAGGCATGCTGTACAAAGTTATCTTCAAGACTTCTGCTTTCTGCACGCTTCTTGTTGTGGTCTTCCTTAGGGGCTCACACGAGGCGTAGTTAGGCGGCGAATATCGCAGCCTTGGCCACCGTTACAACAAGCCTAACCATCCGTCCTGTCTGGGGCGAACTAAAACACTGATTATGAACCATTCCAGCCGCGACTGCCACCACCTCATGTTAATTTAGCAGCGCGTCCGAGTGTCTATCACGTGAAATCTAAATCCGTGGCACATTTATTTAACTGTGCCCTTCTTCCATATTCCAAGTCAAGGCGACTGGTGAAAAGAGTAAGCACAGTGGCTAATCCCTGTACCATACGTATACCTCAGACGAATAATTGTCACAGACTCGTTCACGGAGCCTCTACTAATAATTGTTTTGGGTAGTAAGCCTACGGCTAGCATTGGCTGTTCGTGGTTGTGTAGTAATCCGTAGCGTCTTGACTTATTGCTGAGAGAAAAAACAAACGAGATTACTTCGGCCTCAAGTCTAAATGTCTCATGTTATGGACTTTTAATGCGCTTACTGGTTACGTTCGATCTGTATCCAGATAAGTTGAACGCATGCTGATTTAGTGATAAGCTGCATTTTGTGTTGAACGGCGTGGGCTCCGCACCCGCTATCGAAAAGGTTGGTTTGTTAAAACAGAAACTAGTCGACGCGCTGAAAGTTACTCGAAATGGCCGTTGAAAAATTGGCTAAACAGCGGTCTGAACACAGCAGTCATGTTGTACAACATGCTTTAAAAGGGGCTTTCAAGCAACAGGATTGATAATTACATATAAATGCAAAATACCCTTACTAACGCGGACGGAAAACGCGTTGAGCACTTGCATATGCGTCTCCTCGAGTAAATGAAATGGGAGCGGATATAAAAAAACGGTGAGCTACCTGATGTCTAGAAACGTTGAGTCCAGTGCTCACCTTCTGAGTCATCGAATTAACGGTCTCAGACAGGTTGTCAATCAGGTGACCGTCTTTGATCTGACGAGAAGAGAACCCACAGCCAGACAACATGGAGAGAGTGGCCGTTCAGCAGACGAGACGACATCAAACAGATTGACAACATCGAGAGGAAGAAACACAAGGGGGAGGGGTGAGTAGAAAACAACAACAACAACAACAACATCTAATTGACAAAGGCAACGTAAAGATTACGGGAAAACTGGAAAATAGGTAAATGGTGTTCTGTTAGGAAGTCTGCATCTGTGCGACCGATGGATGACAAAAATATTGTGGTAAAAATGTAGCTCCTGTGAAAACATCGATTAACACTCAAAAGAGCTATGGTGAGTCCCTAGTTGGTCTTTGGAATGGGCTTATTTGCCCAATAATACTGCTTACTAAGAGGGAAGCAATGCAGACTGAGAGGGAATCTACGAAGATAAGAATTCCCATGGGTATATGTCGCCACTGCTTGTTACCCCTGTACCAAATCATAAAACGTACTAAATAATAAAAACCTAAAAATTTACAGGGCGACCATTTAAAACAAATCCAACACCCTCAGCAATTTCGTGACATTCGGCCACAGCCTAGGCTTTACATATTCAAAAGTTGTTGCGCAACACAGTCCCCTTTTTTGTTCTTGGCAAGTGGTCATGCTGACTCTACGCTGCTCTTTAGTTGAAGACCCGGGTTACGGGCGCAGCAGGTCTCCTATACAGTGCGCAAATTTAACCTCCAGCTAGTTTTGAATGTCTTATCGCCGAGCCGTGGTCAGTCCCGCCAACGAGGCCGATACCTAATTGCTTATTTTGCGAAATTCAACTCAAAGCATTAACTCGTAAGCAAGTCGATCACCATCATTAACATCCTTTAAAAAGTTTCACATGTGCAAGAAAAACAATACTAGGATAAACTCATTACGTATGTCTACGCTGTAGTACACTGATGTGACGCACCACCCCGAAGCATGGGTGTTTGAATGTGCCAAGGCCACTTTCACGCGGATTCCATAAGAGGATGGTGTACTTATTTGTTAGTGAAGATGCCGGTACATCTTCCCAACCCCCTCGCTGACATTGGATCCCCTCATTACCGTACCGTCTCGTACCTTTGCGTACCGCAGTTCCAGTACCGTCAGCACCTCCATGGCCCTCAACCGCACTTGTCCAAAGCGCTGCACGCTCCATCGGCGTCTAGCTGATATTCCGTGAACACTCCTCATTCCAAACCAATTGATTGTCTGGCTGGTTAGTAGCCCTTGTTGGATCAGGAACCCCGTCGGGTGGGCCTCAATCCCGGCGGCGAGGAGGAGCAGCATGGTCGGGAGGGGCTGCTCCGTCATCAAAAACACAGATGGAGAGGAGGGGAGATAGATCCACCGTAGGGAGATTGGTGTAGCAGATCTTGGCCCCCGTGAGGGTGGGCGGGAACGCGACGAGGACGCGTCTGCTGGGGTTCCCACCAATCGATTTTATGTAGCCTTGGCATTATTTTGCATCGATATTCCGTTTTTCCTTTTACTACTTAATCATTACTTTGCAATAGTAGACGTTTTATTTTACCAATCTGATATCCTTCTTCCTTCCTATATGTTCGTGCCTAATGTGATTAACAACCCCGTTCGGTGTTACATCCGGTGACCTGAGCGTGTGCCAACCTCGCCAGGAGTCAATGATGTACGCTATTATCCATTGAAGACTTCAGATGGCTCGAATTCAGTGACTACTGGTACAATTAGCACATCAGACTATGGAAATAAAAAGTTCAAACGCCCGGAAAAGGAATGTTCCGGTACAGAACCGAATTTTTATCACGGAATAGATAGCCGAAACCATTTCCGATAGTAAAAAAGGCCTTACTTTCTGAAGACTCTGGATGAGTTAGCGGACTAGAGGGGAACTACTGGCCAGGAGAGCAACATATGGAGAATATCGAGTATTCATTACGCCGACCGGTGCTGAGTCTTTCTTCTACAAGTTTCGCTTAAGAAGCGTTAAATGACTTAAGTGAGCCTGACAGAAGGAGGCATTTTGCAATGGGTGGGTGCTGCCCTTTTGTCATGCAATGCAGTGAAAAGACGTTTCTCCTAAGCAAAAAAATCATACCCGCTCCTGGACTGTCATCGTGATTTGGCGCGTCTTCTCGGTGGCTGTTGAGGCTAACTCACTGGTCTTTTTAGCGGCCGCAGAAGCGTACTGACCCACATATGACCAGCCCTACAAAGGGAGAGAGAGGCAGTGTGTAAGGGGCACAAAGCAAGTGCATGCGGCAGAGAACAATAGAGTTGTAGCTGGAGTCACGTGCAATCATAAGAATGCTACACAAACCTTATACAATTGCAACTGAAGACAGAGTAGAGCAACAAGTACTATCCAAGCACAACAATTACGTTCACAGCTTCTGCTACTATAATTTACTCCGTTTGGTAACAGTTCCCGAAAAACTTTATTTCACTGTCTTTGTCTTAGCCGACAAACACTTCTTAACTCTTGTTTTCACTATTTACGACCAGTCATTCCAGCTACTAACGAATTTGCTATCGTCACTGTCACAGTTTATTATAGTAGAAATAATACTGTAATCACCAGCCGAACTACTGCTGCCATCGGAAATGATAGTACTAAGGATGCGGTCATTATTATTATTAATGCTGGAAATATTACTGTCTTCACAGATGCCTTCGTTGTAAGTGAAACAACCACTAAGAGCCGTCAGCGTTCAGAAATGCAAACGCAAATAGCACTTCTACCGTGTCAGTTCGGCTGTCGCAAAGGACGACATACAAAATTTGCCTCACAGCGTATTGAACGGAGGACGTTGAATTGCTCGTAGTAGTAATAGTAATATTAGTATAAGTAGTAGTAATAGTAGTAGCATTAGTAGTAGCAGTAATAACAGAAGTAGTATTAGGAGTAGTAGTAATAGTAGTATTTGTAGGAATAGTAGTAATAGTATTAGTATTATTATTAGTAGCAGTATTAGTAGTAGTAGTATTAGTAGTAGTAGCAGTAGTAGTAATAGTAGTAGTAGTAGTAGTAGTAGTAGTAGTAGTAGTAGTAGTAGTAGTAGTAGTAGGGAGGGAGGGTGGGGGCACAGGCCCACACACGAGTTGATCCCACAGACATGCACCAGGTTTTTTACGGTAAAAAGGTGGCCGCTAAAAGCACCGCTAAGCCTGCGTGAGGCGGGCGTAGACGCAGGGTTTTGTGATTTCAGTCAGTGGTTCTCACACCGGTTCTGAATCCTCGCAGATCTAACGCAAAGACGAATATTGGGGATTTATAGCAGACAATTTGCGGAGAGGGTATCATTTAGTAGCATCAACAGAAGCAGTACAGTTCGACAACCGTTGCTGCCTTTGAACTGCCAAGGTGTGGTCGTGATGGTGACACAACTGTTGACACAGCGTAAATGACCTCCACCAAAGGGATATGAGACCGGCAAAACTACGGCTAAGGATATGCTAAAGTTTCAATAAAAAGAAGTCCTAAGGAATGGTAAACGATAGGCAGTTCATCAAGCACTGGGCAAAGCCCAAAACGTTTGTGCACTAGGCAAAATTGATGGGGAGGGGGCGGTGCGTGGGAAAAGTAAACGGAAAATTACAGGGCGTGAAATGGAACAAGGACTGATTGATACAAAGAGGGCGTAAAACGTGCAAGTGGGCGGGGTAGGTAAAGAACGGTGGGTAGTAACTCAGTCTATCTAAATAGTTGAAATGAGACCGCACGGACGTGGGCGGTGTGTATAGTGGGACGCAGATACACGCTAATGAGCAGAGGTTGCACGGTCTATAAGCACATTTTATAACAATCTATGCATTAATTAATTAGTGCAAAATTCCGAAATCTGCGAAATACTGATAATCACTCGGAGGCCTGCATCAATTCGGATTGTAAAACCACTTATCTTGTAGCCTAATCTCAAGTCATTCTAGTTACGTCACCAGCTTCTTTCTTACCACTTACAGAAAGAGTACTCCGTACCTCAATGACGCCGACTGCCCTTACACATTCAAATATATTTTATAGAAAAAATTACCAAAATTATGCTTCCTTGTACTCATTCGGTAGTACATGACGCCTCCTTCAAATAATAGAGTTGGTAAAAGGATATTTTTTGATCTAAAAAAAGATTTTTTAAATTTTCGAATAATTTTAAACTTATTGACTGTTACATCCTGCATATGGAAAAGAACGTTTTTCCTAACGGTGGATTTCTTGTACTCGTTTGGTTGCAAATTGCGCCTTCTTTAAATTTTATGCTTAAAGAAAGGGTATCTTTCGGTTTTAAAAAAGTTCCTTAATTACCGAATAATGTTGAAACCTACTGACTGCTACACTCACACTGCGCATTGTGTACACCCTGTTTAAAGAAAAAGTACGTTCTCGCTTACAAATTGAGGAAAAAGTCACATTGTTTTCACAGAATTTCGCAGCATATGTGGATCATGTCGCATACATTATAAGCAATATTAATAAATTGCCGGAAATGGTGTATTCTGAATGAACATTTCACAGTCGTAAACATTTCATACCCTTCATTGAAGTATAAAATATAGCGGCAGATCAGACTCCAAAATATTCAGCAATTAGTGTTGTTAACATTTTAAGATTATGGTCTATTGAGTGATAGTTTTTAAGAGGACGTGAATTGCTATCCAGTGAAAACCAGAAGGAGTATTTTGCTCTCAATATTTATAAAAAAATAAAAATTTTAATTGGTAAGAAAGTCGAAAATTTATAGCAAAAATGTGTACTTATTAAGTAGTATTTTTATCACGGGAGATCTTTTCAGGAGGCCGAAAAGATGCCTGTTCAAAAATCAGCACATCTTGGGATTATGCCCCAACATCAAAAATAGTACAAGTCCACTTAAGCCATCACCACTAACCCAAAAACGCATTCATTTGAATGTTAGTTAACCTGAGATCGATCAGTGAAAATATAATACGTGATGTCAAGTGTGACCAAGTTACATCGACCTTGATGCATCTAGGGGTTTGCAAGACAATAATACTCCTACGGAAAATTAAAGTACTTGGGTCCCACGCCACATTACATGAAAAAATGGAATGCAGGATAATTTGCGACATTTCGTTCGAAACCCAATCCTTTCCCACAAGTCCTAGCATAAAAACCATTGTCCTCGTTCCTCTATCACTGAACACCTACTGGACACGGGTCATTCGGTAGATCCTATAACTTCTTTTCGAGTTCGTTTTCGAGCACGAACATCTCGAATCTTGTTTAACCCGGAAGCTGCTTATATTAGACGCTTTAAACCGGACCTCTGCAAACAGTTGGAGCACGTGATTACCCTTGCCTTACCTTGGTAACCGCAGGCCCCAGATTCGCACATTCCCCAGCCCAATATTCCCCACAACTCAATTCCCTGTTTTCTTCCTCCAATTTTGTTTTAACCTTCTTTCTCTACCTGACTAGGACCTATGACCTTTCTGGATATTTTCAATTTCGTGTTTTTCTCATTCGTGGACCTTAATGCAATGAGGAGTTGTAACTGAGGAGCTCTCCCGAAATTGATGGTACCATTAAATCTTACAGCTATAACCATCTTCAAGTTCGCTCCGGGAACAGCATGCCTCAAAGTCCCAAGGTTTTACTTGCAGAAGGCGGTGTCAAGCAGACAGACAGATTCACAGCTACCAGCGAGAGCGGACAACAGAGGGTATAGATAAAAGAATCCACTCCATGGCCGTCCCAAAAGCCCCACAAAATTGGAGAGGCCGAGGTAAAAAGCAGAAAATCGACGAGAGTCGAGAAAAATGAACTAAGCGCAGGCAAATCGACTTTAAAAAAAGGATGTAGCCGGCAGAGTAAGAAATGACAGAAGAGAAAGTTTCAAGGTCATGACATCGGTAAGTAGCGTGTTCTTTAAAGACATTGTGGGTCATTTAAATGCATAGAGGACAGCTGGTTTGCTTGAGGAAGTAATAGGACATGCATGGAGCAAAGTAAACTGTTTACCGAAATATTGACTCCGTGATAAAGAAACATAAGTTGAAATTAAGATGGCATTCGGAAAGATAGTCTCTCAAACTCTAGGTGGCATTACAGTGGCATTCCAGGGAAGCTTTATATTCCCGCGTCCCAACGTTAACCCTCTCTGCAACCCTGAACCTCACCCTCCTCTTCTGGAATGTAAGGCGAGGCTACCAGCAATATGGGAGACGGTCCATATTACTGTGCCTAACCAAAAAGTAAAAAAAAACACTTTTTAATCGCCTTTCTTTGAATTAACTGCGAGGATAAAAAATTGTGCAGTTTAGTAGGCGAATTTGATGACCGGACGTTCCACAGGTTTTTTCCTGCTGCCCGCGGCAGATGAAGTTGATTCCGGTTAAATCAAACTCCCAACAGTTATACAAAAGAATCGAAGTTATGAAGGAGATTTTTGTTTCCGCGTTTTGGTAATGCTGCTTTGAGAGTTCTTCTTTTGATCTTTAAACTAAGGCCCGACCAACAATAGTCAACTTCCAGACAGTGAATCAATGTCTGCATTAGTATAGTTTATAGCTTTCATCAGAACGTGGAACTTTTACTGGTCTCTCTGCTTTTAACTCGTATTTGTTTATAAACCCTTTCAAAATACGAAAAAGCGTCCCTGAAGTTCAACTGTTCCTTTAAAAAAAACGTCGCTCTCCCAGCCGCCTCCATTAATCACCTTACAGTTGTTGTTATCACTGGACCACTGCTTCCCGCAGTGCGCGCACAGGTTACCCGCTGTTGCATTCATTTCAGACGCTGTGTGGATCAACTAGTCTACCGGTCAGTGTGTTTTCATTTGTCTACCATCCACAAATGCTGATCACCTGCCGCCACATAGGATGAGGCCGAAACAGTGCGGCTGCAATGTGCAGCTAACAGTGCAGTAATAGGTTCGCCACTGTCGTGCGGCATACGAACAGATGTGCTTGTGTGTGTGGGAAAGTGGACCATTCAGCCAGACAGTTAACTCTGGGTAATACTCCAGCTGACAGACTGGCTGGAGGGGTGGGGGGAGGGACGTTGTGGTCGGACAACGACATATATTAACGTGAGACGGTTAGAGAAACTCGGCAGTTTTAGTGTCGGTTGCGTGGGCGGTATTTACGCCTCCGCTTGGGCCCTGCCCCCTCGCGAGTGAGGGGAGGAGGGGTGTGGTAGATGCAGCAAAAGTCTACTAGCACTTAAAACGGATTCCCGCATCGCACCGCCATGATGTGCAGTATACATTTGGCAGCCCGTGCACAACCTGCTCTACAATACTCACCTCCCGCTTGTTTTCCCATTTAAGCACTGCCAACGGACGATATTTACCAGACACACCATTAGCCCAGTGAGTATGTTGTACGTGAAATGGCTGATGAGTGACACTAGGAGTTAGGGGAGCCAGTCAAGGGGGTCAGGTCGTGATGTGGCGCGCGCAGACAGAATCGCCAGCACCGTCAGCCACTACGCCCATCCCACCTCAAGCGACCGATCAGCTAGGTGGTGGCCTGTTGCTGGTAGTTGGGGAGAGAATGGGGTCGATCCTCAGCGCATTCCGCTCCTCACCATAATCAATCTGACACGTTCAAAGCTATCACGGTGCGTTGAAAGCCGCAACTTAGAAGGCTGCCAACTGGCGGAATGACTTGTACACCGCAGTCAGCCCATTGTGTGTTGTGTTGTGTGAAGAGGCTGACTGGCGGGCTTAGAGTCAGGCTGTAATGGCTCCGTCTTGATGTGGCTTTTACGGCGCTCCCGCACGCGCGGCAGCCTACCTAGCAAGATGGCGTTGTGGCGCGTGTTCATGCACACCGCCAGCGCTCTACCCCATCTCCGGTCTTCTCGACTTGTGTCTTGACATGGGATGCATGCGTGAGAGTGATGAGAAAGTGGGACAGCTACCGCAAGTCTATTTTCACTATAATCTAACTATGCTGAGAGTATTTTAAGTATGTCAGGAGAGGCCCATCGCGGTTTTTATCAATATCCCAAGGGTTACACGAGGAGAAGATCGCCATGGTCACGAGAACATCACCGAATGGTCAGCGATGCGCCCCTCATACGCCTGCCGAACAGGTGACCAAACAGAGTGGCCTGCCACGATGGTTCTTAATGTGGCCTTAATGGCGTTCCCAAGCGGGAGTGTTGTCCACGCCAGCCGCCTGCACCCTCCCCCATCTCCGGACTTCTCGAATTTTGTCTTGAGATCAGGTTCAGTTGTGGGATGGGTCGGCGAGTGGGGTAGACTCTCCGTAATTCTACTTTCAATATGATCCCGCAGGAGTCACCACGTTGCTTCAGCTTACCGAAGCTTGTGGTGAACATTGTCCAAGCCAACTGTCGGGTAGGGTTGGAATCGGCGGTCGAACTGTCCAAAGGGATTCGAGTGATTTGCTCTAGTCACAGGACGTTCGGATTAGTTATCGCTACGTGTCGTATAGCCACTAACAGTAGCGAGGCCGTGACAACTCGTAAATAGTAGTAAAACAAAGGCGGTAGTTTTTTGTAGACCTGGTGGGCAAAATATTAAAGTTTCCGGCAGTTCCAGTTACCTCGGCTTTTGCATCGACTCTCTTATGCATTCTGAATTTCGACAGTTACGTGGGATGCTTTTGATTGCAAAAATATCAAACCCTGAGTACCGGCGGAAGCGAACAAACCAACCACCAGAAAACCGGCCAGTAGAATGGCAAGCGGCGAACGTAACAGAGAACACTGCCTTGAAAAGTGTACATCCTGCTGTAACCGATCCTCGCATCCCTTCTCCCCAGTACTATGAATTCTAGAGGGAAGGCAAGGCCAGCGAGCGAAATTAAGCTTTTGAGCAGGTTGATCATTTTCCTCCATTTGGAGACACAGCCAAAAGTCATCACAGAAAAAGGAGCACGTTAAAATCACTAACCGTCATGATGGCTTTAAAGGCATCGTCGTAGGCTGAGGATTCTTGGCGGGGAGCAGGCTGGACTGGGCCGCTGCCAAAACCAACGTAGCGCCCTCCCTGGCTGGGTGGAATACCACTGTAAGAAAATAAAAGGATTTTATAGGGGTCAGCCAGAATGCAAAATTGGGTTTGTTGCAGTAGATTAGGCAGTGAAACAGATTAGACAAATAACCGGCAACGGTAGTTAAAGTAGTCCACCCCATACACCCCTGGTCCTAGCATTTTGTCCCACAGAAGCTGTGCTTATAGAGGTTTAATGGTAGGTCAATTAGGATAGACAGTGGAATATACTTTCATAACTGCAAAATGCATTTTATTGTACTTAGAAATGTCGTTAATTGATATATTCAGAAGATAAATTGGTGAAAATACGTTTGTTTTCGATAAATTCTCCTAGGTGATTTATATCTGTAGATTTTCCTAATCTGTATTATCGTTTAAAGTACCGCGGAAAACCCCGATTATCAAAATGCAGATTTCATGAAATTCCTGAAAAAAATACAAATGGTGGTTGGTGGTGGTCGTCTACTTCAACTAATCTGAAGACCACCTTCAATTTACATGCGGAGCAACTTACTTCCACCGGCCGTGGGATACAAATTCAACTAAAATTTTCCACTTTGCACTTCTACAAAGTTCCTTGATTGCCCATGCAATTTCCACACCCCCGAAACCCCTAAAGCCACCGTTCACTTGTTGAACTACAGTAGATTCCCTATCTCATGAAATGTCACCCGGAATTCTGAAAAGAGTTTTTGATTGGAACAAATTGATTGTAGATGGTTATAATAAAGACGATCGTACAGCTTAATCTAAACATATTTTGGACACATCAGGATGCCGACTTTTTAATTAGTTTCTTTCTGACCGCTAAGAAAAAGAATGTACAATAAAAAGTATGCCATTTTGTCATTAATTTTGACTGCCTTTATAGATACAAATATATATGTTTTTTGGGAAACCTACACGAAAAAATTATTTCTTGTACTCATTTGGTAGCAAATTAAGCCTTTTTTAAATTGAATACTTAAAGAAAGAGTATCTTTCGGTTGTAAAAAAGTTGCTAAATTGCCGAATAATTTTGAAAAATAGTGACTGCTACACTGGAATTCAAGGTCTACAAAGTGCGCACTGTGTATATCTTATTTAAGGAAAAGTATATTTTCACCTAGAGCTTGAGGCAGATCTCACATAGTTCTCAGAAGATGTTGCAATAGATATGGAGCAGGCTTTATACAGGAAAGGCAGCATTAACAAGTTGACGGATACGGTGTGTTATAAATGAACCCCTCACAATCGTACAAAAGCTAAGGATTAGAAATGTTTCTTAAACCGAAAGATACCCTTTCCTTAAGTATAAAATTTAAAGAGGGCGTAATTTGCTACAAAACGAGCGCAAGAAATAATTTTTTCGTACATGTTTTCCACAAAACATATTTTGATTGATTAAGGCAGTCAAAATCAATGACAAAAAGTCATACTACTTAAGTAGCCACTTTTTATAGTACATACTTTTACTAAGCGGTCAAAAAGAAGTTGAGTGCGGTTAGTCCGCAGCGTACAGCAGAGCGCATTACACTAGAGACTCAGCTGGTCATGATTCGTATCCAACTGCGGCATTGCCCTGGAATATATGGTAGTCGCAGCCATTCCTACACTGATCTTGCCCAAAAATCGCCTCATACTCGGCTCGTCCTATCTTTATTCGGTCTTTCCTGATAAAATAGTAGTCTGTACCAGCTTTTAGTGGAGCAGTAGTAAACCGCACTTTTTGGTCTGACTAACCAACAATAACCGGCATGATACCATTTGAATTGCCTTACACGTTTTTTAAAATTTAAAACAATTTATGGCACCTCTAGTCCCAGCATTTTTTCCTACGAAAACGGTGGTTATAGGAGTTTTACGGTGGAGAATAGAATATGGAGAGAAGGAAATTTTTAGAAGTTTAAAGTGGAAAAATTTTGTTGAATTTGTTTTCCGCGGCCGCTGGGAGTAAGTTTTTTCCGCATGTAAATTAAAGGTGTGCATGGCGCTTCGCGCCGCGGAGCATACCTGTGTGATTCCAGAACGGTTAGTTGGATCTCAGGTAAGTTGAAATAGACGACTTCCTAACCACCAGTTCTATTATTTTAGGAATTTTAAGAGACCTGCAGTTTGATAATGAGGAAAGTAAGTTAAGTCGAGCAATAAGTTAAACGATAATACAGATTAGGAAAATCTACAGATATAAATCAACAAAACTACTAAATACAGTAAAATAAAAACGTACTTAGCATTTATTAAAATATATTCCACTGCGTGTCCTAATTTCCCACACATAAAACCTTATAAGGACCGTTTTCGTAGGAAGAACATAATGGGAGTAAGGATTAATGTGTGGGCCTACATAAGCTTAAGTTGCACAAATGTGTTTCAAGCACATAAGAATTACATCTGAACGTGGATACGTGTTCCTACTTGAAGAAGAATCCTCAGAAGTGAGTCTTCCCCTGCATAGTTCTCCATATCTTCTAAAATTAGTTATCTTGGGAAGGGCGAATATTGTATGTTGTCATCTACATAGCAAAAAGCTGCTCACATTAGAATTATCATTTTTTCCGAGAAGAAGCGAAAAGTGACGTCCTTGAACGAAAAGGATATCAAGGGACAACCTTGGCAAACACGTAATGTTCGATCCCACGAAATAGTAACTTAAAGCCTGATTTGTGTTTTTTTATTAGAATGATTACATGACTAGTATGCGGTATAATGCCATTACAGTTTCTAACACGTTAGGAAGTCGGCTTTCAATGCTTTTTTGGCTGCCGGGAATAATAATACTCGATAAAAAGTGGCAAATTAAGTAGCATACGTTTTTTTTTTCTATTGACTTTCAACACTCTTATCAATTGCAATGCATTTTAAAGAAAAAGAAGACAAAAGCACCCCTTAGTGTACTCATGCGACGGCCAATCGCATCTTCTTCAAACAGCGTCATGAAAGAAGGACTATATTCCGGTATTAACAAAGTTTCTTACTAGGAGATTTCCTGATGCTCCCCCGAAGTGCGCAACGTAGCTCACATCCATTATAAAAATTTAGGGGCATTAAAGCGTGTCTTCTTAATGCAAGAGAGGATCACATGATTAGTAAACAGTCTGTAGACTTGAAACCATAAACGCTAATACGACGACAGGTAGTTCTCAAAATTATCCAGGGGTTGGGAGACGTTTTTTAACTTTAAAATCTCTTTCTTTAAGTATCACATTTGAATGAGTGATTTTCTACCATAAAAGATACATTTGTGCACGGTTTACATAAAATATATTTGGAAATAAATCCAAAAAAATGCATACTACTCAAGTTGCTACTTTCGTCGAGTGCGGTCTCTGCAAGCAGCCGAAACTAAGGGCCTTCAAGAGCCAACATCCTGTTGTATTTGAAATATCACGGGATTATGCCGCAAGATTGCGAATATTACAGCCCTTCTTAGGTAGTCCTTTTAAATAAAAACGCGTTGTCGAATTCCGGTCTTGCGCTCAGTTCTTCGGGTAGACCATGGACGTCGTTGTTGGTGGCGGTCAAACTGTCAGGCGTTCGCACTTACTGGGAAGAAGTAGACACGATAGCTGAGACAAGAGCTTTTTTCACCTGACGCTCATAATAACTGCTCGCCAGGTATCCACAGGTGACAGTTTTTGGTTCCGAACTTGTTAGTCCATAACAAACAAGGAGTGATTAGGCCTTTAGATAATGGGCATAGGTTCTGGCCAGAGCTGTATGCCTGTGGTGGTAGCTTTACGCCGTAACGGGACCAGATTGGCCTGCGATACGCGTTAATGGAGCGAGCCCCCTTACTTACGTAATGTCACGCCCATACGTAGAGCTCACTCCACAGATCAGACACTCCAATTAACCCCTCAACCCCGTACCTTGCCAGATCAAACAGTAGAGGGAGGAGAGACGCCGTCATTTAGAAACCCATTAGCACACCACGTCAGCACATTTCGCGGGACTGAGGCAGCCCAGGAGCATTGGCTCCTTTTTACTTTGGTCTGTATGGCATTCTCACGCATGTTTTTGATCCGAGCCGCCGACTGTTAAACGTTGTGGGGGGCCAGGTTGGCTGCAGCAGAGGTATACGAGCTGTCTAGTCTTGTCAGTCACTGCGTCTGTACCCGCCTTCAGTAGCTGTCTGGGCGCAGGCAGCAGGTCAGAATGGAGGAGAGAGAGTGCGGTAGATGCAGCCAAAGTCACATACAACTAGGCACTAATTCAGGTGCCAGCCGCTATCCTGCGACCGCTTTGTGGGGTGCAAAACAGGAGTCATTTTTCGCGACAGACGACTGAAGCGACATAGCAGACAACACGGGTGAAGGCGACCGATCAGCTACGCGGTGACACGTTGCTGATAGTGATGGAGGGAGTTGTTGTTGTTGTTGTTGTAGCAGGATCAATTGCAAGGAATCTGGCTTTAGAACCACTACTTCCGGATCTTCTTCAGTTACCGGACTGTGGCAGAGGGTCTTCGGACGGTTAGGTCGATCGGCGCTCTCAGTCTGTAGTCGACACCAAACTCCTGAACTCTGGCGACCATCTCGGCTTCGCATTCCATCAGATGTTCGTTGGTATTTTCCTCCCCACAGGCCGCACATGTGAAATCATCAGTCAGATTGTATCGCTTTCTGATGTGATTTAGCTTGGGACAATGTCCGGTCCAGAATCTCACTAGGGTTGTTCTATGTAGCCGAGTCCTTTTCTTCATCTTAGTTGACGGGGGCCGTATACGTTCTTCGGCCGCGTTCATGTGTCATTTGTAGGCTGGGGATCATTCGTCTGACTGCTTTCATCGTTGCCGCAAAAGATGTCGGTCTAATGTCTGGTTCAGCCCTGGCCGCTGATGCTTCAGCGTCTGCTTGTTCGTTCCCGGAGATATCCACGTGGCTGGGAATCCGCGCGATTTCTACACTCCCTCCTGCTGTGGCTCTCTGTAGGGCATTCATAACTTGGTGTATCAACGGCTTCATCGGGTGCTCTCCTGTCCCGAAGTTTTGTGAGGCATCTACAGCGGATTTACTGTCAGTAAGGATTCTAGCAGAACTCTAAACATCGGGTGGGTGCTCTAGCCATTCCGCCGCCGTCAGTAGAGCTAGCATCTCGGCATCAAAGGATGAGTTTTAGTATGCATCCCTTCTCCTGGTCGTTGTAACTGTTGAGAAGTTTTTCCAGCTTCTCTTCGTCACCACGAGGGAGCGTGATCGACCCTCAGCGCATTTTTTTCCTCATTAAAAACACTATGACGCGCTCGAAGCTATCATCGTGCGCTAAAAAATCGTGGCTTGGAGGGTTACCAGCTGACGGGATAACTTGGACACCGCAGCCAGGCTGTTGTTGTGTGGAGTGGCTTACTGCCGACTGAGAGACAGGCTCAATGGCTCCTTCTTAATGTAGCCTTTATGGCGCGCCCACGCGGGAGCCTACCTAGCGAGATGTTGTTGTGGCGCTTGTTGGTGGGTGTTTCGCGCACACCATCTGCACCCTCCCTCATCTCCAGTCTTCTCGACTTTTGTCTTGATATTGGCTACCGGTGTGAGATTGAGTGGTAAGAGAGTGGGGAAGATTCTCCGCAAGTCTACTTTCACTATAATCCCACGCAGGAGTCACTGCGTCGCTTCAGCCTACTGAACCTCATGGTGGTCACTGTCAAGAGCGACGATCGAACTGTCGTCGGTGACGGAAAAACGTACTTTAAGGATATGAGAGAGGGGAAGGTCTGCGTGCAGGACCACTTAAACAAACCTCCATCAGTGGACAACGTTGATACAGCACTTCATATTTATCCAGGCCAACGTTTATGTACATAGAGGGTCTTGATGGTAAGTGGCACTCAGGCAATCGTGGCAGTAGAAAGATCAACTGGTGGAGATAACCACATCCGTCGGCGCCCGCTACACTCTCACATCAAGTGGCGGGGGGTGGAGGGGGCACAATGTTCAACACCACTACCAGCCCAGTCCTAAATGGCTGCTGCTCGTGGCGACGGTTGGTGTGCTATCCCTGCTGCTATGGTGCAGGATGCAGTAATGACTGTGGGCGGTTTAAACACACCTATGAAGCATAAAGAGCCGAATCAAAGTCTTTGAGGGTGTTTGGCTGTGCGCGTAGAAGCAGGCTAGTAGTCTCTACATCATACGCTTCGTTGATTGCGCTACAGGCAGATAGCACCGATTCGACGCACGTACGAGGTTTGACGAATTGCCTGGGGTAGATTAGGGCCCATAACGAGTGTTAACATCGCAGGCAGATGGCTCAGTTCTCCGGTGTTTCGTTATCGTGTTTTCCTTCAGCTGATTTTATGAGAACAAAGATCGATTGCAGGGTAGATATTTAGTTTGCCTCCCAGAAATTGTTTAAACAATCTTTTGTTAATGCAGCAAAAAGTGGAGTCCTAAATGGTTGCTGGCAGTGACGAATTGGGAAGGGTGTGCCGCCACATGCAGGAGGCAGTTTGGATTTGTCTATGTCAAACACATGGCATTACCGATATGTTCCCCGATTTGTATTAGCGCCAAACGGTATGATAAAAAGTGAAAGGGTGATACATCTGTAGCGCAAAAAATAGCAAAGAACGTAAAAAAATCCAGAAATTAAAAAAAAACTTTAAGACTTTTCTTCCATCCGTTAGGTGGGGATTTAGAACGACCTGCGAATTATTCCCCTTGAAAACTAATCCCTAGGCGAAATCAAAGTTTGGACCAATAAATATCCTTCCTTACAAACGTATATTTCTAAGGATTGCTCAAGTACATACCTAAAGCTATTAATTCGGAATAGGTCTACATAAACAATTTAGACGCACTAGTGGATTAAAATACCATCCCATAATCCGGCATATTATTTTTGGCAAAACTGTCTAGAAAATGCCGCCCTGTCCAACTGTCTTATGGAATTGGTGGTTAAACGTTTAATTCTTGATTAACGAGTGTAAATGAACATTTAATCGTGTTGGAAAGAATATTAAAGTCACTTATAATTCATTTAATGAGTTAAATATAATCAACTCCGTCAACAAAAATTCCTGCTGTTCAGGCAAGTGATGTCTATTAATGGAAATTCGACTTATATTGGGGGAATTTAACGAAAAAATTGGAAATTTGGACTACTAACATGTAAAAGTAGTTGATTATTATAAGTCAAAGGCAAATAGGACGTCTAAAGACAGTCCTACCAAATTTTTAAAATGAACGAATAACGTCGAACCACCGTGTACGCACACTATCGCCACCCGGGACAGAGTATTTCGATAAATTATAGGTGCCAGTACCTCCTGACTTTCTGGAGTTCTGGTGCAATGCATACACCCGAACACACTTACTTACACAGGTCTGGAGAGATTTTCATTCATTTTTTGAACAAAGAACTGCTCTGTGGCAGCCTTCTGAGTTGGCTCATTGAGCCAGGCCTCTAGATCGGACTGACAGTTCGGCATACCCTTTGGGCCGTAGGATTGGTTTGAAATGGGCTTTTCCATGGTTTGCAGGTTACCAGTGGTGGCAGAGCGCGGTACCTGTGGTTGGTAGTTTCTGGCCGGGGAGGTGCTTTCGTCCCACGGACGACCTTCTGCCTCGGTAGAAATCTACAGCACATAGGAGATTGGGAGAGGAAGGCTGGTACTGTTAAATTTTTAGAAAAACAATAAAAAGTCTAAATAATGCGAGACATGTCTGAGGAATTAATGCAACCGCTTAGGATTGGTGACATAAATTCGGCGGTCTCCTTGATGTGATTCCTGCAGGCTGGAAGAAAACAACAGTACGCATTCGACCGTTATAAAGGCTGTTATAGCCCAGTTTGTCCTAGCCCGACTAGTAGGTAGAAGCAAGCAAGAGAGCGGTTTTGATGGCAACGGCTTTATTTAATACTACATAAAGACAGCGGGTTTCTTTAGCTTGTCCACTCCAGTGTATTTATCAGGTTATCCTCTTTCTAGAACACTCGTGGCGTATGGTGGGCGCCTGGACATTTCAGAACCTTCTGGACTGTGGCCACTGCCCAGGCTGTGTGGGCGGTCGTCTCATTTGCTCGACGCACGGCGTGGGCGGCTTGCATGCACGCATGACCCGGCGTGGGTGGCTTGACTGCGTGCATGGCCCAGCTGGCCTGTTCTTTTCGCCAACTGCCGTGAGTGCATGGAGGGTCCCGCCACCGTAACATAAACAGAATGGCATAGCTGACAAAGACAAGAGAGACTGGAATGGTCATTTCTGGCTTAGTAGCCATCGTCAGCCAGACATACCCAACCGTCAGATGGTGCACCACCCGAGGCTCGTATGCTGGTTGAGATCGGGGATGCTGACATGAATGCATCTGAATATCAAGGGAATTGTTTCGTGGTACGTGCAATTTCATTGTTTCGCGATGTCAGCAGTGTCATGATAAAAATGGACGTCAGCGTGAGAACATTCAGTGATAAAAACAATAAAATTGTACTACTAAATATCTTTACATTTATTTAACGACTAGCGCGGGAGCCCGGCTTTGCCTTGGGCTTCCTTACATGTTGTTGTCCCATAAGTAGGTAAACCGTAAATGAGAACCTCTGAAACTGATTATGTTCAGTTCAGTTCACTTTTATAAGGGAAATATAGATAAATACCTTTGAACTCCCTCGTTGTACATAGCTATGATGCAGAACATGTGGCGTTGCCAGTAATGGAACTGTGTTAAGAGGGGCAGAGGGTAAAAAACGCCTTAGGCATTTTCCATAAGTTTCGGCTTCGACTTAATGCTCCCTTGCCAATTAATGTCCCTTATGTAGGCTAAAATCATGAAGTATAAGGTGAATTGCTCGGCATTTCTGAGGTCGCTTTGACTTAATGTACAGTATGTGTATGCTCGGAAGGAGTAATTGTGGAAAAAAGTAGCGATGAAAAACCGTTATGAGAAAGTCCAAAGTCTGAGCAATCAACTAAAAGTAAATGTCAGCTATTCATGAAAATAATGATATTTACAATGATTAAGGCATGTTTGATGAAGTCCGTGGGAAAAACACGATTCTTACAGATGAATTCCAGCAACCTTGAAGGTTTGAGCTTGGGACTTGTTGATGGACATAGCAAAGCAAACTTTCAGTGGAAATTGAGGTCAGCAGAAATTGAACGTAGTGTCCGATGGTACGATAGGAATGCACAACCGGCACATAACTGCACAAGCGGCCATAATTGTGCCATCTATCAAATATGACATCAACCGTTTGAAAGTTAGCCTAGTGACATTGCATGGCCATGGTGCATCGAGATTTCTCATAAGCATAATCGGTGCACCAACCTTCAGTATCAATTTGTGCGAAGGAACGCCAGATATTTACAAATTATCCAGGAATTCCAATGGATAATTAACATAAGCTGAAGGATCAACCGTCGTGTCGTATGATTCGTGCAGTTCTCCCTCACCTGGAAGAAGACGGCTAACTCTCTTGTTAATGGCATTGACAAATTTGTTTGAAGAAGCAAGAATTCCTCGTTCGTATAGCCACTTTGCGTCGGAAAAGTTGGTTAGAAGATTAGGGAAAACCTTTTCTCTAAGATCTTCGTTATTGCTCAAAGAATGTGCCATATTGTTTGTTTTTATAACATTTCTGTAAATGCCACTGTTGTTCATAATGATAGATTGTAAGGGTTAGATCTAGAATTGATTTATATGGTAAGTCATTCAATCTAAACTAAGAGCTAGCCGAACTTCAGTTTGATTGGGCCAGCCGGATTATGCACTCACTGCGTGAAGGTGTGGCAGACAGTCGCAATACTGGTGACCGCGACTACCTGAGCGTAAGTAGGAAGGCCCAAGTGGTATTAGGTCGGGTGATTTACCGTTCAGTCGATGATTGATTGGTTACCCCTCTCAGGGGGGCGTTGGCCCAGGCTTGTATGCATATGCAATGCCAGTCCTCAGCCAACCACGGTCCCTGTGGCCTGGTAGGCGCTGGCATTTTGTCTCAGTTCTGATTCCCCGTTGGTGACTGCGTTCACGCTCCACTGGGTTTCTGGCCCCATCTCAGGTGTCCGAAAAGCTAGGCGGTCACTATGCAGTGGGGGAGAGAGTGAAGTCGACCCTCGGTGCGTTTCTCTCCTCACTATAATAAATCTGAATGCGCTTCAATCTATCACGGTGCGCTAAAAGCCGTGGCCTGGAAGGTTTGCCAACTGATGGGAAAACTCGGGCCCCCTACGTTAGTCCTCTTGTACGCGTGTGTTTTGTATGTGCGTATGGGAGAAGGAAGACTGAGAGTCAGGCTGCAATGGCTCCCTCTTAATGTGGCCTCTATGGCGCTCCCGCACACGCGGGAGCTTACCTAGCGAGATGGCTGTGTCAAGTGTGCGCGTGTTGAGTGATTACCGCGCCAGCCATCTACACCCTCCCTCATCTCCGGTCTTATTGACTCAGTCTTTACACCGGAAACGGAGATGGGAGAGACGAGCAAGTGGGTAGATTCTACGCAAGTCTGCCTAAACTCTTGTTCTCTCTCGTGCTAGTTCTGTGTTGCCCCTGCTTGCTGTAGCCGTCGTGTCGCTTGCCCAGCTCGCCTCAGTGTCTGTTGCGGCTTGCTTCAGCGTTTGCTGCGGCTGTTGGAGCACGCGGTGCCTATCGTCGAAATCAACGGGGGAACTGTCGTAAGGTCAAGTGATTTACGGTTAGGCTGGCTTCCTTCCAAACAATGAAAGCAGTCAGGCGATAGGACAGTAGGGAAACACACACGCGCGCACGCTCTGCGCGCTCGCTCGCGCGCCATCAAACTGAGTGTGGTACTAACACACACGCGCACAGGACGAGCAGGCAGCATTTCGAGCCGACCCCTTCGACCGACGGTAACGGAGACGCACACAGAGACAGTCATCACATTTTTAAGTATGCAGATAGAATTATGATAGATAGCAATTTTACAAATCGGTAAAATGTGTATACATGTTTTTGGGACACCCTGTACATAAATATATTCGCCCAATAACCAAACGACAAGAGATAGAGGCTTAAGTATTGCAACTGTGGATTTCGTTAAGGAGAGCAGACGACAGTTAACAAGTCAGAAATGGCCACCTCTACTTCTTTACCTTCATCACTGGTTACCTTGCCAATGCCTGCAAAGGCTCTCGATTGGACCCTAAAGTACGAATGGACTTGTAGCTGCGTTAAGGATAGGCTTGTCTTTGGGCTAAATTCAGAGACAAATCAAGTAGTCGCGTAAATACCAGAAGTAGATGCAAAACCGGAATACTGCAAACACTGATTACAGTGGGATTGCTATTTTGGCAGACTTCTCAAGACGCGAATTGTCGAACACGCGGCAGCAGGGCGGCGATATGATGCCAATTCTCAAGTAGCGGCTCATTCGACAAGACCCGGCTACATTTAATGAGACCAAAATTCCCGCAAGAGGTGGCAATCGGGTGAGCCGAGAATTATTTGAGTCATAGTTCACGGATCCCCAACCCATAAAGAAGTGCAATGATTTGCCCAATCATTATTCGGTGCTGAAACTCAAGTTGGTCATAGCAAGTCTCCGCTTGGGGAACGGGCAGGCCACCGCGTCATCTTACGCCAACACCGGAGGGCCAGATGGCCAGACAATCATCCCGCCGCAGTTCACCACGCGGGACGAAAGTTCAGCAGGTCAGAGCCCGCGTGCTGTTCAACAAACTATCAGCACGCAAGAAGGCAATTAGCGTTAATTGTCGTTGTATGTTTGCAATAATGACTGTATCCTATAAATACTGCAAACTCCTGTGCATGCATTACCTGTTTCTGCGACCATTTTATGCTAATGCCTCTGATGCTGAATCCACGACGGATGTCGAAACATCGGGCGAATAAACATATTGTGCCAGCGATCGAGTCGCCTTCCTCTCACTAGTCATAAGCTAGTTCCAGATTTGTATAGCCTGGCTGTGATTGACTTATCGTCCCTGCGACACTGTGAGCCATTATTACGACCTCAAAACACGTAGCCCTTAGTTCCAGTACCCATCGCAAGGCGAGCTCCACCACGCTCACCAACGTCTATATTTTGTTGTAACCCCTGTGTCGTCAAACACACTAGTGCAATAATCCTACCTCCCATTATTTCTAGGACCTAACGTCCCGTTAGTGCTCAAGTGGATTTTGTCCCTAGAGCCTATGCTCCAACGATAGAGCATTAAACTTCCTAAGGCTTGATGATCAGAGAACGCGGAAGCGAACTGCAGGTCGCGCAAATCTGGGGTTGATGAAGGCTGGCCGACGAGGGCAAATAAGTCAACAGTGGCCATCCGGGTCACTCTCGTCTTTTTTTTCTGTACAGCCCACTCAGCGTGCATGTATTTAAATAGAGTCGCATAAATCATACCGGCATCTAGCAGATGACCGACTTTGCCTTTTGTGGTTGTGACAGGAGTCGCGGACCCGCCAAGTCATTAAGCAATTAATTACCGGCAGCGAGGCCGACAAAGAATAGAAACATTAGGATGGTAACTGTACTATTCCAAACTTATTTTTGTCCCAAACAGTGATAAATGCTGCAGACTGGACCCCTAGGCGGTACGCGTAGGCAGAGGCTTATACGAGGAGAAATTTAAACTAGATTTCTGCTAATATCTTTCAACAAACTTGTCTTCGTCAGGGGTGGACTAGTCTTTAAACTGGAAGTTAGCAGACATTTTAAAGCTATTCAATGCAGGCAGCGTCCGCATGTACATAAACAGGGTTGCGTCCAGATGTGCTTTCATCGAATAGGTACGCACTGCATTACAAAGGATGATACACTTAATGAACGTAGGTACCAGTAACCCCTTTTACTCCTCCTCGCTAACAGACAACAACAATCAGGTGGGTTCGGTTGAGAATCTGACATATCCGCCCACATTGGATCGAAATGCTACCGGGCTTTCTCAAGGTCAGCACGGTGGGTTGATGCAAGGATAAGTACGTTACGCAAACCCCGAAAAAATTTCGGGAGCGAACAGCAGAAATAGACAAACAGCCTACCTTATCGCGCAGGAGGGCGGCTGCTCGACTGTTGTACTTTTCCTTCAAAGACCAATTGGAGCGATAGTCGGGTTGGGATTCCAGAAATAGTCTTGCATGTTTGTTGCCTCCCACCTTCATCTTCTCCAGCTCAATAGGCTTCCATTTGTCCATTGTAGTTGAACGGACGAAACTTGTGTATGAAAGGCGAGTTTAAGTGTAGAGTAAAATATTGTTACTGATAGACATATAGTAGATATTTTGTGAAAATATTATTGACAGAGATATAATCGCATAAGTTGGAATCGGCAAATTTGGTCAAGCTATTAATGTGATGGCATTCCAGTGAATAACTTAAACTCAGCTCGCATACCGACTGCAGGCATACAGTAGCAATGAACGAAAGGTTTTGGTCACTATGAAGGGGCCTCCGTTCCAAGAGGTAGCACTTATTACAATTAACTAATAGCGAGCTGAATAGAGAGCCGCATAGTCGCCATACATTATTCATCGGAAGTATTATTCCGTGCGACCAGGAACACAGCTTAATGCCTAGCTAGTCGACTGGTCTGTTTATGTTGGTTACTTGAACACCCCTCCGCGAAAGCTAACTGTAAATAGGCAGTCCCGGACCAGGCAACAACAATATGCTCGGGGTGGCTTATCACTCGTCTAATAATGAATGGGACAGTGATAAAGGATAAGTCCCAGTGGCTCAACGACATGCCAATTATTGGCCAGCATCCGGTGAAGCCTCATCAATGGTCAAAAACAATCTTGAAACCTATGGAGGGTGTGTGAGGGTGCGGTCATGAAAATGTCGTATTTTAACGCAGATACTAAGAGAAACCAATCCTCCCTTCTATCAGCCTCATATAACACAGTTCAGTGAATCAAGGTGTGACTGGGTTTCTTGACTATATGATTATGTTTCTCGCGCTGCGGTTGGGTTTGAGAAGGATTAAAATCCCCCGAGAGAAGCAATATCCTGTACATCAACTAAACGCTTCGCCCAAAGTTTTACTCGCTAATGAGATATAACTTTGCTGTGAGCCTTCGAATGAGCATGAAATATGTAGCCGCACTTATCTACCCTAGAAGTAAAGCACAGCCAAATGTAGTATCACTTTTGAAGCATCCCTGTGACAAAGAGCGCATTTGTCTACACTAGCAAGACAATGAACCTTTTGTCAGCGAGCTACATTGGCTCTGTTTTGTTAACAGGGTGCTTGCCATGAACCGTGTAGCTCTGATTTTCTGTTCGCAAATAACGTTGAATATCAATACAGCTTGAAGTTGTAGGCCGTTGTTGGAATTCGGCCTAGACCTAAGCTGATGGTCAAATTGTCGGATGAAAGGGTCGATAAATTTTCGTGAAACTTAGCAAAGATCGTCCTATTTTTTACAATAAATGTAAGGATAATTTGATCAGTGGCCGTTTGAATGGTTAACGTTCGAATAATTAACATTTCCCTTCTCTTGCGCGAGTTCCCACTCTAACCACACCAGTTCGATCTTCCAAGCTGCACTAGACGGGAAGTGAAGCATCGCTGGATTGTGGACCACATTGTGAGTTGTTATACGCAACCGACTACTCGAATAGCCATCTCAAATGAATTGCCGAGAAATGGACCGTAAATGCTCGTTCATTCGAGCTGATAGCCTACTTACTACCCTAATAGCATATCGAGCTCGATTCGAGGTCTATCAATTCACAATTCCCTAATGTATAGCTCGATTTGCTATTAGGTTAGACTTCAGCGTCGAGTAGCCCGTAGCTAGGCTGTGAGATAGGTGCCAGTTCGCCAAGAGATTGGAGCATAAAAGTGTGTGAATTCACTTTAAAACCTAGATGTAGTAAATTAAAGGACACAATGCAGCTAGGTGCAACATATACTGCACAACGCAGGCAGCACTTATGAAAATTGCTTACCTTAGGTGCACACCCAAACTCCGATGCTGACCTGAACATTCCAGGCATATAAATATTCCATAGGTAACGCTGACCCATTGAGGATTTGCAGCACCGCATTCGAAACAGTACTAAGGAAATGCAATTTAAAATAGTTTGATCTAAATATCGCTCGCAGGTGAGCTAACAAAAAGTTAAGAGGAGCAAAATAAATACATGTTTATGAGTTTGACTATCTTACGTAAATCAAAAAATTAACCAGCCCAGAATGCAACAATGAAAGTAAATGATTTAATCATTTGATTTCAACACATTTGGTGTGTGAGAAAATATAATACAATTTTAAAATTTTGCAGTTGGCTGGAGCCGGCCTGACCAAAGACGGACCCCTGATAACGAAGGAAAGAGAGCCATGGTGGCAGGTTGGCAAGTCGTAGATATATAATGTTCGCCTTTGACCAAAAACGAAGTATATGGTATACATAGTGGTTGCAGAGAACAATTGGGTATGCTAAATAATACTCCAGTCAACGTAAACGTGAGAAGAAAAAACAAAAACACAATGTGGTAAAAGTTGCAAGGTGTCTGGCTAATTCGGCACAGTAGTTTTTAAAGGGTTACTGCCGAAATCAACCAGAAGATGTGACGCTAATGATCGTTTTTAAAATGTTACAAAATACGTTAATAACTGATAATAAAGTCACAAGAATTCAAAAGTTGCCAACGGACAGAGTCGATAGACTATACAGAAGACTGGATCCCTAACGTTCTCTTTGTGGCCATTTTAAAAATAGCAAAATTCACGGACGGAGTTTGGATTGTTGGCGTGCAGTCAGCAGCACGCCTCTAGCGAGTTTCAATACTGTACGGAAGTCAGACCATAGATGTCTCCACCTTATTTGATTACATTATTTGTGCAATATTTAAAAAAGGATGAGGTGCATGCAGTGAACATTATACTGTTCACAATAAAACTCAACCACAGATCGATACAGCAGTGTTACGCAGCAGCCGTCTTGGTCAATCCTGATGAGCTAATTGTTGGTGCAATTTTATTCACCTTCTTTTTCTACAGTTTAGCTAGAGGACTAAAATATTTAAAGCAGCAGTTAGGTCAAGTGGAGGAGAAACAAACACGTGCCTAAGATGCGTTATTTAAGGTCTATGCATCAAATCAACAAACAGGAAATCGAAATATTATCCCGCGACACGAATCTAAGCTTAGGTAAAATATTTCTGGTCAAAGAAATAAGTAGAACAGGACAATAGCGAATAACAAGGCTCAAATGATGCGAAGATGATAATTACTTGGATAACCTGGAAGCCAATCCCGAGGCAGTTATAGCACTTGAATGCAGACTAAATAATGTGAATTGGTACACCATGTACGTAAGAAAATTTACTCTGCTTTTTTATAAAACGGCGTAAGTGCATAGCCAGAAATTTTGTTGCATACCAACTTGATTTTCGCTTTCTTAAATCCCAGCCCACTTGAGTGGCCACGACAAAAATGATGGAAGTATTAAGAAGGAAGTATAAATGATAACAGACATGAAACTATTCCAGAGAAAACACCAATGTGCATACGATATGCACTGAATACGTAAACGTGGCGTCAATAGATTAAGGGTATGTAAAGTATCAAAAGTTCAGCTTTTCTGAGTTCAACAACAAGTCAGAAAACATAACACTATATTAAATACAATAAAATTCAGAAAGGCTAGTTAACCACCTGTATCAGTGCGCTAAGAGTGCCTTAAATGTCCCAAAATATTGACCATGAAAATGAATACGCCACAAATATTTGACTATGAATTTTATTTAAATGGGAGAGCATAGGATAACGTACATTATTCTCATCTTTCCGTCGCACTTCTGCCAAAGTGTGTCGAGTTCTTGGACTAGCCATCGAATGTAACTAAAAAGGCATAAATCGACCCAAGTGCCCTTGACTGTAAAAGCGCTGCTTTTGAAATCAGCAAGATGCCCTAAGAGCCGTCATAGCAGTCATTTTCAGGCGGTTGATCTTCAGGTGGTTCTGGCACTAAAGACTAGTTGAGTCAAACGCAGGACCATGTAAAAGTGTAAAAAAGGGATATTCATTCATACTTGCGCATAGCGAAACATTGAGGAAGACCGAAACATGCATGCATTCAAATAAAAACATTTGAAGCGAAAGTGTGGCAGCCCAGTCAGTAAATAACTGCTACCAGTTTCAATTATAGCTTGGAATGGTTGTCTTTATATCGCTAAACACATGTTCAACTCCGTTCCTGCTCAATTACATCAGTATTCATTGGTTTTCTTCATGCTGAAATGCAGCCTCGTAAATGTTACAAACGCACACTGTTTTCGTAAATTTTGCTTAAAATAAGTCAATGGCCGAGGGATGTATGCAATGTTTAGATCGTAAAAATGATTTGCTGTAAAGAAGTATCTTTACTTTAAACACTCATGCGTTAGAATCAGTTCAACGGCGCCCTCAGCTCCTGGGCATTTGATGTGAACTGTTATAATTTTTTTTAACTTTCTCTGAGCATTGGATTTAATTATCCGTTATTAATCAAATAGAACAATGCACTTATATCCATTGAATATGTTTTATTATCAGTACATGCAATGTCAAGGTCAGTAGCGTCTACATACTACATTTCCAACACGTCCTATTTTTACAAAATAGCAGTATTTGTTAGAGAATGTTAAAACGTTTGATGGTATGATGGCAAAGCATATATGGTTATTATTAGCTTTCCTTTGTATAAGGGGCAAAATATGCTTCAGTTATGTGTTTTACTTACGGTTGTTGTAACCAAGGACCATTTGTTTCTCATGTTTGTATTTGGAAATATTCAGACTTCCTTTGAAATAAAGTCTGCTTTTACGTATGTGTAAATACATATGAATTTCTTTAACTTCTTCATTTGAATTTTTGGCTAATAACCATGATTATTGTTTCACATACGTCACCTTCTAACCACAATATGCCTACCACACTTTATGCAATATTCGCATGTTCAAACATAGAGTAGTCCCTATTATATAATACAGGGTGAGATAGGGAATTTGTTTCAAGTAAAAAAATGACTTCAAAGGTACGATGCTAACCGAATGTATTAAGAGTTCTAAACTGTGTTGATAATTTAGCAGAAAACACGCTGCAGAGTGCTTTGGAGACGAGGAGGGTTGACACAGGAACACAGTGTCCTCAGAGGTCCTTGAATCTTTGTCGGCGAAATGTTGCTCGCAGTCGGCTGACGGATAAGCCAATTACGAGTAGCAGCTTCAGCACCATTTTCTTCAGCATGAGGCTTGGAAAGTTCAAATTCCACGAACGCCATCAGATTGAAGGAGAGATTTGGCCGAGTCAGCACCCAAAGTTCATGAAAGTTGTCCTGAATTAAGAAATCTATTGATAGCTCTCTTGAAAAAAGTGCTGCTTTTCTGAGTTTTAATTCTTCTGGGCAGCTTTTTCCTGATTTCTATGGCATTAACTGAAAATAATTGACGTACATAACTGTGCGTGCCATAGGAAGAACTAAAAACACCTCTCGATGACTGGCGCGCTTCGAGTGCTTGAGCTGTCTTATGGTGCTGTGGGGATTAAAGGTAAGGCCATTTAAACGTTTAAAGAGTAAAGCAAGAACCTTTTGTAATCTTAAAAGCCACGGGGGATCGAATTTCATTATGTTCCGTTCAATAGTGCGCAAAAAACTAAATATGGACGAGCAGTATTGAAGACTAGGTCTTACGTACATATTATAGAGGCTAGTTATAACCTTTGTGGTCTTAAAATTTCTATGGATAAATCCAGCAGTTCGGCCTGCTTTCGAGACTTTCAGGGCACACTGCTCTGACAGACAGAGACTATTTAAATAGGACAGGCCCAGATCCTTGA
Organism: Ligula intestinalis; assembly: GCA_036362985.1. Lineage (NCBI taxonomy): Eukaryota > Metazoa > Platyhelminthes > Cestoda > Diphyllobothriidea > Diphyllobothriidae > Ligula > Ligula intestinalis. The sequence continues at coordinate 52,811,210 of JAYGXS010000005.1, forward strand.
TAACTCCAGGTAGATTTAGTTCGTGACCGTCTACATTTACTTCAGGCTGATGATCGTCGCCAACAATTATAACGGAACCTTTTCACTAGAAAAGCGTAAGGCGCCATGTGCAGCACCACTGGACAAAGGCCTTAAGATCCATTTTATCAACTCTAGCACGATGTTGCGATCTGCCTATTTATATTTGTAAGCAACTTTTAAATCGTCAGCGTACATATGGGGTCTACTATCCTGCTAACAATCTGGAACATCGTTGATGAAAAAGGCAAAAAAGGGCGGCCCAAGTGGACTAACCTGAATAACTTCCTTCCTCACATGCTTGGGGTTCGAGATAACATTCCCAATTTTAACTCGGTGTGTACGAGCATCCAAATTGTAAGATAATAAGTTCAGAAGCTTGCAACCTATGCCGAAAAGACCAGTTTGGGAAGGAGGAGTTTATGGCCAATATGATCAAAGCCCTTAGTAAAATCAAAGTAGACTCCATAAAGAGCAAAATAATCAAAGAAGGAGAGATGGCTGGTGTCACAAGATCTTCTTTCAAGAAATCCATGTTGGGCTGCATTGAGAAGATTGTTCTCCGTCAAATGATGCATCATCGTTTCTTTGATCAAGGTCCCCAAGATCTTCGAGGCTGCGGGAATTGTATTTTATTGGCCTTAATTTATCAAATGACGTCAATCGGCCGTGCTTGGGAATAGGTATTATGTGCGATTCCTTCCGCAACGAAGGAAAGGTTACGCTTTCAAGAGCAATATAAAATATCTTCAGTATAATTTAGTATATATCAGGGAGAGAGGCAGAACCTTTAAATATCTTATTAAGATAGATGCTGTCTCACACAGACGCTGCCTTACACAGAAGGTACGGAAAGATATAATTGGCTCCAGCGTTTAGAAGGCTAACCGGGAAACCAAATGGTCCTGGACTTTAAGACTGACAAAAACAACAAATGGCTACACTCACGTCCCAGAGGGTAAAACTTATAGTTTCAATGCCGAACCACCGGATTTATCCTTAGAAATTGTAAGACTATAAAGGTGAGAACTAGCCTCTATAATATGTACGTGAGGCCTAGTCTTGAATACTGCTCGCCCCTAGTCAGTCTTCTGCGCACTAGTGAACGGAAGAAAATAGAATCGGTGCAGCACTTCTTCACTAGAAGAGTTTTCACTAAAGAACACCGTAACTTAACCTACCAACAAATGTGAGAACTTATAAAGCTGGATCCTCTGTGGCTTCGCAGATTGCAGAAGGGTCTGTTTTTACTGTTTAAACTTTAGAATGGTCAAACCTTTAATCCTCTTAGTACAATAAGGCAGCTTGAGCACTCTCGACGTGCCAGTCATCGAGACGTATTTTTATTTCTTCCTATGGCACGTACAGTAAAGTACCAGCAATTCTTTTCCGTAAATGCCATATCAATCTGGAATAGGCTGTCCAAAAATATTAAAACCCAGCAAAACTACCCTATGTTTAAGAGAGCTATAACTAGTTTTCTACATTCAGGACAACTTTCACGAATTTTGGGTGCTGACTCGGTGGAATCTCTCTTTCACTCTGATGCAGTTCGTGGACTTTGAACCCCGCCAGGCTTCATGCTGAAGATAATGCTGCTGAAGCAGCTGCCCGCAGTCTGCTAATCCTTCAGCCGATAGCGAGCAAATTTTGCCGACAACCATTGAAGGAAGACTGAGAACACTGTGTTCTTGTGCCAACCCTCTCCGTCTGGAACGAATGTTTTTAGACGATATGAAACAGTTCTCCTGCTGATGAGTCAACTCAGCTTACAACTGTACATTTATTCCGTTTGTATCATACCTTTGAAAGTAGTTTTTTCACTTGAAACAAACTCCCTATCTCGCCCAGTATTGACAAAACAAAAAACATGAAACAAAACCAATACTGGCTGCAACATAGGGAGCTTGTTTTAGGTTTTTTCCGATCTTCGAGGTGTTGGAAGGCGCCCAAGAGGCGCATTACCAACTCTTAACAATTGCCTGTAAAGTGGCATAATAAACATATTATTATTATTATAATTAAACGATCATTTGGATCAAGGACAGAACCGAAATGTCCTTTTGTTGACGCAAACGATAAGAGAGTCTACGCAGCCTACGGCGGGAAGTTACACTTCATCCTTGACATATATTAGTTTCTTACGGGGGAAAGGATGAAGGATGAGTGGAGCTAGCACTTTGCATGGCATATCGGTACAAACATTTACGTTCAAACATTGGAAAAAGTCAGATCAGTCGAGCAAATTTATGTGTGCTAAAAATTCCGCCGTATTTGCTGATCGGAAGTCATGGATAGAACGTTATTTTTTGGTCAATGTTTCGTCCAACCCCAGTTCTAGTGTAGTGACAACTGTAAGATGGTCTGAATTTCTTAAAATTTATAAGGTTTATTTGTAAAGCGCATCTTCCGCGTCGTCAAAATCCCCGGACGGCAGGAAAAATCTAACCCAAGTCCCTTCTTTTTCGGTCACTATTAGCTTTGTTTTAGTCTTTTGCTTGGTCAAAAATGTGCGAAATATGACGTTTGTTTTTCAGTGAAAAAAACCTGAATTTTAATGTACAATACTAGCAAAGCATAAAATAGCCAAACATTATACGTTTTACTGTTTCATAGTAAGAATACTTTGGGTTTGGAAACACTGCCATGTCCTTTAACTGAGGTGGAAAAAGCCGCGGTCAGTTTGCAGTTGAAATAATCGCCTGAGGACATAGCATCTTCCATATGTATGATTCTGCTCGATGCAGAGATTACAATCTTTGCCCATGGGCAGGATTTTGATAAATAGATTGGACGTTGCAGATTTCTGGAAAGCCACTGTGCCCCAAAATGTGTGGAAGCTTTCCTGGACCACTATATCCCTTTTGGTCCGAATTGGATGCCAAAGAACTGGTTGCAAAGTGTCCTATTTTATTCAGAAATATTTGTGCCATGTCATTTGAGAAGAACTGTTTGGTCTTCCTTCTAAATTCTGCGAAACTGTGGCTTCTGCGAATATCGTTGGGTAGGGCATTCAATATGATCGCATATGTTATGGTGTAGAAATTTGATCGCTGGACCTTCCTAGCTTTAGTGTGTCTAAGGATGACTCTGACAGTGTTTCGCCAGCCCTACAGAAAATTACGTCCAGTATGTTTGCTCCTTGGGTGGGATTATTGGCTACCTGATCCCAGATGCTGATATCTACTACCTCAAGTTATTTCTCAAACTTTGAAGGACGTGATGTTTTGAAACCATTGCACGTCAGGAAGATTGAAGCCGTCTTCAATCAAGCAACATTTCAGATTCAAGTCAGCTGTGGCATGAAATGCCTGCAAGAGACAAAGATCGTAGTCCATATTGGCATTAGGTGGGTGATCACCACAGCCAAGGAGTAAGGAGTTGCTATTCTTTAGAACAACTCAGAGCCAGCAGCTCTCTTCTACCCCCGTAAATTGTGGATAGTCCAACGGCAGAAATATAAGTGGCTGCTTAATAAAGATGCAGGTTCCTCCGCCAGGGCCATTTTTTCGATCATCATGAATGCATGCATAGCCTAGAACAGTAAGTTCGGAGTCAGCTACACAGGCCAATGCCCATGTCTCTGTTACCATAACAATGTCTGGGCGGCTGACGAAAACCAGAGTCTGGAGCAAGGGCATCATTTTAAGCAGAGAACTGGCATTTAAATCTACCAATTTAAGTAGGGAAGTGTTTGGTTTCGGCGGTGGGACAGCTAGGCTGTCACTGTTACCGGCTTCGACCAGAGAACTGCCCTTTTGACTTGAAGTACTTGTCACTCTCTTATTTTGAGATTTTTATCACCATTGGTTCTCTGTTTTTCCATTTCTATTATTAACCGTCTCATCTTCATCCGCTCTTTCAACTTGTAATCCGGCTGAAAAAAACTTGCGAATGCAGACTTTGCATGGATGATTTGCGCTCTAACACAAGTTGCACCTGTGCTTCAGTTTCTATAATTACTTAAAGAGGTCGTGGCCGAGAATTTGATTCTGGAACAGTTGGAGCCTTCTCTATTGGAAATGCCTTAAAAATGCGGAATGAATCGCCTGTTTTTAAGCAGCGGTTTGGCGTACTTATTTCAGAGATCCACGTTATGGTTAACTCGTTCTTGTGGAATTGTTGACGCTGACTCTGGCACCTCTTTTACAACTTTATACTGCTTGCGACTCAATGGGGCGTCTGTTGCGGTCTCACGTGTTTTGACTGAGTGAGAACTTGTATCCGGTACACTCGGTAAGGTAGGTCCTGACCTACTGGCTATTGGGTTAGCTTAGTCCAAACCCGTGACCAGTTTGGCCTTCCTAGCCCTTTGCCTCTTTGGCTGTATGAACATATCGACCCCTTTATCATCACTTTCTGGTGTAGTGTCGAGCAACGATGTAGCGCTAGTTTACAAATCCAGATCACTACTAATGCTGCGTAAGCCGAGTAACGATGGTGTAAACTGCGGAATTATTTGCATCCTTTTGCAGTCGATCGAACGTCCGTTAGTTCACTGGGTTCGACAGACACATTTCATATGCAAGTTTCAGGTTTCACCGGCCGAGGCTTTATAAGCATATGCACTTTTATTTACTGTATGTTTATATCGAAAAATGCTATAGTAGTTGCCGGTTATTAAGCCCATTTTTAACGAGCCCAGCCGCGTATTAAGCCCAAATACGCTTTGGACGGAATTTTAAATAGGAAAATCCACCGGCTAATAAGCCCAGTCGCCAGCTACAAAGCCCAATTTGCCAACAGGATAGAGTGAGATTCTCATCTATCTGCGTGCGCAACTGATTACATAATTTTTTGCCAGTCTTATGCAAAACAAGATGCCGGATGTGATTTGTTTTCATTTTAAGAGTTAAATTTTGCGGCACGCTGTTTGGACGGCAGCAGACGTGGGGTATCAGCAGAACAAATCCCGAAAACGAGAAAGCCGCACGCGCAAAAGGCTACCACATCCAAACCGCAGCGCTGAGGATACACACACACATGAAGTGAACAAGGCGTTCAGACCCACACTAGACGATGCCGATAGGCGTGACCCCGAAGTATACCAAGGTCATCTAGATAGCCTCCCTAGGTCTCGAAAAATTCAAAATTGATTTCATTCACAGGCTTTGCACCATGACCAAACGAAAGCCATCATCATGTGTCGACTTGTCGTGGCAAAACTCGACGCCTACCATCCATTGACTCCTGAGTTCCAGAAGAACCAACGAACTGCTGCTGAGAAGCTTGGAATTTTACGCGGAGATCTCCGAAACTTGCTGGACAAGGAGGCTGTGATTTGCAAGGAAGCCAAGGAGAATGGCAACATAAAAAGACACCGTAATGGAAAATATGTGGAAGTAGAAAAGGCTCTGTACGAGTTGTGGGAATTCGCAACTGTGAGAAATACTCCGTTGAATATGAGGATCTTGTGTGCAGAAGCTCAGTCCTTTGCCGAAAAAGCCAGACAACGAGATTTTCGCGCAAAAAACGGTTAGTTTTCCTGTTGGAAAGTTCGCAATGGGGTCGCGTTCAGAAATTTGGCTGGAGAAGCTGCTGAAGTCAATCTTCCTGCTGTCGCCAACTTCATTAAAGACGTGCTTCCGAACCTTTTGAAAACTTATCTTCTCAAAGACATTCTTAATGTTGATGAAACTGGAATTTATTTTTGGGCTTTGCTGTCCAGTACGTACGTGAAAAAAGATGAAAAATGACTGCAAAGGATTCAAAACGGCCAAAGACCGCATCACTGCGCTAGTCACTTGTATCATGGATGGAACAAAAGAAGATTTGTTGGTCATTATGAAGTGCGAAAACCCCAGGTGCTTCAAAAATGTCAAGGATCAACCTATACCTTATGATTACTCTGGGAATGCATGGGTGACGGGGTGCTCTGAGAGCGGTGGCTTTGCAATGTTGACTTGAAAATGGGCAAGGAAAACAGAAAAGTTCTGCTTCTTGCTGACAACTGCTCCACGCATGTCGAGGTCCATAAGTTGAACAACATAATTGTCAACGTTTTTCCTGCAAACACGACGTCAGTCCTACAACTGTGCGATCAGGGCATAATTCGGACGCTTAAAGCTTATTTTCGACATTAAATTCGTCAGGCTATTGTTGATGCAATTGATGAAAGACCCTACAAGATCACATTCAATATTTCTCTACGCTCCTCCTAGGACATTTTTACATCGATATCTCCCATCAATTACGATCTAAGATATTGTGGCTGCAACCGTACGCATAAAATTTTTTCCTGCGTCTGTGGAATTATTTTTCTTGCGTGGGCGATCTTTTGAAGTCGGAATTTAAGAAGATTTTGTTTTCTTACCAATTCTACCGAGACGCAACCTCTTCAAACCGAACGCAACCTCTTCAAACAAACAAATTCGCGGCCCAGTAAACGAAATCGTCAAGATCAGCATATTCTCGAGACCTTCAAAGGCTGAGTCGTTTCCCAATATTGAATACACATTTTCAAATAAATTTAAAGTGCTTATAAAAACAAAAGCTACAGTATTTGTTAAGTTAACTCTGATTATTTCTTGTAAGTCATAATCTGAAAATCATATCAACTGGTTTTTTCTGAACGTAATAACTAATACAGTTTCTTAAACAATTTTAAGGGATTTTAACAACCAGCTGCGGTAAAATTATATAGGCTGAATTTTTCTAAATCTTCGCACCTTTAAAGCAGATTCACATAAAAATTATGAGAACGAAAATTATAGCTCATCGTAAGATATCTGCCCCCAGATCCAAGCGGTGCCTGACCACGCCTACTAGTCAATGCCTTGATACCAACAAGCAGCCCATTGTCAAGGCTAAGCAAATTGATTTATCTGCATTACGGAACTGTAATGACTTCATGATGAATTTTGGTTCTGTTGTCAATAGTAAGCAATCTGTTTGATGGTAAGTTATCAGATATGCCCTCGCAAGATTTAACAAGTTAGACTGCCTCGTCCATCTTATAACCACGGAAGCTTTTTATAGACAAAATCGAAACTTCAACTTTATACTCAAAAATGCCTCCATATTAAGTCGCCCTTTGGATATTGCAAAAGATTTTCTATGTTCGGGTGGTTTCAACTACGAAATTGCGGAAGCAAAGTGCCTGCAATCGCGTAGCAAAAACCTGCCCATCATACTTAAATTGTTTTCATCGATCGAGGTGGACTCAATCTTTGCTCAACGAGGTCACATTTCCCGATATTAAGAAATGACTAAAAAGTTTATCTGTCGAGGTCTTACACCAATGGAGCGAAGAAATGCGGCTCTCCAGTCTAATAGACCAATGACTTCTCAGCCTACTATTCATAAATCTGTTCGTAGTCCTGATAGGGTAAATGCACTCGCTAATCCTCCACCCTGGATATATGGTCATACACCCACTAATGTAAGTACACCCGTTATCCCTGCCTCTCAGATGTCTATTCATAGTCCCGTTACCGTCAGTACACCTGCTATACCTACCTTTCGAATGTCTAGTCATAGGCCCATAAACATCAGTGCATCAGTTAGCCCATCCCTCTTGATGTCGCGGCCGTCAAGCCCCGCCACTCTATCATCTACTACGATTAAAACTAGGCTAAATACATTCTCTGTCCAACGATCGATAATTTCCCCTGCCTCCAACTCGGCAACAAGTTCATCAATAATGTCGCCAACACCGTCGAAAGCGTTTAGGCCGAGCGCTTACCCACCACAACCTAGCTCTTCCCTTGACCGTGCGAGTCTTATTATTCCCCCGTATAATGGAATTTGGAATTTATATTTTTCAGCGCCGGTACGGCACTATCTGTACAAAGTTAATTTCGAAAAAATAAAAATTCAAAAAAGAATTTGACAATATGTGCAAGTAGACGTACAAGGTCATAATAATGTCAGCAGAAATTGTCCTTTTGGGGCAACATTTAGCAATGTTTTGCAGGTAATTTTGAACTAAAAACAAAAACTAATGAAAGTTAAAAAACTCTTACAGTGAAAATGGAGACAGTGTTCAACGGGCCTCCGTGTTCAAATAGTGTATGAGAGAAAAAATTGCTTAAGGAGATAGTAGTAAGAACATAGTAGTAGAGCAGAAATAGGTGTGGGTGGTCTGATGAAGGTGAGTAGTCAACGAAACTGCAGCATTTTAGACTGAGTACTTCCGCGTAACTTCGTGTGATTCAGCGGTGGTTAATGGAAACATCTAGGTTCTCGGGGGACACGAGGCAGAGAGAATAGTTTCAAGCGGATCTCCTAAATTCCCGATGGTCCTTTCTCGGAGTCATGGAGAAAGCTGCTCGGAAAAGATGAGGCGAATAGAAGGTTAATAGAATCAGTGTTAAGATAAATGTGCAGTCTCCATTTGAAAGAAGACAGTCTAGTTAACGACCTTATTTAGATTGGCAAGTTATTCCAAAGAAAGCTATATCTGTAAGCAAAAAACAAACAGCGTTTACATGAGGAAGATGCAGGAGGGGGTATAACAAGTGCCGAGGTTCTTAGGTTGTAGGGACGGCTGACAAAGGTAATGACAGAAGTCCTAGGTAAATTTGTGCTATTATTAAGCCATAAAGGGAGGCAAAAGCCTGCTTCCAATCTCCTGACCCAAAGGAACTTTAGTTTCGTTAATTGACATCTATTTGAGTAACAAGTAGTAGAAGCTGTCAGATACAGCAGTTTTCGTGTAAACTTTTTTTGAATATGTTCAATTTTTTGAACGGCTAACTTTATCTATGAGACCGAAAAAGGGGCAACAGTATTCTAAGATGGGAAGCACGAACATACGATAAAGTCTTAATTTTATTTCAGGAAGATAGAAATTATAAGAAATAAAGCCGCAAATCTGTGCGGCTTTGGCTGTAAGTCTATCGGCGTGAGGAGAAAGGTCTAATTTATTGGTGTAGCTTAATCCTAGGTCCTTGATACTGGAACATTCAGTCATTGGTTAACCTTGAAAAATAACAGGTTGTGGCAGCCTTTCAGACCCAGAGCACATGTATCGGCACTTAGAAGGCGAGAACTCCATCTGCCATGTTGAGCTCCACGCCGAAAGAGCGTGCAGATCAGAATGAATTTGTTCTAGGCATCTCGCGGCTGTAGAGTTAGAGAAGGAGTAAACACACTTGCGATCATCTGCATAAGTATAAGATTGGAAGTGTTTAACACTCAATGAGATTTGCGAATGCAAGCAAACATCCGTGTCCCAGGAAGCAATTAAGAAGAAAAAGAAAACGAAGACTCGATCGCTGGAACCATATGTTTATTCGCCTGACGTTTCGATATCCGTCGCGTATTCGTCATCAGAGACATGAGAAGCAGAAAGGTTAAGTATGCACAGACGTTTGTAGTATTTATAGGACACAGTCATTACTGCAAGCATACAGCGACAATTTACGTTAATTCCCTTCTTGCGCGTGGACTGCTTGTTGGACAGCACGCGGGCTCTGACCTGTTGAACTTTAGTCACGGGCGGTGAGCTCGGGCATGATGATTGCTCGGCCGTCTGGCTCCCCGGTGTCGGCGTACGATGAGGCGGTGGCCTGCACGTTCCTCAAGTGACGGCTTGCTTTGGCCAAATTGAATCTCATGATTGAATATGGATTGGGCAAATCGTTGCACTTGTTGATGGATTGGGGGCCCGTGAACCATGACTCAAGTAGTTCTTGGCTCACCCGATTGTCACCTCTTGCGAGAATTTCGGCCTCATCAAATTTGAAGGTGTGGCCGGGTCTCGTCGAATGAGCCGCAACTTGAGAATTGGCATCATTTCGCCGCACTGCAGCCGCGTGTTCGGCAATTCGCGTCCTGAGAAGTCTGCCAGTTTCTCCAACATAGTTGCTTTGACCGCAACTGCACCAGATCCTGTAGTCGACTCCAGATGTTTCTTGCCGTGGCAGTGAGTCTTTTGGCTTCATTATCTGTCGCCTTATGGTTGCCTCCAGCCTGTGTGTGACTCCACCTCCAAGTGGTGCGAGAAGGTGGCCAACTGCTTCCGATACGTTTTTGACATACGGGATCGAACGCCAAATTTTGAGGTCGGTGCACTTTTGTTGGCCAGCTCGTTTGCCTAAGCACCGGTTGACGAAGTTGCGCGGGTAGCCATTTTCTCTGAACACCCGTCGGAGGTATTCTAGCTTGGCAACTTTGTCTTCTTCTTCGCTGCAGTGCGTCTCAACACGCCGATAGAGTGTTTTTACGCAACTGCGTTTGTGGCTGATTGGGTGGTAGCTGTTGTAATTCAGTACTTGCATCGTGTTTGTCGCTTTCCTGAATACTTTAGTCTTTAGACCACCACAATCTTTTCGACAAACGAGACATCAAGAAAAGCCGGCTGGTTGTTTTCTTCTTCCTCCATCGTATATTGGATGTCCGGAAAGACGCTGTTGAGATGGTTCTTGAACGTGAGCACCTGATCCCGTTCGATGACGACGAAGGTGTCATCCACATACCGAACCCAGAATTTCGGTTTGTGGTGTTGGAAAACCAGCAACTCTAGCCGCTGCAGGACCGCCTCGGCTATGAGTCCCGAAATCAATGAACCCATCGGTGTCCCCTTCACCTGCTCGTAGGTTTTTTTTTCTTCTTCTACTCAATGAGATATCATTTATGTAAGGCAAGAAGGGCAGAGGACCTAGCACGGTACCTTGAAGGACACCACTCAAAATTGTGGTAGGAGTAGAGTATGAGGATCCCACTAAGACCTTTTGCTGTCGATTTGAAAGATAAGATCTGATGAAGTCAGTAAGAGGACTACGAAATCCTACAGCCTCTAGTTTGGCTAGGAGCCTCCTGTGAGGAACTTTATCAAATGCTTTACTAAGGTCAAAATAGATAAGTACCACAGATAGATGATCATTACGAAGAGAAGTAAGTAGATTTAGAAAAGATATGTGGCATGTTTCACAAGATCGGTCCGGTAAAAAGCCATGCTGTGAGGAACTGAGAATGTTATTGTTTATGCAGAAATCCTTAATATTTTTGGCAATTAGTTTTTCAAAGAGTTTAGCCAGAGAGGGTGTTTTATGAACACCGCGATAATTGTGAATATCTGATCGGGAACCAGATTTAAATGCGGGAATTATAATAGAAGTTTTCCAGTTGTCCGGGAAAAAGCCATTCTCAAGAAACACTTAAAATAACTTATTCAGTAAGGGTGGGAAGTCTCTTAACTGTTTGATGAGTGAGTTTGGAATGTTATCAGTTCCAAACGAATGTGAATTTTTAAGACGACTTATTTCTTTTTGAATAAAAGTGGGTGAGAAATTAAAGGTACTGAGATTTGAATCACATAGCAGGGGGATTACAGGAGTGGGGCTAGTTTCGATGGTAAAGAACTTGGCGAAAAATGAATTTAGCAATGTTGCTTTCTCCAAATCCTCTGTAAAAAAATGATTGTTGCCATTGAGTAAGGGTGGAATGACTTTCTGAAGCTTAGCCGAAACCCGAAGACGGAAGACTTGAGCAACTGATCTGGAAGAATTCGCATCACTTAATGCTGTGGCCTCCCTACGCCTATCTCGTGCAAGCCTTATTTTAAGCGCTCATTCAAATATTTGCGCTATTCTTAAGTGAACTGATAAAGAGATATTAGACGTATCCTTAAGTTGTTTTTGTAATTTCTGAAGTCTATTTTGGAAAAAATGTGGCACAGTAGAAGAAGCTGAATTTGATTTTAAAATCTTAAGTGGGGTAAGAGCCTGAATATTTTATGTAAGGTTTTGCAATAGCTCCTGGAAGAAGTAGGGATCGTAAGTTGAAAATATGCTTTGCCAATCTTGGGTACTTACGAAATCATTTATTAATTCATGTTTCACGTTTCAAAAGTCGAGGTTATTGCATTTTAACTCGGGCTTTTTAGAAAGAGAGACTGGAAAACAACAGTGAATTAAGGTATGGTCACTTTTGAAAATATCGCGATGAAAGTTCATAAAAAGAGGGTGGACATCATTTGTAAAACTTAAATCTAATATGTTGTCATTTCTGGTCACTGAACTGACCAGTTGTGACATGTTTGAAAAGTTAATAGTGTCAACCAATTTCTGAAATCTTGGTGGACAGGTATTTGCATGCCAGTCAATGGCTGGCAGATTAAAATCACCTTTAATTATTCTGACATTGAATAGAGTTTCTGAAACTTTTTCAAACATTTCACACAGCTGCATTACATTACTTGAGTTACAGGGGGATTGTAGACACACTAAATTATCGCTTTTTTATTGTGTGGCAGGATGACCGAAATAAGGCAAAAATTTCCAGAAAATGACGAAATGCTCATGTGATACGGGAAATGTACACAAGATGATTAAATATAAAGAAGGCAACCACGGCCACGCTTTTCAATGCGGATTTGTCTGTACAAACTATAATTATCTATGGCGAGTGTCGAGTCAGAAACACGAGAGTGTGTTCAAGATTCAGTGACACAGAGCACATCTGGATCAAGCTCAAATGCTACTGTTTTAAGTTCTGTCATCTTTTTAACAACTGATCTCGCATTGAGTGAGACTATACTGAGCGTATCCTTCAAATGCAGGTTACGCTCGTCAGTATTTATAAAAGAGGAAAACTTGGTGGCGGAAAGGGAAACGGCATGGGAGAAACAAAAGGCGGAAAGCAAATTGGCCCTGGTCTACTGGTTGTCAAGTAATTATTATCAAATGAACGGTGCATATTGTAGAAAGACATATAAGAGGGGGCTCCATATAAAGGAGGGCTGATGTGTGGCATAGGAAAACCAGGAGGGGGCATAAATATAGGATTTTGAGGCATTATATCATAATTTGACGGAAAATTAGCCTTCGAAAATTGCATGACTGGTTTTGAAAAACGGTTAATTTTATTAGCTGGCTGAATAATTTTGGGATGTTGATGAGGTTTGGGTATAGGAAAAGCGCTAGCTTGAACGGTTGGGTCTTTGTTTGATACTGAGTTGTTATCGGTTATCTTAGTGCCGAATTTGAAAACTGACGTAGATTTACTAGGGGCCTTCGTAGGTTTATCGGAATTAAAAGCTATCACAGACGTGGTTGGCTTAGAAGGAGAACAACTTGACGAGGCTACAATCTCACTCGAATCACGTGTAAGGTGAATGGGAAAAAGTATCAGGGGAAACTGACATTGATCCAGAGGGATGTGGGCTTACCTGAGCGGAAGGGCCGGCCTCAGAGATAACTTTTTGTTCTGTTGAACCAGAGCCACTGTTCTCATTTGCTACTTTGAATAAAACCCGACGCTCCATTGGCGCTTTATCCCTGCATACGTAAAGTTTATTTTCCTTTAAATAGTTGGCTGACCGTTCATGCTGAGAGAATATAAGATCTACTTCTATCGCTGAAAAGAGTTTAACGAGAATCGGCGGGTTTTTGCTTCGGGATGAGAGTCTTTTAGCTTCTGCAACTTTAAAATTAAAGCCACAAGAGTAAAGAAACTGAACAGCAACATCTATAGATTGCTTATTTTTGAAGCATTTTTCAAAAGAAAATTAAAATTCCTTTTATGCCGATCACGGGTCTCAGTAGACACCATATTGACAAAAGGCTCTAGTTTCTAACATTGGTGAGAAGTGAGCGTAGATACCTTTCCATCACAGATGGTACCAAGGACCGTAAACAGACAAGCATATTGGTTATAAAACTTACTAAAGTTGTCTAAACCATCAAGACCAAGTTTCTTCATGCTTAAGATGGGTTTCTTGTTAGGAGGATTGGTATTACGCGTTAATTTACTTCTCAGTTGGGGCTTGGGTATCACATTGAATAGAAGGTGAGTGATAGGATATGTTTTCAGCAAAGTTATGCACAAAATTACGACAGAAAATTTGAATTACCGAAGAGGCTACGCAGGATGAAAATTATCTCTAATAGTATATCGAGTAATACAAACGATTTCTTGCTATAAATTAACAAATTACCAAATTTTTAGATATTATTCAGTATTTACGCAATAGATTACGTGCTTTTTACGTGAATCTACCGGAACTAGAATGAGGCTATGTTGGTGAAACAGTATAAAAATGTATATTTTGACCTATCCGTAAAAAAGACAACTACCGGTATGTGCAGTTGCTAGAGGGTTAGATATAAAAATAAATAACAACAATTAAGCTAGTAACTTTAACAATTAACGATGAAATCTGAAAAATATCTATTTCACTTAGCTTTGAAAGATAAGTTGCGTGCCTTGACCTTGACCTTACCAATGCGTTATTGAACACGCCAGGCCCTAACCACGAAAAATTTAATTTGCACGGCAGTGACCCAAACTGGTATAGTTTTAAATCTAATCGGAGTTTCCGTACAGTACATTCACTGATTAAGACCACTAGTCCTTACGCGAGCGGCCCCAACACTGATTTTATGTCACTATTCCCCCCTATCAGTTCCTTTACCCATCCTCTACTATCCAAACCTGCAAACTTCTGCGTGCCTTCTCGCCTCCCCCCATTCCTCCCAAACACCCCAGAAGCTTATTTTGGTTTACCCTCTCCTCATTTTTCCCTGCCAGAAAGCGAGGCCCCTAGATATCTCAGGCATCCATTATTGGCTACCCGTTTGCTAACAGCTCCATACCCGTCAGTATTTATTTCACAAATAATAACGGCCTACAGTTTGCCTACCCACCCTCAAATTTTTTTATGAATAACAATAGCCATAGTCCTGCCACTCAAAACATACGAGATGTCCTATTGCTTAATATTAGGTCTGTTATAAATAAAATGGCTCATTCCTGACTCCTTCCTTATCATAGACGAGTATGATCTCGATCGTCACGATCGCATTAATAAGTGTGGTGGTGGTCGTCTTCTCTATATAAGAACGTCATTTAGGCACTTTCCGTTTTATCTAAATAGCACGTCCTTCTCTGGAAATTACTGTTTCGCTTCTATTATCCTGTCGCCCCGGCAAAAGGCGATTATCGGATGTGTATATAATCCTCCTAACTCTTCATCTGAAGAAGATGCACGTTGGTGTGAAATATTCAAGTTTATTTCAGAATCTTCTTTTCAAGTTAAAATTATTGCTGGAGATTTTAATTCTCCTGAAATCGACTGGCTTTCAAACTATTGTCCACCTAGATTTCAGCCTTTCCTAGATACCATTAATTTTTCTAACTGGTCTCAACTGGTTAGATCGCCAGCAAGACAGAATCATATCCTAGATCTGATTTTCACAAATGGTATTGCCCCTATCTTCGTTGATTTTAACCAGGACATCTTCCAAGGTGATCACACATTAATTCGCTGTTGCCTTCCGCTTCCTTCTACGGAAAAGGCTAGTGCTAGTCGTACCTATCATGCGTTTGACCTCACAGATATTAGCTCAATCAACAATTTTCTTGACTCATTAGACTGGCAGAGCCTCTCCTCCATTAACGACGCTGCATATCTTTCTGAACTCATGTCGGTCGTTTCTAATAAAATGCTGGAATTTGTGCCCACTAAAATTGCAAAACCCAACACACCAGAATCGACCACCCCTCATTTTCTTTTGCCCAGACTAAAGAAATTGAGGAGGCAGCTGAAAGATCAATCTATTAGTCCGCTGTCTGTGCATCTAAGGATCGCAGAGATCTTCGAAGTAGCGTCAAAGATTCGTCTTGTGCGTGACCAGCACAGGGAATCTGCACAGGAAATCTGCAAAATCGTTTGCACAACTGTTTCGTCGATGGTCCTCTGCAAAACGAGGAAGTGAAATGCCCCCCATTGCTTGATGAAAATAAAACATTTGTACTAGATGAGTCTAATAAGGCTGAATTGTTTAATGCTTTCTTAGCGAAGCATTTTACCACAGAATCCGAACCGGTCCCGTCGTTGAAAACATACTCAGACAATACTCTCGGAAACATTGATTTCTCCATTTAATTAATTCCACAGCACATAATTTGTCTAAAAAACTCGCACTCTTCGGGAACTGATGGTATCCCCAATTCAGTTATCAAAATAGTGTCGACCTTTCCCAAATTACTAAGCCACATATTTTCAGTCGACCTCTCAAATGGTTTCTTTCCTAACACTTAAAAGACATCAATTATTCTTCCAGTCTTTAAATCAGGATCTCGTTTGGACATAAATAACTACCGCGGTGTTCATAAGACCCCGGCTTCTGGAGACGATAATTTTTGATCAAATTCTCGATTTTTGCCTAAAAAATAAGCTTTTAAGCGACTAGCATCATGGTTTTCTGCCCGGAAGATCATGCGAGACGTGTCTCTTAGCTTTTCTTAACCACGTCACTTTCCTCCAGAATGAGCGGCAGTCCGTGGTTGCTATCTTCTTTGACCGGAGCAAAGCCTTCGACAAGGTACCGCACAGATGGCTTCTGGTAAAATTGGAAGCCATTGGCATCCGTCCCCATCTCCTCGACTTCATCGGTTCCTACTTGTCTAACCGCAGCCAGAAGGTCCTAGTAGGTAATAGTTACTCCACTGCTCAGCTGATCACGAGTGGCGTTTTTCAAGGCACTGTCTTGGGTCCTTTACTCTTCATTCTATATATAAACGAAATTTTGACTGTTCTAAAAAATTCACACGATCTCATTTATGCAGACGACCTCAAATGCATATACTCATTTTCTAAGGACACGGCAAGTATGTGCGTTGATAAAATAAATGTGGACCTACTAACACTCTCACATTGGAGTGCTACCTAGCAGATGGAATTCTCTCCATCCAAGTGTAGTTTCATGTGTTTCGGTCCCGCCAAGCTTCCTCGTCCCCTAGTCTTTCATAATACTTCACTTTTAGAACGATCCACCATAAAAGACTTAGGTCTAAGCTACACAAATAAACTAGCATTGTCGCCTCATGCGGATCGAATATCTGCGAAGGCTGCACAGATGTGTGGTTTTATATCACACAATTTCTTCCTGCTGAAAATAAAGTTAAAACTATCGCATGCATGCTCTTCCCATCCTAGAATATTGCTGTCCCCTCTTTGGTCTAATGAATGCTTCTGACCGTGGTAAGATTGAAAATTTACAGAGGGTATTTACTCGCAAAATATTCGCTCTTCCTCGATCCACTCTTTCTTATACGGAGAAATGTCAGTTAGCGAACACGAAATTTCTTTGGATCAGAAGACTCGAAGTGGGCCTCTGTTTCCTCTTTCGCGTTATCTCTACCCCTAAGCTTCCACGAATCAACGCTCTCATTCCCGCAGATATGCCTTATGCCACTCGTAATTCGTCCAGGATAATTGCACCCCCCTTAAGCTCCACTTCAAACCATTCTCACTTCTTTGCCTCCAAATATGCCTTCCTCTGGAATAATATTTTCCTCGAAATTAGGCTGTCGTCTATATTAGCAGATTTTAAAGTCAAATTACGTAAACACTTAACTTCGGACGAAATAAAGTCCTTGTTATCCGTCTCCTTCCCAAACACACAACTTTTGGACTTTGAAAAGGGTTCCCTTGGTATCTGAGGTAGTTATGTTTATATAACATTGTTTTCCATATATGTCTATTTCTTCCTCTTTTAAGTGATATTTGCAATGATGTTTCGTCCACTTCTCTGTCCAGTCGTCATTGCCGTTTCTCCATTCTCCTTTTTTAACCCTGATGATAGGCTTCGTAGTCTTTAGTCATGCTCATAATGGTTCTGCTATTTTGGCCAGCTCGCGCTGGACTCCGCAGTCTACAAGGTCGCATCTCCGGCGTTTCGTTGATGATCAAGTGGCCTCTGCCGTTCACTCTCTTGTCGACCGTGTTGTCCGTGATGGCCTCCTCTGGTCTCACTTCCCTGTTGGTTGATCATGAAGCCAGTCGGGCGGTGTTACAGTGGTGAACGACAGCCTCTGCTATTATATGATTTCTCCAATTAAAAGAAGCGTTTCCAACCCTCATACGTTCTCATCAACAGTCCTGTCTCATTTGCGCTATAATCAATCCTCTCAAGCAACCACCTTAATTTTGTTGAAGCAGTTTTTTCTCCTACGTTTTGTTATTTTTAAGCGGGGGCTCGCTGAACTCTGCCCCAGCTTTAATGGTAGGAGTTTTTTTCACTGCTTCTTCCTTAGTTCACCATGCGTTTCAGAGAGTGTTGACTACTTTTTTGAAACGATGATATGTCGGTGAATATGAATTAATCTACCAACACTATTAAACACTCCCGCTGCCTATGTGGTTGTTTCACGGAGAGCAGCATTTATCAACTTTGTATTTCTTTTTCTACAGCACTAAGTTTGCAATGACGAGGCCCTCCGGGCCAAAAATATACAATTAATTAATTTGTTTATTGATTATCAATTTGCTCCAAGCACTGGACATGTTGGGAGATGCATGGAAGCAGGTGAAGAAGAGCACAATAGAAAACTGCTGGTGAAAAGGCGGTTATAAAACCCCTGATGTCGTTGCTGCTCCTGATGTTGATGCTGCCGATGTGGTGCCTCCTCCGCCAGGAATTGATTAGGAAGATTTTCTCAAGTGGGTGGCCATCGATGCAGATGTTGATGTCGCTGATGAAGCAAGCGAGGAAGATTTTGAGCAGAACTTGGCCAATAAAATCCTTCAGAAGGAAGAAGTGAAGAATGGAGGAGAAGCAAATGAGGAAAATGTTGATGGTGATGATGACGATGAGGAGGAGGAGGAGGAAGAAGATGAGAGCTGCACTCTACACTCTGCAACGTGGTCTACAGGCATCATATTTCACAAAATTCGACGATTTCTGGTGCCTGGATTGGGACATCAAAGAGCACTTGCGAGTGAAGTTTTCTCCAAAACAACTGACACTAGACCGCTTTTTTTAAACGTGTCGCAAATCATTTTTTCTTTGTTTTTGTTATTACATAAAATACAGACAAACAGCATTCTTTCCTTATACATAACCAAGCTCTTCACATAATACAGTACGTAGGAAATGTATAGTGCCTATGCTGCGTTTGCTGATAAAGAACTAGGACTCTCCGTTTAGTGCGCCCACCGCTTATTAAGCCCAATTTCGTCTGGGCCCGAGGTGGGCTTAATAACCGCCGACTACTGTAGTTTAACCGCTGGACAAGAAATAAACGTTTTAAGATAGTATTTTTCTCGTTTCAGTTTATTTACCTCATGGTAAAGGTATTGCTTCATTTTTGAAAACTTTTGGCCGAGGCTGAACATCCCATACATATTTCGTCCTCTATATTCGATTGATAAAGTGGACTTCTTGCCCTTGCTGGATCCATCATTTTGGACGATTAAACCGAAATAGCCACAAACTATTAACGTAGCTAGCGTACCGGTCCCTTTGTCTTTGTCAAGCAAAACACTATGTGGATCAAGGCTCTGTCTACTAGGAATGAATTTTTTTTCTTTCGCAAAGGTGTTGGACTTCTTTTTCTGAACACGAATAGGTTTTTTTAAATGCCTGTAATTAATTTCGGTACTTAATCTTGCTAAATATCGTGAGATTCCATGAATAATATGCTCAACTCGTGTGAATAGCTTCAATTCTCTTATCTTTAGCCTTACTGAAGGTAATTTTAGGCATGCTTTTACAAGTTCCTAGGCTTTTTTACGCTTATTTTATCCCACTAGCATTTCATTTGCTGACTGGATCCTCCCTACATAAAGTTACTTTTTATTTGCATTTGGTTACCTCACGTCACTTCCGACCATTTATTTTTTCAACAACATCGGGTTTCAGTTAAATAAGTAAATGGTTCAATCTATCCAAATGCACTAGGCACTGTTTTTGAAGTCCGTGATCGTCTTGCCCAGATTCTCGGCGACGATCGCAGCTTTGGCACATCAGGGGCAGGTTTAGAAAAGAGAGGTTTTAGAGCAAAATCTGAATAGATTGAAACCAGCAGACAAAAAAAAGGTCCAGGTTGGTCCACAAGCTTTCATCCAAACACCTCACTTCCACACTGCTTGCAGTCCTAGAACGTGGAACAACTTTCAACACAGCAGACGCATCAACCGCTGAGTTTATTGCCGCCCTTAAGTCAGCCCTTCAATCAACAAAGGCCTCGGAGGATACAAAAGAGTTAACCCGCCACAAAACATCATCACTGCTTATGCAGCACAAAAGGCGTGAAACTCTTAGCCGAGAGGAACGGAAGGCATTAAAAAGTCTAAGAGCCGATGAAGGCATCATCATTCTGCCGGCTGACAAAGGTCGCTTTACAGTGGTCCTCAAAAAATCTGATTACCAAGCGAAAGCCCTAAACTTACCTGACGACAAAAACTCATACAGGATATGTCCAGCCAGTGAAATGAAACAGTTTCTTACCCAAATGAACACTTCAACCCTGACGAAAGAGATTGGGGGAAACTTCAAGGGCAACCGTGTCAAGTAGTCGAAGCACATGCCAAATGAGCTCAATAGGATCAGAAATATTGTGAGCGGAGATAGAAGAAACAACATTGGGAGACAGCACTTACTCAAGAAAATAATCAGCCAAGTTCATTAACAATCATAGGATAGTGTTAAATACCTGTTCAATAAGGTTTTTTGTCAGTTTTTAGGAAAAGAAGGTGTGCACCATCTGGTTCAGGGGTAAGACTTACTTCTATACTTTTGAGGCTATCAGCAGCGAACATGATAGGCATGTCACGATGGATGTAAACAAAAAATTCAGAATGGCGTGAAAATCATACCACCGCTTTGTCGCTTTCGATGGAATATTTTCAATATTTCAATATTTTCAATATTTTATGACAAAAAAACTTAAAATCACTTGTACGTTTATCTGTTCTTGTGGATGCTAGAAAATTTCCATGAAATCTGTTACCTTGTTTTAATTGAGGGAGGTGCATTCCGCATTACCACGAATACGCATAGATGCCGAGAAGAAAAAAATCCGTCTTATTAGTGGAGGGGGGGGGAGGTTGGCAGATTTTAAAAATTCAGTCGACCCGATTAGGAAAAATGCATGGCTTCGGTGGGATTCAGACCCACATCAGCAGCGAAGGATTTATTGAGAAGACGAATCGGTAGAAGTACCGCGTTGGGGCGCGTACTCAAACCTCGGGAGGGGACACTGAAGTTAGTTTTAATATCATCGCACACCTCCCACCGGGCCAATGACGAGCGCGTGTATATAGGGGGGGTGAGCCCTGACCTCGGGCGAGTTCACTGAGGTACATTTCTATTATTACCACTAGCCCCAACTACAATAAATGTGACCGAGTGAAGAAAGTTAAAGATTTTTGAAGTTGACCCCACTTAAAATTTGTAAGTAGGTGGTTATTCCCGTGGCTAATTTGAAAAGCCATTTTTGCTTAGTATACTGACTTGAGAGGTTATTGTATGCAGCGGCCTTCCGAGGACCCCTCTGCACTGCAGTCCCATCATCCAATCCCTGCTGGATCGACGGCTGGCATGCAGAAAACCGGAAGATTGTGGGTACTTCAACTTACCGAAAATTCGATTACTGGTAACTATGTCAGCAGTACCAACGTGACTGTATTCTATAAATACTGCTGCTTCCTATGCATGAATAATCCGTTTCTGCTATTTTCTCTGGTGATGGACCCACAATGGATTTCAAAACATCTGGCAAATAAAGGTCTTGTGCCAGTGATCACATCTTCTCACTTACTTACTTGGACTCGCAAAATCTTTTTGCATTCATAATAGCAGAGGTTTGTTAAAATATTTTATCAATAGACCGATTTATGAAATCTTAAAATATTAAATGCAAGATCTACGAGTAAAGCTATTTTTAAATCAATGAGCCCGTTGAATTTGGCTTCCGAAACTGCCTGATGTTCGTAAACCTGTTTCCTGTTCCCGAGAAGCAGGTGGACACAGCTGCTTATGATTACAAAGAAAGTCTTGCATAAATGAACGGAACTTGGAATATATGAACCATTGCTTCGCAAAATTAGCGAAAAATATCCTGCAAATGTAAACCTAAAACAGTCATTCTGGTTAGCAGGAAAGAGGATTATACTACCACTTTTACGCACTGACGTTCTGAAAAATAGGCCTATCGAAAGCAAAGCAGGCGAGGTAGTATACGCAAACCTGAAGACATGAGAAATTTTAGAAAACCGTTTAATTACCTATCAGCAGCTTGTTGTTAGTTTTGATCCCATTGCCAGCCTCTGGGTGAAAGGAATACCACAGTTTTTAATTTGCATGAAAGTTCCTCATCGGTTTCACCACAATCTCTGCTATGGTTTTGAATTCGTCGAGCCTTCGTAGCTCAATTGGTGGAGCGTTTGCTGTACTAAAGCCTTCTTGGTTGATGTAGGTTTGAATCCCATCGACGTTATCTCTCTAACGAGTGATTTTATTCCTTATAAGATTTTCAAGTCTTCAACTGTTATACATTGAGGGACGAAAAACACCACGAAATGACATGCACTGTTATATATCGAGGATGTGTCGGAAGCGACCGAGCGCATTGCTGCGGGGCTAGGCGTCCGAATTGCACACGTTCCCAAGGCCGGGTCATGCGAATCAAGGACCGTTTAAATCTCAGTGAGCGGTCGGGCGTCGTGTATCGCAAACTATGTCTTAACTGTCCCCGAAAATACATAAGACAGACGGGACGTATGCTTGGTTCGCGCATGCACGAACATAAGGTGGTGGAACGACGGGTTGACGAATTATTGCAAGTGGCTACAGGTGGACCGGTCACGAGTTCCATTTCGCAGCTGTGAGGGTAAGGCGCATGCTGCCAACAAAACAGGCCGCGAATTGATTGAATCTTGGGCCTTGGATGAGGACTTAGTCAATCGATTTATCGATCTGGCACCTGCATACATCGCCCTGCGCAGGCATCTCCGGACTGATGGCACTGCTGGTTGACTGTCTCCCTCCCCTCTATAACGGTTGTTTGGCCCCTGTTGCTTGTCTTTCGTTGACGCATTTATCTCTGATGATGGACTCGAGAAAGAGCCCGAAAGCTCAACCAAGTAAAATTATGATTCCGGTGATCGAAACGCCTTCTATTTCTCTCTCTACCTGGGATGCGAACATTTGCGTCACAGTAAAATTTTTCTCAGTGCCTAGTAAATTTAACTTCGGAGTCCATTTTAATATCATTTTTATTATCTACCCTTTCCTAAACAAACTCCACTTCACACGGCTTTCCTGGAATTATAAAATTTAAAGAGGGCGTAAATTCCCTACCAGACAAGTAAAAGAAAGATTTTTTTCGTGCCTGCTTTACATAAAATTTTTGAATTTATAAAGGCAGTCAAAATCCATTCTAAAATGCATACTACGTAAGTAGTCATTTTTACATCAAAACTTTTTATTAGCGGTGAGGAAGAGGCTCGTTAAAAATTAGGCATCTTATAGTCGCTGAACTGATTTGAGAATAGTCTACACAATAATCAGTATTACCACCTTACACAATGCCGACCATTGGGTCAGTATCAATCTTTCACAAATGTCGGCATGTTGCACTAATTTGGAGTCGTTCTGTACATTGAGTTGAGAATAAAATCATCATAATACTTCACACATTAAGGTCACGGAGGCTGTGATACGATAGTACATCATCGTCCTCTTTTTCCCTTTGCCCGTGTTCCTCTTTGAAGTCGAAATACCTGGTAAATAATTAAGATTCTTTTCTATGCAAGGAATAAAGCACAAAATCACAAGCTTTTGCTATACTCCCCTCGGAATGTGTACTTTGTCAGCCGCGCAGGCTCAGCAAGAGAGCACCAGACTTTATCTGTCAAAAGCTTCTAAAATCCAGTCCTCCTGAACATACTGATAAATCTGCAACTATATATCTGATGCTAGGTTACGGTATAAAAACTGGCATTAATTTGTATCAGGCGCTTAACTATTTTAATTTTTTTCCGCACGAAAACTTTTAACGTTCTATATATCGTGGGTAAGATAGAGGGCTTTCAAATATTGTAGCCAGCCTATTCTCTTCTTCGTATGTGCATTGTTTGTACTGCATATACTGCAAGAATTAACAAAGGACTCGCAAGTGAATCACTTAAACCCAGTTCTTAAAACTCATTTTAGAACACTCAGTGTAAATTGCCATTTCATAAATAATTGTTCAATTGCGTGAGAGTTTAAAATGTCACGCCCTTGAGCGGGTAAACTGTCTTTCGTTGGTATTGTCTATTTTCATCACAATTCTACATTAGTTTTCAACAAACTTATATTCATGCGCACAATGTCCTGCTTCAAGTCAAAGTTTGAAATGTTTTATCTTTAAAGGACATGAAACCTAGCTTTCTGCATTACTGCAAAGGGATCTATAATTCAACGAACGCAATAACTGCTTAAAGTCTAAGGGTCAATTCTGTAGCCGAAAATTCGCCGAATGGAACTCAAAAATAAGACCTTTAAGATTGCAAAAATAAATTTGCGAGCCTATGCTTGTTTTCGATAAATTCTTTATAGGCCTGTACATTGATATGCTAAAGAACAACTAAACTCTGCTGGTAAATGGAAATATGTACTGTTGTCGTCAGGGGTGGTGAAGAGATAGGGGGAATTGAGGTAAAATGTCATTGTCTAAACAATCCGCCAGCTAGGACAGGTGTTAGGGTATGCCCGGTTGAATTGGGGGCTTGGGGCTCCATTTTTTGAGGCCGATGTTGAGCCGTGTGCGGTTGGGTTAGCAACATTCGCACATGGTAACTGCGGCGCTGTTACAAAGCTCTTTTGAGCATACCGTCCCGATCTGCGAAGCCTTGTAGGAGCTGTTTCTGCTGTAGCCAACAGCTGCTGTTCAAGTAATGTTTAATAGCTGAAGGACACCATGTAGATCGCTCGGTAAGCCTCTCTGGCATCCACGCAGTCGTTTGAGTCTATCACGTGCGCTAAAATTGAACTATTGATGCCCTTTACTTGGCCCTACTCTAACCTCCCCGATAGGTGGTCTCGTATTCTTTTGGACAGACGCTGGCTCGTGCGACCAATATATTCTGCTCCACAGGAGCAGGTGAATGAATGGATGGACATAGATGTTGTCTGGGCTGGCAGTTTGTCCATTATCTCTCCCTAAAGGATGGGCGTATTTGAGAACAATATATTTGCGTTGGCTGCAGGAAAGGTTTTCGATGCGGATTGGCTCAGGCACCTTCTAGATGTACAGGTCTGAGTAAATTTTATTGAAAGCAAACGTATGCTCGCCAATTTATCTTTCATTATGTACTAAGAGAATTTTCACCAAGTTAAAACAATCCTTTAGGATTCGTGATTTTTCGCTATTCATGCAGACGTCATTGTTATATGAATTGGTTATATGAATTGGATGTCAATCAGTATTTTCACATACTCGATGTGATCCCCTCTAGCCTTCATAGTTGCGTTAGCTGCATTGTCCTGCTTGGTGGAAGTTTTATTTCATGAATACCGACCAAGAGACGCATTATGCTCCTAGTAACGTGCGTTAAATATTGTTTTCTTTAAGCAAGAGAGGTAGTGAGAGATAATTATGGAAGGTGTCAACATAAGTGAACATGCGAGTCCCCGAAAATAGTTGAGGAGAAGAAGGTGCGATTGCTGTCACAAGACGTTTATTCACCTGACGTTCCGACATCCGTCGCGGATTCTTCATCAGAGACAGGAGTAGAAAGCAGTAGCATAAACGGGTAATACAGGCGCAGGAAGCTGCTATATATATATATAATACAGTCATTACTGCACGCTTATGACATTTAACGGTAATGGCCTTCTTGAGTGTAAATTGCTTGATAGCCGTGACTTGCTTAATTTGCATCATGCATGGTGATTGCTTGGCTATATGGTTCCCCAATTTTGGCGTAAGATGAAGCCGTGGCCTGTGCGTTCCCCAAATGGCCGCGTGCTTTGTCTAAGTTGCACCTCAGCACAGAATATGGAGTGGGCAGGTCGATGCACTTCTTCACAGACTGGGGGCCCGTGAACCATGATTCAAATACTTGTCGGCTCTTACGATTATTAACTTTCGTGAGAACTTTGGGCTCGTCAATTTGAATTGATGCCCGCGTCTCGTCAAATTAGCCGCAACCTGAGTTTTTACACCATTACGCCGCACTGTTGCCGCGAGTTCGCCAATTCGCGTTCTGAGGTCGTTTAAAGAGCATTTGTGGTTGTGCATTTTGTCAATTGATCCAGTTTGAGGTAATAATACTGCTTACTGGAAAATAATTCAGTTACGACCAGTCCATTGAAGGAAAAGGTGGATAAACATGGACCAAATCCAATCTTTCTTCATGTTCAGGAAATTTTCTATGCCTTTTAATACCCCTGATCTATACGACTTGCTTGTTTGTGTGTTGTATTATAAAGTTACAATAATATAAGCCAGTCAACTATTAACTTATCATTTCTGAGAGAACGGACCGTTTCGTTCGGACTTCGGGAAAAGGAGCTAAATTCAATTACGCAAAATTGCATTGAATTCGGGAAAGGTAGAGCGAATAAACTTTAATAAATTCAGTTTTCCAAACCCATATTGTGTGCCATAAATTTAATTAACAAACGTTGAGACTAAAGTTTGTTTCAACACACCGAAAATAAGAACCGTATACCAGCATAGTATTTGTGCACAAAGATTTCAAAACCGTTTTTATCTGCAATTAATTTTGTACAAATACGGAAACGTGAAGTGAAACAGTTCAATCATTATCGGTAGCATTTATTCTGCCATGATGTTGTGCATTTGCAATCTTAGAACAAGACCTAAAATTTAAAAAAATATACTGATATAGTTTTCGCCGTATATCGCCCAACATTCCGACATATGCGAAAGTTGAAACCCTTTCGCTAATGGGCATTGCCTCAGGTGGTGATACTCTATTCTTACGTCATTTCAGGCATGATAGGATGCGGGCTTTCTAACGAGCTTCGTTCTGACTACAAACAAAACAGATCTATTGTAAAAACTGGTTAGTTAATTAGTATGCCTTTTTATCATTTATTTTGACTGCCTTTATAAATTTTAATGTATTTTATGGAAGACATGCACGAAAAAATAATTTATTGTACTTGCTTGATAGAAAATTACGCCTTATTTAAATTTTATATCATTTGTTTGTGCACTGACCTATTCTTGAGGATGCGCTCATCCTATGATAATGCTTTTGCGGGTCATGTCAACCGATCGTGTTCCGCAAAGCTACTGATAATTGATCTGTTACTAGCCAACTGTCAGTAACACATCTTTTTATGTTTTTATAGGAGTTTTCCCGCAGACACTTGGCGTACTGGGAGATAGCTATTTCGGGCTATTGGCTCGCATCAGCCACAGGCAGCCAACTCTAGTGTAGCAGCTGAAATTGCTGCCGCACCCAAGTTTTGAAATGGGGCCTCGCCTGTCAGGGGCAGACGTCCTAACCATTGAGCCATCGAGCTCGGTGTCTAGCCGGTTGTAGATCGAGATTATATATAATTTGTTTGTGCACCGATCTATACTCAACTCAAAGGTATTTTTTGATTTTAATTAAGTTTCTAAATTGCCAAATAATTTTCTAACCTACTGGCTGCTACACTCGAATTCAAGGTTTAAAGACTGCACACTATGTACATCTTGTGTAAGGCAAAGTACGTTTTCTACTACAGTTTGAGGAAGAAGTCACATGGTTGTCATAAAATATTGCAATAGGTGTGCAGCATGTTTTATGCAGTAGAGGCAGCATTAATAAATTTACGGATAGGATGCATTATAAATAGACACTTCACAATTGTAAGAAGCTCATATTTAGCTACATTTAAAAACCAAAAAATATCCTTTCTTTGAGTAAAACATTTAACGAAGGCGTGATTTGCTATCAAACGAGTACAAGAAATAATTCTTTAGTGTATATTTTCCATAAAATATACTTGAATTTACAAAGGCAGTCAAAATAAATGATAAAAGGCATATCACTTGAGCAGCCAGTTTTTACAAAAGATAACTTTCGCTAATGGTCAGTGCGAAGCTCGTTAAAAATTCCGCATCCTATCGTGAATGAAATGACTTGAGAATAGACTACGCAATAATCAGTATCACAAACTGAGTCAATGCTGATGAGCGAAAGTGCATCAATTTTTCGCGTATGTCGTCATGTTGCGTGTTTTTCGGGGTCTACTGTTACCGTTCCAGAATACACAGAAAATTCAGTTCTTTCATATACAGCCGAAGATTTATCATTAATTTCCCAGGAAGTCAGATGATCAGTCAAGCTTTATCACACTTATCTTGACTTTGCCTTCGAAAAAAGCAAAGTACGCAGATATTAGCCTTTGCGCTATCGAACTAGAATACTTTTCTAGAGTATCATTGTTATAGAACGGTTTTAAAATGATCTTAAGCAATCCAATTGCTGACCTTTGTCGTGGAAGTTCATTACTTGGCAATGAGTGGACATGTTTCTGCGATTCTAAAACCAGGACTGAAGCAGACAGCTGCGTAATAACTAACGTAAAAACTCACTATTTGAATAAATTCTTTTAAGAAATATTTTACTTTGAGTTTATTGGAAAACGCGTAGGACATAATCCTCATTTATGGACAACCAACTGATACCAACTGATGCCATTTCAATAATGATCCGAATCTCGTCGTAATCGCAATTCCCAAATAAGTATGAATAAATGTGCTGGAAGGCAGGTTATCTTATTGTACACAAAGATTCTAGGTTTAAATGTTGTTCCTGCAAATTTTATTAAAACGTACTAGTAACTGGCCAGCATGTCTAAAGATGACCTCACGGAATAGCTATGACGTCGCAATCAGGTGAAAAATGGTTGCCTTAGTCAAGTCTCGTGAAACTATGTTAGAATACATACTCGAACTATGGTCTGGTTGTTTACAGTCGCGATTTGCATTATGCATAATATGAAAGCATGTCTATCGAAAAATGTCGCAAAGGGATTGTTTTCAAACCTTATTCTACTTGTGCTACTTTATTCACACGGGTTTCTCTACACTTAAGTTTACTTAGAAAATCCGAGTTTTCCCTTTTTTAGAATCTTTAGGACACTGTTTATTCCAAACAATCTAATACAACTTGATAAACCATAATGCATATTTTGTTTGAGAACGTTGTTTCCTTTACGGTTGTATTACTTTGTGAAAACATACATTGGGCTGCCTTTGCGAAACAGGGATCATCTTGTACACGTCCTTAGATTTCATGAGATACGCAATCGATTGTACCTACATGTTCACAGGTGCATTCGTGAAACCCTTTCTAAAACAGTTTCGCCAATAAAGTGATATTATTTAATTGCTACCTATCAGATGTTTAGTCATTTATCATACAGTTTTTAAATAATTGAAATGTGATAACTTCTCTTTAATTGAAAACATTTATATTAATGCATAACTTCCATTGACTTCTAAGCGACGTTTGCGTAGACAAACACTGATGCAAAAACTTCCGTAACTTCATACGACTAGTTTAGCTATTACGTCAGAAAAACATATTTTAAATAAGAAGTTATTTAGGTTTCGTAGCAAAATTCAAAAAAAGACTTATCCTCTATTTGATGCAATTCGATGAATATTTTTACGAATGCGAGAGAATACTCGTATTCCAGAAATGTCTATTGGTAAAGGAGACATATGGCCGATCACTGGAACAACATTTATTTTTCCTGAGCTTTCGAGCTCTTACAAGAGCCCATCGTCAGAGGTGGAGAAACAGTAACACATGTGGAAGCTACTTGGGGCGTGTGTACAATAACTAAAATTTTTAACGTGCAAAAAATCAATAATTGTGTGTGCTGCCGACTTGCCACTGAGGGCTGTGCTAGCCTGTGCACTGGCAAGATCGACAAGTTGGGTGGAAATATTTACAGAAATAAAATCGTCAACAAAACAAGTAATATTTATGGTGGGAAGGATGGGCAATTAAAAACGTCATAGGAGAAGGAAGGAGGATGAGAAGAGAGGGATTATGTAGGCTTGGGCGCCAAATGGCCTACATAATCCCTCTCTCTTCCAAAACAATGCACAGTAAATTGCGCGCACCTGCTAAAAGCATGTTACTGATTCCACATGAATATAATTTTACTTGTAATTTAAGGTTTATTATAAAAGCCGTTGCATGTCACCTATCGTATTAGGTCAAATAGCTCACTGTCAACGTTCCTTAAGAGTGTATGAACAAACATTGCAAAGGCAAATGTATATCGTGAGGGAAGTGGTTATTGCAACAGCGAATCGAAATAAGCTAACTGTTTTTGTGATTGAACATGCTTATTTCAATGTCTTATCGCAACAGATGACCTTTTTGTCTAGTTGGTCACAGTTCATTCTTAAAGTCCTGTGGCATTGCTTTTAAAAATTTATTGTTAATAAAGTACTTACTGATCTCGGATTTATTACACGACAGGGTTCCGAAAACCCACTTTTTCTTAAGAAGTTTCCCAAATTAACGGAAAGTAAAGGCTCTTTCTGAGGCTCCTGAAGAAACAAGCACTGATGATCTCCATACTGCTGGAGATTCGTGAAAAATAAAAGTGGCTTTGGAGACTTCATAATTGAGTTTTGTTGTTTTTCATTACTATTTGCATCAGTAGGTGGAAACTTCCAAGTGGTGACTAGTACTGTAAGGATGAAGTTGACGCATATGCCGTCATAGAAGGCTTGTCAAGCATATTCATAGACTGGGAAATATATCATATGCCAAGGTACTTAGTATCGCTAGCTTCATTATTCTGTCTTACAGGAGAGGTCTTACTAGGTTTTATAGTTGAATCATATCAAAGGAAAGAGATAGCAAATAAAAAAGTTTACCGTATAAAAGTAGGATGTAATGGAAAATAATTATTCTAATAACCATAAAACTACATGCAAATAGGGTACTAACCAATATCGACTCAATATTTGCGAGAAAAGAAAGCTTTATTTAAAAGGGAATACCCTTAATTTTCAGCAAATAATGGCTCTATCAACGGAGAGCAAGGGATAAGGTAAGTAAGGGTTCGTGGTAAAAGGTCAAAGCCAAAAGGTCAAAGAGTACTCAAAATTAAAGGCTTACATGGTATGGAGACAGGTCAGCTCTCAATTTCTCAAATTCTGCTTCTTCAAGCGTGAGGTAGCCTGCTAGGAATGGGAGTACAGAGTGCTGATATGCTGATGTAAAGCAAAGCATATGACGGAATCCTCGGCGCATCGTACGGAAAGGCGTCGTAGCCATTAGTTTAGAGTGGATAGGGTGAGCAACCTCACTAAGGGTGCGATCAACAAATTGCTTTTCCGTTTGAAAGTGATGCTGTATTATAATGTCAGCTAAAAAACAGGGAAAACCTGCAGCTCAAGAGAGCATTCGGAAGATGCGTTTTAGAATGACCAGGTGTTTTTTAAGTAAATCTGGAACAATAACTGGAGAGCAGTAGAGAATGAGGGAGAGAATGCAGGCATATATAAATCGCCAGATGAGGGTTTGTGGTGTGCGATTTGAACGCAAGCGGCGGAGATAATAAAAACGTTTCCGGATTTCAAAAAAAAGCCTTTTAAATGAAGAGGAAATTTAAGGTTGGAGGCCAGCGTAACACATAGGTATCGGAAAGAGGATATCTCATTTGGCAGAATGCCAATAGTTTCGGGACAGGGAGATGGTCGCAGTCGAAATATGTAGCGGACCGATTTCGGCTCGTTAAGTAGAAGGCCATTTGCTGACGCCAGTGTTAAGACGTGGTCTAGGCCACCCTTCAGTACTTGGAGATGTGTCTGACTTTTAATAGGATAGCCAACAACCATATCATCAGCGTATTTAGCAAGCAAACGTTCGTTTAGCGATCGTTGGTCGTCAGTATGGAGGAAGAAGAGATAAGGGAATAATTTACACCCTTAGAGAACTCCACAGTTGTTGAGAAGGACCGTGGATTTTCGCTTGCCGCACTGAACGAAATGAGTGCCGGAAGTAAAACAGTCTTAAAGTCAAAAGACAGCCCAGCCGGGAGAGCCGTATGTAGAAGTGTTATTCAGTAGGTCATGGCGCGAGATGATATTAAAGACTGAGGGATTGTCGAGAAAAGCACATTCGCATGCACGATAGCACTTACCTAAATCTCTTAGACCAGAATGGACTACCAGAACAACAACGTCTAATGTACTGCGTCTAGCCTTATACGCAAATTGCGAAGGATCGGACAAATTGGAATAAAACGGCGTGATGGTGTCTAAGACAACTCGGTCTGCAATTTTTATTAGTGCAGAAGAACCGGCAATTGGGCGAAAGGATTTGGGACGAGAAGAAAAGATTTGTTTCGGGATGTGAGTGGTTCTCACTGATGGTCAATCATCGGGTATTTAGACTCCATGAAGGACAAGTTGATGAGGTGTGTCAGTGCGGAAGCTAACTGAAAATGGCAGAACTTCAGGAGAAACGGTGAGAACCCACCTTGCCCGGCAGCTGTTGAACATCGAACCTTTTTAAGATGTTTCATCACTGTTTCCACAGACACAGGAACAAAGACACTTGATAATAAGAAAATAGCCTTTGTCGGAAGCTGGGAGGTGGCAGGAGTGTGCATGAAGTTTGCATTTAAACAGTCTTAGTAAGCATCTACATGTGCTAGTGCATTGCGTTGACCAGTGAGACGCCTACGAATCTTCCAAACTTACTCCGAGGATAGAAGAGAGAAGGATGTAGAAAAAGTAGAAATCTGACTAACAAAAGTTTGATCAGCCTAGAAATCTCAAGCTTTATTAGGACCTTCAGATCCTTTAGTTTGCTAATACAAGCAAACATGTGAGTTCCAGGAAGTAATTAAGAAGAAGCCGATTCGATCGCTGGGAACATACTATGGCGATATTTGCGTAGCCTTGCGTTGCCATCTTGAATGAAAAAAAAAACTGATCATTCTCTTGCTGGTATTGTCACAGCGATCGAGTCGTGTTCTTCTCATTCCTTTACCTTGCAGTGGTCGCTGCCGGTCGACGCCCCTCATAGCTTTTTCAGGCGTCACTGTTCAAGGCCAGCTGCCTCAAGGTCATCCAATATCTAAATTAGCGCTTACAGCGGCTGTCCAAGCACCACTCGAACATGTCCCTTTTTCCCCAATCTCGGCCGCCAAACATCACTTCGGATCAAGCCGCTATAGCGGAAGCTCGTGCTCTATATAGTCACTCTCTTTCCGTCTATTCTCTGTTCCTACTACTCTGGCCTGCATCGGATTTTTCTCTACTAAGTAACCATGGTCTGAAGATCGCAGTTGCTAGGGCTTAACTACCTCAACCCCCTGCGATAAGTCTTTCACGTAGACCAGTAGAACATTTCCTTTTGGCGTCTCAAACTTTTCAGACGGGGAGAAGAAATTCTGTCAGGTTTAACCATAACAGTGTCAAGAAGACAATATATAGTAAAAATTTCATTGAACAGTTGTTAGATAACTGGAGCATGACTCGACGTTCGAGCGTTCAAGAAGGGCAGGAAGGTTGTCAGATATGACGGCCTGAAGGAAACAAATAAAATGTGGAGACGTGTCGCGAACCTTATGTTTCCTACCGGTTTTTGCTATCAGCCTTTTCTAAGAACTACAATAGAAGGTTGGCAGGCCCAATAACACAGAATCATCTGAGCCTTAAATTATGGAACTCTATTTTTAACAGCAAAAAACCTAAGATAGTTAGTCAGTATGTGATCAAGAGGGGCGTCAGCACGAGTGTTGAAGGAAACTCAGTCGTCAAAACGTAACAATATAAGGGGGGGAAAGATTCATGTGGTTGAAGTCACCACATAAAGTAATAGCATGCTCACAAGACAGTACGGCAAGTTTTAGGGAAAGAAGATCAAGAAACCGGACTTAAGCACCTTAGCGTGTAGAGGGGGATTTTAAATACTAACATAAATCATGCCTTCAGAATTACTTCAAAGACGAGGCTTACAGACGACAGCAATGGTGTCTATAAAGTCGTCTGAATTAGTAAATAAAGACTTACAATTTGTGCACCATTGCTGGTTTACAAAGACAGCCAATCCACCGCCTCTACTGCTGGACGAAGATTTTCTGTCTGAACGAAAACAGCAAACATCCGGTGGTGTAATGTGTTGCGGATCAATATCACTATTAAGCTAAGTCTCTCAAAAACAGATAACTGCAGACGTATTGTGTGGCTTTTTGATCATAAGTGCCGATTATTCGACAACTTTATGACAAATTAAGCGGCAATTTGTCGCACTGAATGCTGGGAGAGACATACAGTTCAATGGTTTACGCTTCATTGCATGTTGCCATTCGGAAGTATGTTTTTGTTGTCGTACTGTCATCATTCGGAGAGGTTTTGAGGTTGACGGATTGCAAATGTGGCAGTTGGGACGATATGCGCATAAATTGGCATCATGGAATGCTGTAGGTAAAATAGTTGGGTTTTGTGCATTCAAAAAGGTACCAGTGTACTGTCGAGATGACCTTTCGATCATAAATGCAAGCAGACAAATTAGAGAAATAGATAGGGTGATATACAATAATAAACTCCTACCTCAATGGAGAGCAAAAAAACCGGCGACTCAAATTCGAAAGTGGTCTGAAGTTTAGAGATCAAAATAAGACCACAAAAGGTAGGCTTTTCCCCATTTTTAAACTGACGTTAGTTTTGCATGCATATTGGCAGATATTTACGCATGATAGGTCGTCAAGTAACCGTATTTTGCTAAAAAAGTAAATGGAATTAAAAATTAAGCTAACTAAATCCACAACCAAAATTATATTTATATATAAACAAGAAACTAAAAAATAAACTACAATTGAAAAAAACTAAAAGTTACCACAGGAAGCTAAACATTTCCGAGTTTTTGAATGCAGTGATAAACCCAAGTAATCTGGCTTAATTACATATATTTGCCATTTAAGTATATTTATCAAAGGACATTAACATATGAGTCTAATTCTACCCTTTCCGCCATCACTAGAATAGAATCGGAGGTTTGGGCCACCGCAAGCCTATTCTTAGGCTGAAGTTGTCAGATGGACTGCACAATATGTGCAGAAAAAGTTTACATTTCATTTAAAGGTCCCAAAACCTGCGGTCGAGCATTGTCATTTCATACATTGTTAGTAATAAGATCGAAATATGTACAAAATATGCTTAAGTAAAGCATGAGTTAAAAATAAGTATTTCCTCTGTGACTGCATGCTGGCTGAACAAAATCAAAGACATGGGCTAGGCAAATATTTTCTGCATAAAGGGAGGCTTATTGAACAAACGGAGGCCAACACTTTCGTGGTCACTAAAGGCCTCTGCTTAGTTCTGCGGCGTCGCTATTACTACAATATCGCCTTACTCCACATATAGTCCTAAATAATATTTATTTCCGCTGCGACATGACAGGACTCTTCCAAACGCCGCCCAAAATATATAATCCGCTGTAGGAATCAAGGCTTTTGAAAAATCAACATACATATTTTGCTGCCCAATAGCTCTAAAAAAGCAGTTTGGATGGGATCGCAAACAACCTTATCCTTTGGACATAAAAGCATACCCATTGAGGTTACAGTAGGATAAGTAGTGGATGCTTTACAGTATATTGAAATAACTCCTTTTTGAATTTCAGTTGGCGTAACTACGCCTATTTATTTTTTTGGCCTAGTAAGGGGTTGCTGATGGGTTATTTTTACATTAACCCGTCTATGCAATCCTGCTACTACGTTCTCGACTCTTATTACCTTACAAGAAGTAGCAGTAGCAGAATACATAAAAATACAAAGACGGGTTGCTTCAAGTAAGCTACCGTTCAACATCTTCGCCTCTCATTTCATTTACGACAACTGTTACTTTCAAAAGCAATACAGACACATATCTTTGCTCAGGGGATTAAAAGTGATAGACGGATTGCTTCAACTTAGCTACGACAGGACTCACAGACTACAGATATTACGATGCACTCCAGCACGGAACATTTTGTTTCCGCAACTACCTCCATACATGCTACATTGTGTAATTATGCACAATGAGACAACAGTGCTTCTTTGACACCACGAACAGCGATGTTTTATAAACATTTCTTGGAGTCCTACGCATTGACCTGCTCCTATTATAGCACTCTGCTCTTCCACTTCACGTAAAACCACCTCTATTGCCATTAAATTAACTTTACTGAATCACGATTACCCTATTTGATTATTTGCTGCACAACGCCATTGTGCGATTTCTTTTGTAGTTCCTTTCCTATTTTCCTAGCGATACGATAGCTTATATAGAAGAGTCATACAGTTTAAATTTACTTAAGGCCACCCCAGTTGCCACTTAATAAACTTTCGTAATCACGATTAGCATTTTTCGTACTTTATGCACCACGCAATGAAGCACACAATGAACATGCGCACGAAAATTTGCAAACTAAACCTTTACTCTGAATTCTTCACGCAACGTGTCATACAACAGTGGAACAACCTTCCACAGTCACTCGTGGAGGACACTTCCCTTCAGATGTACAAACAATGCTTGGATAGGTACATGCGTCCCCTCTCCTTTCTCCAAGTCTAAGCTCTAAAAACCTGACATATATTGTAAAACACAATGCTACTTTCCTCCCTCCAATTCAAACCTGTAAAAACCAGATATTTATTGTAAAAAACAATGCTACTCAATGTTTGCCAATACTATGTTAGTAGTGGTAAATTTTTATAGGTGTGTGTACACGTTCTAACTAGGGGTTTCAAAGGCATTGCCTATTATCCTCACCAAATAAACTGAAATCAACTGAAACTTAAAGCGCCAAGTCGCAATTGCAGGTTTTATCGTGGATTTCCTTTCCTATTGTCCTAACCAAACGATCACTTCCATAGAAGTTTCACAGCCTTCGACTTTACGTAAGACCACCAAAGTTGTCATTCATTACCTTTATAAAATCGTCATAACCCTTTTGCTTAATTGCTGCATCACGTCATCAAGTAATTGTAGGTTCTCTTTTTCACGTCCTTTCCTATTGACCTAAACATGCGATCGCTTCTACAGCAGTGTCATACTGTTTGACTTTATGTAAGACCAATGAACTTCCCATTCGTTACCTTAATACAATCGCAATTAACCTTTTGCTAATGGTATGGCGAGTGCAGCAAGAATCATTCAGCAATTTTAAAGTGACCGCTAATCACTCACAAAGCAGTATTGAGGAGGTTTGCTATTCTGTTTATCATGCAGTGCTATTTTAATTATTTTCAGTCACGCAACGATGCCGACTCTGGTATGAGCTTCCTTTTTACCGCTTCTAAAAGTTACTTCTGTGAAAAATGACAACTCAAAAAAGTATGCATTTGTATCATTGATTTTTACTGCGTTTATAAATTCAAGTATATCTTATGTAAAACATAACCGAAAAACTCCTCTCTTGTACTTATTTAATAGCACATTACGCCTTCTTTAAATTTTATTCTTAAAGGAAGGGTTTCCATCGGTTTAAAAAAACGTTTCTAAAGTGCCGAATGCTTTTTAAACCTACCGACTGCTAGAATGGAATTTAAGGTTTAAGAAACTGAATGCTGCGTTCATCCTCTATTCAGTTATGTTTGTTTATTCTAGTTTACCTTTCTTTATTCAGTTAAGTTAGGTTTTAGTTTATCTTTAAATTTAATTTTAGATATAATAGCCGCATGCGCTTGCTCCTCGCGTTAAAATACTTACTCGTTAAATTTACTTTTTAGTCAGCCTGATTTACTTAACGTATTTATACTCCACTTTAGTTTATTTTAATTATTAGTTCATCATTATATTTTATTATATTTATTTTAGTTTTAGATATTTTTCTGATTTATGCAGATCTACTTATTTTTATTTTACCTTTGGTTAGTGGACTTCCGCTTTAGGTTTGTTAGTTTTCAGTTTATTAAGCTTAGCTTATTTTCGTTTACCCTTTTTTGGTAAATTTACTCTATTTTTGGTTTATTTTGGTTTAGTTTGTCGTTTAGTTTGTCGTTTATTTTTTGATTTAGTAGTGAAGTGCGGTTTGTATTTTATTTTTTGTCCATTTTACTTCAATCTCAGACATTTTTAGTTCTGTTCATTCGTCCGAAAATGTTACTACCTCTTGGTATTTGCGTGTTTGTTCATTTGATTAATGCCATGTTTTGGTTGTCAAACGTTCGATTGATAAAAAAATTATTTCTGTTTGGTTACTTTTACACGCTTCACTTTTTTATTTGAATTTCTTTCCCTCTGTAATGCCTAAACATGTGAATCTTAAGTATCACTGGTCCCGTGTTACACAAGGATGAGGTTTTGGCGTGCTCTTTGGGGACCTAAATTTAACTTCCCCAGCGGGAAAAATAGTCTAGTCAGATTTTCTATTGGCGGATAGTTTCGGAAATGAAGGGAATGTCCAGGCACTTAGTAAGATCCCTTGCATTACTCGAAATAGGAGTTGCTCATACAACTAACTGAAAAATATTATGACAGGCGAAGCTGCTAAAATACCTTATGCCTAAGCATTAGCTGGCCGTCGTGACTCGCCAATGGCAGTGCAGCTGGGAAATGTTCAATCACGTTGGGGAAACCGGCCGACGGCTACAAGCGCAAATGCGTCAGGGGCAAATGACCGCGCGACGACTGGGTCCAAAGTCAGAGGTTACAGCCGTTGTTGCGCGGATGCGGCACCCTTTTAACTTTCAAGTGGTTAAGATTTTGGACCGGGGTTATGTTTGCAAAAACCAATGACGGCACAATGTGTCTGGATGTAAACCAACGGTTTTGCTAGAGAACGAGTTAAATTACCCCTACCTCCCCCCACCTGGTTTTATCAACATTCTTGAAGAGGTACAGTCGCGGTTTGGCAAACTCAGGGATACAAATTATCCCCGCAGTCAATAGGGGCGAGGCGAACCCGGTTGTAAGGAAATGTGGGTCTGATACAGCCCCAGAGTTGGCATTGGCGTAATACGCATGAAGCAAAATATGCCATCCAATGAGAGCCCTCCGTATGACTTTCAGTCTCTGAAGATGGGTAGGTTAACTTTTTACTCAATTCGTGAAACGTCCGGTATCCAATATACCGTTATTAATATAACCCTCGTCTTTTCTTGTAGCATTAACGTCTTTAGTGAACGTCCGGAAGATATTCTATGGCGTTATCGTCGCACACATTCAGGTTACAAGTGAAAATGCTTCACATAAAAAATATTTGAAACACAATGAATATGTTGAATTTATTTCAATCTTGAATTACCAACATAAAAACTTAGTTGCTCAGTAACATACATCCGTACTTCAAATGTTAATCAAAAGCATCCACGAAATGGAATTTTCATGCCTTCCTTTATGCCGAACGAACAAACTAACATGGACTTAAAAAAGCATGAAGCGAAATTCACTCGGAGAGTAGATTTCTCGAGACATGTTTAATCTCAGCTTCTCTATTTCCGAATCTTCACACGTGAGGATGCGTGCTAGGAATGGTAGTACAAAATGCTGATATGGCGGTATATGAAAGGACATAGGTCAGACGCTTCGGTGCATATTATGGGAAGACTTTGCATCCATTAACTTATAACCTTTCTATTCCGATCCTACTCCATGGTTTTTCAAGGAGTTTAAATCATAGACGCAATAAACGAGATCATTCTTTGATTCCGTGGTGACAGATTTTTGGAAAAAGTAATGACATGTTAGCATTTGTAGATTTACTGCTTAGTCCATTTCTTTGAGGAAAGTAAGTTGTAAGAATGATGCCTGTATTTTGATGCTGCTACTCGCAGCCCTAAAAATCCAACAGAAGGTAAAGTTATCTTGTGAGGCCGCCTTAAAGCAAACGTCCCCCAGCCCAAGTTTCCCATGGAAATCCTGGTTAAAGGTTTAATGCTCAATTAAGTCGTAGGTAATGCGTGTTTAATGCGTTGACAGTACACAGTAGGAACTGGCTTAAAGCCGCTTGCAATTGTTTTACTGAACTATAAACACATGTGATTAACAGGCGGAAAGAATAAACGCAGACAGCATAGATTCCTATTTGTCCAACAAACGATGTTTAGACCAATAAAATCATTAAAACAACCCCATTTGTTTAACATACCCGAGTGAGTGTTTGGATGGGTGAAAATTCCAACTACTGAAAAGTTAGAAGTCTATTTTATTATCAATAAAATACAAAAGCGGCCTAAAAAGAAACCCCTACCCAGTATTATTATGCATATGACAAGCAAGTATTCAATACTAGTCGAATTGCCATCAATTTATCACTTATAACCACAGATGTGCTTTCTGACTATTTGGTAGGCTACAGTAATATTTGTATGGAAATGGCCCAGTAACAATAGAGAGTTAAGTCTCCCTTGGAAGTGCCTACTATCTAACCTGATCCCAGATAAAAAGACGAGACAAACAGGTGAGTAAGGGAGAAAATTTTATGGCTGAGAACGACCAATGTGCCGGGCAACGAAGTCCCGTGGTTATACAGAAGAAATGATGAGTCTGCAAATACCAGCAGCAAAATGCAGGCATTATTCCCGCATCTTGTCTTCTTAAGCGAAGTGGACTAAGTAATAAATCTAAAAATGCTTTTCTTACGCTAAAAGCTCATACGTTTTTCCACAAATCAGTCACAACAGAATAAAAGTGTGATCTGCTTAATTCCCTCTTTGATTTGCCATTCGTGTAAAACCATGGAGGCCGATCGGGATAAAAAGGTAATAAGTTAATGGATGTGGAGTCTTTTCCGCATTATGCGCCGAAGCGTCCGACCTATGTCCCGCCGTATATCGCAATGCCAGCATTCTGTTCTCTTATTCTTGGCACGCTACCTCACGTGTAAAGATACGAAGATCCAGAAGCTGAGATTAAACCTGTCTCGAGAAATCTTCTCTCCGAGTGAATTTTGCTTCTTGCGCTTTTCAAAGCCCATGTCTGTTCGTTAGTTTGGCATGAACGGATGCATTACAAGATGCTCTCGGTAGGGAATGTTTTCTACACGAATAACATTTGAAGTAAGGATGTGTGTTCCTGAGTAAATAAATTTATTTGATACCCCGAGATTGAAATGGAGCCAGCATACTCACTCTGTATCAATAATGTCGAAAACATGATAATTTAAAATTTAAAAAGTGAATGTGTCCGCCGATATTTCCAAAGAGTATCTTCCAAATGTTTATTGAAAAAAATTAATACGAAAAAAATAAGACAATGATTACACTGTGAACGGTGTTATCCTGAGTAGGTTGTTCGCCTACCCACATTCATAGACTGAACATCATGTGAATTGCTATCATAATTATAGACTTGCTTTGGTAGGCTACAGCAGAGACTGCATGTCAATGGTCCGAAAGTTATACAGAGTTAATATTATCTGAGCCTACCCCGCGAGGCCAGTTAATTTAATCTGATCCCAAATAAGAAAACGAGACAAAGAAGTGAGAAAGGGGGAAAATGTGATAGTTGGAAATGACCGATTTGCTGGACAGCAATATCTCGTGGTTAGACAGCCGGACTTATTATTCGAATATTCCAATCTTCCAGTAGTTTGTGCATTGCTGATAGAAGCACACAGACGAAATCCAGGAAAAGGTTCTGACGGAAATGGCGCGAGCGTTTACATAAAATGTGATCACATCTTCTATTTCTGAATTTTTACATTATTGGGAGAGGAAAGATTACGGTCAGGATTACAGGGCAAATAAGTGACTGGACTAAAATCAAATCCCTGTGACATTTTATATCCCTTGGCAGTGGTTACAAAGCGTGATCCCGGATATCTAAGAGACGAAGGCATTTGACTGTAATTTTTCGTGACATTTTTGATAGAGAATTATATTACATTTAGCTGAAGGCTGACAGAATGAAATACAGTTTGGCGGGTGCTGGAATAAAACATTCCGCAATTTGAAAAAACCGGTTATCACTCGCATAAAAAATTAAGTAGATTTGCAAAACTGTTTATCATGCAGTCCAATTTCAATTATTTGAATTCACGCTAGGATGCCGACTCTCTGATGAGCTTCTTTTTTACCGCAGCGAAAATGCTGATTCGTTAAAAAATGGCTACTTCAATAGCATACATTTTTATCATTGATTACGGCTGCCTTAATAAATTGCGTACTATTTAAGTAGCAATTTTTTACAGAATTATATTTTTCGCAGAGGTCAGAAAGGAGCTCATCACAGAGATGGTATCCTACCATGACTGAAACAAATTAAGATTGCCAACCCTACTCACTGTTGTTTTGCGAGTGATTACCGGTCTTTTTTAAATTGCGGAATGTTTCTTATAGCATTCGCCATACTATATATGCTATTCCAGTTTACGAACCATGCTTGGAGATATTATAAACGAGCACGCAGTAGCGCTAATGTATGTCTGCCTCCCTGGTGAATGTCTTCAGTCGATATGAAATTCCAGGTGGAAGACCTATGCAGGTAATCTGGGTCCTGCACCACGATTATGCAGCGTTAAAAAAATCTGTTTTACACACGTTAGGCTTACCTGAGTTTATAGCAAAAACGAAGCCAGATTCTATAAGCGCATGCATGCAAATATTGATTTTTTTTAAATACAATGACACACCTGCTTGGGCTTCTCCCAACCACAGTAATGAAACGAAGTGTTTCTGATAATGTTCATTGTAGGCCGCCTAATCACGGCAGCAAGACTGTGAATTACATCCAAAATTTAAAGAAAATGCTCACCAAAAGTGAAAAATGTCCAACGACAGTGAACCGCATTTCTGTATTACTAGAGTCATTACTATGGTCTTACCCATCGTGCAAATCCAAAAGCCTAAAAACGTGCTACTTATTTTTCATTATATTTGTCAAGAAGTCTTGCACTTAGTCTGGCAGCCTATTTGTCAATTACGGCACGTAGATTTGAAAGCGTATTTTCA
Source organism: Ligula intestinalis (assembly GCA_036362985.1). Taxonomy (NCBI): domain Eukaryota; kingdom Metazoa; phylum Platyhelminthes; class Cestoda; order Diphyllobothriidea; family Diphyllobothriidae; genus Ligula; species Ligula intestinalis. The sequence goes on from JAYGXS010000005.1 coordinate 52,853,827, forward strand.
TTTTTTACGAAGCAAAATATTCACACGTTTAGAATTCCACTTTCTCTAGGTCATTGTGCACATTATTTTTCCCGCTATGGTACAGAATACACCCTTTAAACTACGGTTAGGGGAGCATGCACCATCCGAAATGCTGGGTCTCACTCAATTTTTCACATTTTAGTTCCAAGTTCCACAACCTCGATATAATCTGCCTTTTGTTGGTAACTGAGAGCAGATGGGTAAGGGGTGGATCGCCTTCCTCAATTATGCCTCAATTACTGCACCACTATTGTCATGGGAATTCCTACCTTATGTGAAATTTATGTGGACCGTTCCCCGTTGTACTTTATTATCGCCGCCGCCCCGCCAGCATCGTATTTCCATTTTATTACGAACTGAACACATAGAACAGTGTTCACTTACACTAAAAGGACAGTACTCTGAGTCTGAGGTCCTATCGCCTGTGTCTAAGTTGATAATATGAAACTCTTGTCCTTTGCAGAAGAGAATATGCTGAAAGGCCCGAATACGAGGTTTGTCTTTATGGGTTTTATTTGCCTTTGACCTATTCTAATAAACCACTTTTACGTTTTCAGTACTCTGACTCTATTTTTTTATTTCCACCAATATAGGTCAATTTCCATCAATTGACAGCAGTTGCCTAGGCAACAGGAGTTTATGTTGATGGAATTGATTATATTTCAATTAGTAAACCAAATATAAGTGGCTTTAATTTAATATCCTATAATCAGTTGCAACACAATTAAGTATTTGTTTACACACGTTAGCGAAGAAGTAGATGTTTAACCACCAATTCCCTAAGACAGTTGGGCGTGTTACAGATATTAAGGAGGCCTATAAGATAGTATTGCCTTTTATTTTGTATAAAAGGAGTGAGGGAATATGCAGGAGGAATTCGACTCTTGGACGAATGCAGTCCGGCTGCTAGGGCACTGAGTCCGAAGTGTAAGAGCATAGGTAGTCATCGCAGACAATCCCTGTCTGAGTTAGTCTTGAAGAGGAAGGACCAGATGGATTGAGGTCAGCCTACGAATGCAGGCATTGTATTGGCCGCAGGCATGTTTTTCATGAAATTTGCAGCTGTCTAAAAAGTAGGCCAATGCTTGTAATCATGCGACCTCATGTCTGGCATGACATGGAGGAAGCGACGCTAGCGCAGCACTGTAGTTCTTTTCCACTTAACTTTTCAATGAGGCTGAAGCTGCCACAGAAGCCTGTGATGTGTCTATTCTACATAGAGGTATGAGAGAACACCCACCAAAGTGACTGAGCCGCTGTGATTAATTACAAAAGAGGAAGGGCGCACAGTAATCGATTAAGTTCCTTGCTGACGTTGGCCGTAGAACCACTGTCGGAGCGTTTCATGCACAACATCGATCAGAAATTCAACTCTAGCGCTGAAAAAGTCATGTCCGGGTTGGTCTGTGTTTTCTCCTTTTGCTGTCACGATCTTTTCACGGATGTTAGGTGCGCTCTACAGCCTTGTTTATTAAAAGTTAACGACTCCATGGCGAATGTTTGAACCCCCACAGGGACTGTTCGGCCTGGTGGTCTTTTTTCTCCTCCATCGGTGAGGTCGTAGTTGAGACGTACCTGAGCGGTTTGCCATAATTCTGTTCCGAATTTTTTTCTCGTTCTTTTCGTTCGTTATGTTGGCAGACTTCGTAATATCTAGGGTGATCATATTGCCTGTTAGTTATTGCTAAATTAATATTGCTTATTATTACTTATTTACTCAATTAAGCACGCCGAACTACCGTATTTATCCTTCGAAAGTTTAGGACTAGAAAGGTTAGAAGTAGCCTTTATGATATGTTCGGGAGACCTAGTCCTAAATATTGCTCGCCCGTATTCACAGCTAACGGAAGAAAATAGAATCAGTCCATTGCTTCTTCAATTAAAGAACTTCCACTTCAGAACTCCGTAATTTAGCCTACCAACAACGGTATGAACTTATAAAACTCGATCCTCTGTGGCTTCGTAGATTACAGAAGGGTCTATATTTACTCTTAAAATTTTGAATGGTCTTACTGTTAACTCCCTCAGTACAATAAGGCAGCTCGAGCACTCTTGGCGCGCGATTCATTGATATGTGATTTTATTTCTTCCTATGGTACACACAGTTAAGTTTGTCAATTCTTTTCAGTAAACGCCATATCAATCTGGAATAAGTTTCCCGGAAATATGAAAACTCAGAAAAACAACCCTGTGTTTAAGAAAGCTTTCACTATTTTTCTACATTCAGTACAACTTCAGGTTTTTTCCTGTCTTCGGGCTTTTGAAAGACGCCTTAGAGGTGCTTAACTAATAAAAAAATGTTAATTGCCTGTATACTGACAAAATAAATGTGTAATTATTATTAATAGCTAGTAGACGGTTAATTTATGGATTAAATATTACTTAATTAATTACTTAACCTGTTTGCAGTGGGAGTTCTAGCTTAAATCTCACATACTTCTTTAGTCGATAATCTGCCGACGCATGGCACAGCTGGAGGGATTTGACTCAACAGCGCAACTTCCATCATTTACTTTCTCAGAGTCGCTGGACTGATGTTCCTGATATCTGATTGGTTTCTGCCCCCCCCCCATAACTCCTCCTTTTTCTGTTGGAACTTCTATTTCAGAAGGTATACTCATGGTGGTTTCGGCAATCAAACCGCCTTCGTCTTCCCTTCTTATGACTACCCCTCAGATGCGTGGATGCACTTTGCTATAGCGCATCATGCGTCGGTGAGAAAAGTGGTAAGATCTTAAAAACCAACTACCTGATGCTCAACGACAACTTCTCTCATATAAAAGCCCTGTATTCTTTACAGTTTGCGTTCTAACAAAATGCACTTGCGTTCCTTTGCTATCTCCTCTCTCAACGTCTATGCTCAGCTCTAGTCGGAATTTTATGTGTTCACTTCTCAGTGTAGCCACCAGCCTGCCTCGTGCCATAGACAACAACAGCGGTTACTCAAATATAAATCCACGAGCATCAACACGGTGAGACGAAGCTTACTACTCATAGACTACCGGATTGAGTTGTTTGTACGCGACGACTACTATCGTCCGCCTGCCACGATCGTCTGACCTTGACGCGAAGGTCATAACGGCTAAACAATAGGAAAGCCCGATTTCACTAGAACTAGCAATGTCGAAGATGCTGTAAAATACGACTAACCGTATTGGTGTTAGCGGCGACAGCGCGCGGTCAGGTAGAATGTTTATGTAAATTTGAACGCAAGTGACGTGGAAAAGAGGTGTGGTCAGTCACGACCGGCGCGCCGAGCACTCCCGCAACACACTTTAATTTTATCATAAGCTTGTGCGCCGATCTGTTCCTCAGGATGTGCCCATCCTGGGATAATGCTTTTGCGACTTGGATCAAGCGATTGTGTTCCGCACAGCTACTGATAATTGATATGTTACTAGCCAACTGTTAGTAACATATCTTTTTATAGTAGTATTCTGGCAGACACTGGCAACTGTGATCTAGCTATTTCGGGCTATTGGCTCTCATCAGCCACGGGTAGCCAACTCTGGTGCAGCAGCTGAACTTGCCACATGAGCCGTTCGGGCACATCCTTAGGAACAAATCGGCGCACAAGCGAATAATATATACCCCCGATCTACAACTGGAAAGACCCCGAGCTCGATGGCTCAATGGTTAGGACGTCTGCCCCTGACCGGCGAGGGGCGAGTTTGAAACTTGGGTGTGGCAGCAATTTCAGCTGCTACACCAGAGTTGGCTGCCCGTTGCTGATGAAGGCCAATAGCCCGAAATAGCTAAATCACGGCTGCCAGTTTCTGCCGGAATACTCCTACATTTAAATGTTGTTTACGTTGGACAGCTTTTAAGTCAAATTTTCTACAGGGACTGATTTTGGACGACGCAGGGATGCAGTTTAGTTTAAACTCGCTTGACCAAAGTAGGGTGTACTTGTAATAAAAGTTCATACCCTTCATATGAAGGGTGCCTTATTTTGGAAAAGCAAGTAATTATCGTCATTTGGATGACAGCAGTCTCATCATAGATTAGTATGCCCACAGGTAACATACATAGATAAAAGTCGCCGGAGGGCTTGGCTAATAACTTTGATAATAATTTTTTTTTAAATCGCAAAATCCTTGAATGTGGAAGTCTCATCGACAGACAGGCGCTTATAATTTGCTCTTTTGTCTGCAGCGTATTGCATTCTCACTCACTCGAAATATAGTCCCACATAGTACTCCAACCGAGCCTGAAAGTACTTCTATCCCTATTACCATGCCTTGCGCAAGCTGGCATTGAATAATAGGGTTTGACATGTTCCATTTTTAAGATAATCAAAATTTCACACTTGGATTGATTTAACCTAGATTATAGTCCGTCAAAATCAGATATTAATCTCCCAACCATATTTGTTAACAAATATTTACAAAAGCTTTATCATGTTTGATCAATGAGATGCTAGTTTTACTAATATTAAAGTCAGGTTTACAATAATGGAGATCGTGTTGCTTTAAAATACCAGGCCAGATTTTAATTTAAGTCCTATAATTCATGATGACGAATAAGCGACTTCAACAAAACAAAGTGTCACTTAATAAGAAATAACAGGCACACACGCTGGAAGATGCATTTACTTTAATCAACGTTCGAGGCTGGCACAGAAACTTTGAAGAACGGTAATAGAAAAGGGATATCGATGCAAAAATGCTACATTATATATTACACATAATTGTTATACGAATACACACCCATTAGATAAAAGGAGAAGTTTGGCAGACGGTTGTTTATTGAGTGAATTGTCGACACTTGCTCACCATGTCCTCATCAGACGGATGGGTATTGTATGAAAGAGTTAATACAAAAGATGACTAACAGAACCTTATATAATGGGTAGGAGTAAAAGTTCATAATCGTCACCAGCATGTGATTATGTGGTCAGTGGGCAAGAACATAGTTGTCACCCGCGAGTAATTATGCGGTTGGTCGGGAACTCATTGTCCACCGCAATCAATCGTGTGGTTGGTGGTGGCTGGTTTTGGCTTCCTCCAGTCCGGGTAGGCTGCCGTATCCTCCATGCTTCCCTGCGGTTGGTGTACATCGCGTTCAATTCGAAGTGCCTGTTGATGCACGAGTCGTCGGATTTGCTGGCTTATAAAAGCTCGTGGCCTTTTTTGTATGAACAAGAGCCAACAATGTGAGTTTCGTCCCATGCAAATCGGTGTACAGTTTGTAATGTGTGCATGGCGACTTCGGACAAGCGATATCGCCGCTTTACCGCTCGTTGGTGTTCGGAAAAGTGTGTGGGGCTTATTTTCATGTCTGTCTGCAATAAACCACATTGCAGCCGCCACAAGGGACATTTTAAATGACTTCTTTTCTGTCCACATGGCCAACCCTATCCTAAATGTGTACAAGCTGATTTCGCAGAGTATTCGTCAGTTTGTGCGACAATTGGATTCGATTTTTCCTCAGGTGTCTTTCAATGAGTTCAGACACTTTCTTAATATATGGAAGAGTTAGCCAACTTCTTGAATTGGGCGCCTGATCGGAAAAACATAATTTAGTTTCTCATTGTTTTAACCGTTTTTGTCTCCTGCATCGACGCAAGAACTCGCTGGGGTGACCGTTTTTTGAAAACAGTTTTAACAGCTAATTGAGTTTGGTTTGATAGATTTCGGGACTGGAACAATTCGTTCTGGCTCGATTAATTACGGTGGTAACAGCACTCCATTTGCGAACAGCAGGGTGATTGACCTCGTCCGCATGCGCTTTTTGTGGTAAACTGATGTCTGACATGTCCCGTTAGTCTTACGCCGTACGAAGACGCCCAGAAGTAGGAGTTTACTGTCAACTTCCTTTTCGAGCATAAATGTTATGCCAAGCATAGTTGATTTTATAGCGTGGTGTAGTGCTTCGGGCTTGTCCTTTTAAGTTATCAGAAAAGGTGTCATCAACGTAGCTGATGATGGCTAATAAGCCAGAAATGGCCATTCCGGTCCCTTTTGCTTTGCCGGATGCACTTCATCATATCATCTTAGTCACTATGTGGCGGAATGGCTGGTTCGCGTTGCGAGCTCCTGGGCAATTTGAACTAATTTTTTGCTCTTCTACATCAGCAAACTTCTGTGCATGCCTTACCCGTTTCAGCTACTGTTCATATCCCTGATGATGAATTCGCGACGGATGTCTAAGCGTCAGGCAAATAAACATATTGGCGCTGTGATCGAGTCTTTTTCTTCTCAAATGCTTCTGGAGACACGCATGTTCGCTTGTATTGGCAAGTTTAATCATTCATATAAGGAAGGAAAGTTGCGCAGTGATATCGACCGCATTCTGCCTTCATTTGCCCAAGCTGAACTAGTGGTACGACTGAGTCAAGCAGGATGCGGGTGGCGTGGGTGGGTGGGTGGGGTGAGTAACACTGCAAGTATGCTGCAATGCTAGCCTTCCACAGACGTATTTAACCGACGCCTATGTTTGGTTCAGTAGCAGACCAGCGCAAGCTGGCGGTTAATGATGCAACCACAGACGTTTTGACCGTCCTCAGTCTGAAAATTATTTGCAGACTATTATTTCATCGAAGTTTACCAGTTGCACATAAACCCATCAACGTGGACGTGCTGGACACATACATAGATAGGTCAGGTTTTATTGAGGGAAATATAGGTAAATACCTTTGAACTCCCTCTTTGTACATAGCTATCACGCAGAACATGTGGCGTTGCCAGTAATGGAACTGCGGTAGGGGTGCAGACAGTGCAAAAAACTCCTGAGGCATCAGTCCTGAGTTTAGTTTTCAATGCCATTTGTGGGATTGTAGGAGAAAAACCGTCGCCCGTGGGGGGGAAGGCGAAGGGAATATGTTACTTGGATGTCCTGCTGCTGAAAGTGTTTGGATCATGTCAGGAGGAGGCCATCGCGGTTGTACAACATCCTAATGGTCACGCGGGGAGATGACTGCGGTGGTCACGGTGTCGGAGATGCGCCCATCGTATGTCCACGCGAACCAGAGGACGAAACTTGCGAGTAGTATGTTTTTAAACAAAATTTAGACTGCTACATAATTTGCTCGCTTCATCTCAGATAACGTTTTTCTCTATGCTGATCCAACTGCATCTTAAACGTGTCCACAGATGGGGACATGAAAATGTATGCGGGTAGAGAATTCCATGCCTGGATTACCCTCTTAGAGAAGAAGAATTTTCGTGTGTTCTATCTTGCCCCGGTCACACGTAGCTTGAGAGGGTGTCCGCGCAATCTAGTAGTAGTGGCCAGCAACAATTTTGATCCCGCAGCATGCGAAATGCCTGTATCAGGTCACCGCGCAGCTGTCTGTAATCCAGAGGAAATAAGTCAAGATTGGTCAGTCGGGTCTCGTAAGGAAGGCACGCTTGGACTCGTACTAACTTAGTTGCCCGTCGTTGTACCCTTTTAAGGGTTTTTGTCTTTGACTGTCCAAGTTTTACAGGCTTGAATGGCAAATTCCAGTAAGGGTCGCAAAAACGCGCCAAAGACCTTGTCAAAGAAAACTTTATCAAATTTAACAAAGGCGTGCTTGATTAGATACAAGCTCGACATTGCGGATTTGGCCACCTTCAGGCTGTGGAGTGATGGCTTAAGTGAGCGAGTGAACCACACTCCCAGATCCTTCTGGGCCTTTACTTTTGGCAGCGGTGTGTTATTTAGGTTGTAAACCCTCCGATACGAAGTGTTAGTACTACGGAAACGCATTATGCTGCATTTGGCGACAGTAAATCGCAAGAGCCACTCGTTTGACCATTGCTCGATTCAGTGCAAATCTGCCTGCAGATTTGCTTCGTCGACTTCGCTACGAATGACCTTCTAGAGTTTTAAATCGTCGGCGAACATTGCGGTTTCGCAGTCTAATCCACTTATGCAGTCGTCGATATATATGAGGAAAAGGAAAGGACCCAGAACAGAACCCTGGGGGACCCCACTATCAACTGCCACCTCCGCCGATCGCTGATCACCAGTACATACGGTTTGTGTTCGGACGGTCAGAAAGTTTTCGATCCATCGCACAAGGTTTCTTGTTACCCCTATACGTCTCAGCTTGTATAGGAGACGTTGATGCGGCACAGCGTCGAATGCCTTCTTGAAATCTATGAAGACTGCGTGCACCGTGTTTCCTTGATCGAGTGTTTTTTTCCATTGCTCTAGACAGAAGAGCAGATTTGTCAAGCAGGACCGTCGTCTACGGAATCCGTGCTGTTTATCAGAAAGAAACCGATGACACTCTAAGAATTGCATCAACTGTATTTTGATAATTCGCTCCATGATTTCGCAACATATTGAATTAAGGCTTATTGGCCTGTCGTCGTTTGCGGACGCCCAACTACCACTTTTGTGTATGGGTGAGACCCACACTGGCTTTCAGTCGGATGGCAGTTGGCCTGTGTTCAGGGAGGCCCGAAAGAGAAACTGCAGGGGTTCTGCCAACTCCACGGCTAGCTCTTTCAACAGCTTTGCAGGTATGCCGTCCGGTCCTGGTGACTTCGTGTCTTGGAGCTTCAGAAGTTCTTGCAGGACAGTAACTTCTGAAAGCATAACTGAGTCACTAGTCGGAATCTCCTTGGTACTAAAATTGGTAACGGTTAGCTTGACCTCTCTCGTAAAAACCGACCGAAAGAACCCGGATAGATGCTCGGCCTTTGCTTTGTTCTCGCAAATTTCGGCGCCGTCATCCGTTTTTTAACTACGGAATGGGATCTCTATTGCGGGTAGATTGCCTAATGTAGTTGTAGAAGACCTTCGGATTTCCTAATGCACGGTTTATTTGGTCACTCTCGAAACTTTGGCGGGTTTTTAGTACAAGGCCCTCAACCTTATTCCTCTGCGCTTTGTACTTGTTGTGCGACTCGGTGGTCTTCTCTCTCCGATACGTTCGAAACAGCTTTTCTTTACGGTTAACCTCCCTCTTCAGCGTGTTTATTAGCCACTGGGGCCTATTTGTGGCTTTCATTTTCGAGATGGGCAGAAACTGGTGATTAGCCCGTGTAGTACAGTCTTTAACAACGTCCAATCCTCGTGGAAACACCCGGTAAATGCCTCCCTCCAGTCTACGCTGCGCACTTTGGTTCTCATTTAGTTAAAGTTTCCGCACCATATGTTGTGCCGAACGGTCGCGCTACGATCAGGTACAGAGAAGAGTGAGTACTCCCACTGTAGTAGTACGTGGTCGCTTTTGCCTAGAGGAGGTAAACAATTTACGACGTCTACACTGTCAGGCGCTTTTGACAGTACAAGATCTAGACAGTAAGCCTGTTGCCCTTCACGCTGCCTGGTCGGAGATAAGACGCGTTGTGATAGAAAGGTTTTTTGTACTATACGTAGGAGTCGGCGACCGTAACTTAATTCTGACCCTGTCGCAGAACTGAGGTTCCAGTCGATATGCGGAGCATTAAAGTCGCCTATAATCATGACATTGGATCGCACGGCAAATGCTTTAATTTCCTCAATCAGGCTATTGTGTGACTCTGGATCGTTTGACAGTGGTCGATAAACCGCCAAGATGTCAAGTGCTTGAGACGCCGGCGTTCTGACGGTGAGCCAAAGGGCCTCTATATCGGACGCGAGCTGATCAGTTTTGTTTGACACGTGCAGGCCATTTCAAACATAGGTGACTCTTATCGTTTTTATCGACTGTGAATTTATTCAAATTTTCCTCAGCTGAGGCAATTTGGCCAACGTTGGAGGTCTTCACTCTAAGTGTTGACGCCCTTATGTCTACTTTGCCGGCTGGAAAGTTTTTTAACATTCGCCGCATTTGCGTGCAGTTCTTTCGTCCTACCAGAATGCAGTTGTCTCGGTGCAGATATTGGGCCCTGGGCAACTTCTTGTTCCTCTCGAATCTTTATTCGTGGTTTTGTTGATCTTAGCCCTGGATAAGGGTGAGATCGATTCTGCGGGTGGACGTTTCATCCGCCTTTTGGCAACTTTAACGGTCCTGGGGCTCAAGCTTGCCTGACACTGTACACTCTGGCACCTTTGTGTATGCTTGTCCTCCGATTTGGGCGTGTCTGGACCTATTAGGTGTTGGCTGCTAGTAAGCGCCCTTAATGTTGATAAGAGCTGTGGATTGCAACTTGTTTCGTCAATTGGCCTTAACTTGTAGAGTTTAAGCAGTTTTGCAAGTATTTTTGATTGTAAGACACTCTAGTCCTATTACTTTTTGCCGCATCTCTTTGCAGTGATTATAACCCTCTGGGCATATTGTGTCACCAGTGTTAGTGCACGCAACTGTCGGTGGCCCTCGCAACTCAGTTGCGGTAGCCGAGGTGTTTAAACGGTCGCCCCCTGGGTCGCGCGTCCGCGGTTCGCTGCGAACTCCAGTGTTAGTGCACGTAACTTCCGGCTGCCCTCGCAGGTCAGTTGCGGTGGCCGAGGTGTTTAGACGGTCGCCCCCTGAGGCGAGCGTGTGCTGATCGATGCCACCTCTAGACGCGACTTTTTCCTCACGCGCGACAGTTGGGTCGTGAATGTCTGCGTTTCCCGTGGGGTTGATTTTGGGTTTTGCGAGCACAGATAACAACAAAATGTGGGACGGCCTACAGTTATGTTGCACTTGTATTCTACTCTAATATCCTGGCTAACGTTACAATTTCGAAATCTATATTGTCTATACTAGTAGACACTATTTTGGGTTGACCAGAGCAGGAAAGACAGCAAAAATATAGGTTAGCTAATACTTATATAGTGCTTGTCTTCTAATCTGATACCCAAGCTATGGGTTAAATTGTCAAATTGACAGTGTCTACGCTAGTAAAAACGGTTTGACCGCGTAACTACAAACGAGATAGTCTGATCTGTGAGCATGCAACAATTATACACAAGCAGTATGTAAATTAATGCACAGCCGTATATAAATTTTAGACTCAGCCTCTCCGCAGATATTCTCAGTGACCCTGAAGCATTTGATTTGGACAGGTATTGTGTGTAAACCAAGCCAACAATCCCAGCAGGATGCTCGATTTGGAGAAAAATTCCTGGTCGAACAGCGAGGGTATTGAAGGAAATTGGACGGAGGATCATATAACACAGTGTGTTTTTTTATTCAGTTTTACTCTGAAGACAATTTCTTTTGACGTCGAAGTTGAAATAACTTTGCCTTCGTCTTGCTCAAAAATTCAAACCGCGCGGGTTCAATTCGGTTCGTGCGTATGTTAAACCCCAATCGATAAGCGGGGCATTGAAGTCTCCCATAATCAAGACGTCGGACCAAGCAGCTAATCTCGCTTACTCTTCTAGTAGACCAGTGTCAGCCTCGTGATCATGTCAAGGCGGACGGTACACGGTCAGAACTTCCAGGCTGGGTGATTCCGGTACCTTTATATTAAGCCAGATGGCCTCGGTACTGCAATGCAACCGCTCTGTTTTTTCTGAGACTAGCAGTCAATGTTTGACGTAAGTTATAATTCCTTCTCCTTGGCGCCCTCTTCTATCTCTCCGGAACAGATTATAACCAGGTAGTGCCACTTCGCGGTCATCCACGTTTTCAGACAGCCAGGTTTCTGTCAGAGAGATAATGTCGGGAGAAAGGTCATATATCTGCACTTTTAGTTCATCTAACTTGGAAAACAGACTCTGTGCGTTGGTGTAGAAGAATTTAAGTGACATATTTTTGCCGAATTTTGTCTCGGTGGAATTTGAACCTTGTTTGACTGCGACTGTGTAAGCCACGCTCAGGCCATTGTTCGAAGTATTATCGGTTGATTCAAGAACCTCATATTCCTGTGAATAATCTTCTTGTTCGAGATTTCCAGGCTGGTCTCGTCATTTTTCTTCTCGAAAGTAATTCTGCCACAAGTTCCCAGCTTTTGAGCCATTCCGCTAGGGAGTACTCCAACTAAAATAAACTTCTTTGTGCGACTGACGAAGGTTGGTCTTTTTTGATGGGATCAGTTGAACATGTTCGTCATTTTGCATCACAATTTTTAGAGGTCGTGGTCACGGCGTACCTGTGGCCTCTTCAGGTTTTTTTCCGATCCGAAATGATTTCAGAACTGGAAATTCCAAACATGGCTCGAACTGATTGTTTAGAACACGATTGACGGATGCCATGTCCTCCGCGTTATGGTCTAAACTGACTGAAGTACATTCTTCTAGGCCCTGAAGAATAAGACCTTGTTGTCGTCCCTGTGGGTGTTGGAAGCCATTTTCTACAGTTTTTGACATATTGGCTTCTGTGAGACTCGAGCTCGGGAAGGCCGATGTAGATGGTTCCCCAGCATGGGCCTCATTTCTGTTGCTATGTATATTCGGGAAGCCAAGCCCTTCGTCGTTGCATCTCATTTCGGTGTTGGAAACGGTCTCTAAGTCGGCCTCAGAATCCGTGTCTTTGATCTGGGAGCTTGGGCGGGCAGTGCGCCTTGAGCTCGGACTGGTTGGAGTCAATATTTTGCCAGTATTGACTTTGCCGCTGTCGCTAGGGATGCTCGCGAGGTCAGGCACGGCAGCTTTAGGCACCTTCACGCTAGGTGTTGGCACAGTCTTGCAATTTTTTATGAGAGTCTTAGGTTTTGGTGGTGGCCCAGCCGTCCTTTTGTTGTCCACAGCGGGGGTGTTCGAATTAGCCTCAACTGTGGCTGCATGGTCAACTATGGGGGCTTGTACTTTAGGTATAGGCACACTCGTAGGTTTCTGAGGTGTTCTACACGTAAGCCCGGCAACTGTCAGGTTTTCTGTTGAAACGAGAGTCTGCTGGATAAAATCTCTCATGCCTTTTATTTCTTCCTCGAGTTTTTCCTTTGAAACGAGGGTCTGCAGCATAAACTCCTGCATATTTTTACTATGTCGACAAGTTTATCAAACTTTGAGGCTAGCACATAATATCCGTCGCAATAGTCTTCTACTTGCGTCGGTCGCACCGAAATGGTAAGACTTTTAGATCCTATCTCACACAATGCGTCGGTGGCGTACTGGTTAGAGACGCGGCCTCGTGAAGAAGCGGTTTTGAGTTCGAGCCCACCTCGCGCCAAATTTTGCATTTGGCTTCTGGTCTGCATAACTGCGTACAACAATTGTATTTTCAACACAAAAGGTTAAGATAAGGAGTTTATGTCTTATATACGAGATAGAAAGCTTAAGGCTTCGCTTTGCTGATACAATAATCCTTTAAGAGTCGAATCTTTTTACTTAAGACGATTGTGTTTAAAATGTAAGCAGCAGAGCTTTGACTGACTGCTAGGTAAATGTCTTAACTTGTAAACTTAGTGCAGGGTTGATAAAAAAAAAGGCGTAGCAACCGAGCTAGTTTAGTTTCTACGTATGCAGTATCAAAACAAATGTGATATAATATAATGGAGCGACTCAGCCTATGTCGTTTTCTACCCGGCTCCTTGGTGTGTACTACTTTCTGAGAGTTTCCCAGCACCAGCCTTGTAGGAGTTTAGCTTTTCCGATTTCGCTTAGGACGAGTTTGGGCGATAGTCTGGTTTGATAGTTACAAAGTAACCGTGCGATCAGATGGAGTTAGACCCAGATGGCGATTTAGGAGAGGAATATTGTGGTAGGGTTTGTTCAGTGAACAAACTTTGTTAGTATACTGCTTTGTACGTAAGTCCAGTGGGTTGTTCTTGACACACTATCTTTTGATCGTTGAAAACAAGTATTCTTCTCTCGACACGCAACTGCTTAAAAATTTCAAACCGCGCGTGGGCAAGAATTTTTCAAGGTAGTTTCATATAGTTTCTTATTGCAAATAAAATGTAAGAAAAGTGGCTGACCTCTGGAAATTTGGTCAATGGAATTAATGAAGCGATGTCGCAGAAATTGCACTTCGAGTTTGATTACCATTTAAATGGAATGGTGCCACCCACCATCTTGAGATTAATGGTTTTCTGAAAACCTAAAGGAACTGCCGATACGAAGCTGCCTAAAAGGTTTGTTAAATATTTTGTGGCGAAGTGATAGGGTGAATACAGTTTAAATAAAAGGCTAATATTGGACACATCGTTTCAACTCGGTATATTTTTCGACAAATGGTCAAAATATTCTGTTTTCATTGATTTGTGCGGCTTTGCGCTAAGCAGAAAAATTTTTACTTGTACGTAAGAGAATCCTTTTTCAATCTTTTCTTTCCGTTTCTTCAGGTCACATTAAAAGTATGTTCCTTATTTTCCTCACTTGGCGTCTTTCCTAAACCAGAAGTCAAGGACAAGATTTCACTGAGAGAAAAAAGGCTCACAAGGGGCTCTGCGTTTGCTGGCTCTTCAGACCTCTGTGTTTACTGCCGCCAATCGGTGTAATGGCACACTTCGATTGGCTTCGAGCAATCGCGAAGCCAGAGTTAAGACTCCCGCATTTCTCGTAGCAAATCGACCGGGGGCGGGAGGTGGAAGGGACAATGCGCGGGCAGTTCTAGCGGGGAATCGAACAAAAGCGTGAGATGGAGGTTCTCATGCAGGAATGCTGTAACAATCCAACACTGACCACGAATGTTTCAGTCGTGGTTTTCCTGGTTATCTTCATTTTCAGAGTCTCGCGTAGTGACCGTCTCCGTCTCATTCCCATGCTCGATCAGTCAATTTTTATCAGTTTCCCACGATTTGTAAGGTTTTCTGTTATTTTCGCATCGCTTCTTCCGTACGAATGTTTGTTACGTTCTTTTTCCGGGTTGGACTATTTTTGTAAATCTATAATCAACTAGATTTTCCAATATTTCCCAGATACTGATTTTAAAGTTTTAACGTTCTGTCGCTCCTTTTAGTTTAACCGATTCTCTGTCTACCAATAAACGTTCTCATTCCAGCCGCATTTCTCTCCCTATGTTGCGCCAAAGTTGGAACGGTTAGACAATATCTTAAGCTTCTTCTAGACTTGGCCGTGACCTCTTTTTATCCATTTGAGAATCGATCCTTTATCCCGCATTGTTACCGTAACCCTAAATACTCGAAACCAATCTGACCAGTCTGACCGGACAGAACCGTGGCTTTAAATCATAACGCAGAACCTAAGTTTTCATCAATCTTTTAACCGGGCAGGACTGTGACCAACAACTGCAACTTAGTGTTCAACCACCCGCCACCCAACCGTCCGGACGCTACAGTACGCAATGCTTGGTCCGTGAAGGCAACAGGAGTTAGCAGAAGTGACGCTGATCCCAGACTTACACACATCCTTCATTTCAAATTCCTGATCACTGAACCGATTTAAATTTTTTTTATCCACCGCGCGGACAGTCGACAGCGGCAATATGTGTGCATATTTGCAATTATACTCCCTCTGCTTTAGAGACCATCCAAAATTGGTGGCCTAAAAACACTCGCTGCTTTCTGTGAGACGCAGTCTACTTTTGACTTCAGATTATGTCAACGTTATTTTGCTCATTGTTTGATGCATCCTGTTTTTGCTATGTGTATATTCGTATTGTTGGAAATGAAGGATAGACGTTTAACCTGTTCGAGGCAATCCTGGTTGTTTTTCATTAGATAATTTCAACTTATCATTACAGGCAGTACAGGTGCATTAAGCTTTTTTCCCACACGAGGCACTAGAAGCACCAGGAGAACTACTTTTGGTATTTTTGATTATTCTTATTCTTAAGTAGGCTTTATAGTTACGTGGTTTTCCCTCCGTTCTGAGATGCTTTGAAAAGGCAGACAGGAAGGGAGCTACGCCATATTTTGAAAAACAAATATTCCAAAATTTTCAGCGAAAAACGTCCCTCTTGTAAAGGAAATAAAATTATGCGCAAAAGCGCACAACAACGGTAAAAGCTCAAGTAATCCATAATCGTCGACAACTTTAGCTTCCGAAATTGTGGATAAATGTCCTTAGAAAAAACGCCAAATATAAGCGAAATCGGACTAGTTTAAAAACGACACTAACGTCATGACCTCGTGCTTTCATGACCACGTTGTAGTTCAAAAAAAAAAGGGTATAACACTCGGATCATAATGAGCGAATTAGGCCAACCAACATATTTATATATATAAATTCGAATTCGAAAGAAGGAAGGAAGGAAAAAATGGTGACTCAAATTGAAAAGCCCACCAGATGGCTACCAAGAGCAAATGTAACTGGCATGAACTAAGTTATATTGAGAAATTTAGAACATTTTTTCGCCGGTATATATTTGAAGCAAGCCAAATAGCAGAATTTATTTGCACCAATAAACTTCGAGAGAGCTTATCAGCTGCCTCTGCTCTGTGCATGAATAACGAAATATTTAAAGAACACATCAATTCAAATTTACAAAAAAATTTATAAAAGCAAGGTCGTGTTAACGTGGCAAATGGTCAATAGTTATGTCAACTTTAAACTTGAAATGAAAGGTAGGGAGGGGAATTCACAAAATATTAAAGTCTGGTGTGTATTTACCAGGGTAAGTGAAGCTTAAATACATGAAATAGTTACTAACATAGGCCGGGTTTCTCCCGCCGATGTGATAACGTTGAAAAAAGCAGCTCTTTTTTACATCTAAATTATTTACGTTATCAACGAAAAGTAACAAAATGGGGTGAAACTTGAAAACTCTTTCCGTTGATGGCCATGCTGGATGACTTTTTGCTTTCTTATATGTGTTAAAAACTGGGCAGAGAATGAGGCTATAGCGTTTTATCGAATTGTTGGGATGTACGATGTATAATGCCTTTTCAGACCATATGACGGTATTGCGCTCAAAGTGCACAAGGTAAAAGATCAAACTAATTGTTATAACAAACCATCGAAATAAACTGCGTAGAAGACCTTCTTCTCATAATTTGGGAACGGTGGTTGACTTTAGAAAGTCTTGGGGATGCGTGCATCTAAGTAGGGACACACAGTACAGCCATACACGTTTATCTATATCAGCAGAGGACTGCAGTATGATTTTGAAAGGTTCTAACGGAGCAAGGATTTTGAACAAACATTGCAAGTGAGTTTGCTTGACTGGACCCAGATGAGAGCTCTAATAGGCTGGCAGGCTTTCGCATATATGGACCGGAATTAGGGTCCTTGGACTGTTTTACCAGGAAGAGAAATATCAAAGGGATTTCAATGTTTACAGGTCGCTATCCTCTGAAGTTTACGGCAGAAACCAATGGCCAGGCTGACTTTCTTACTTGGATTTAACACCGATTAGATGGTTTCAGATCCTGTTTTCGACACTCATCTGTGAATTTATTAACTACACCAAAACTTTTCAGAAGGTCCTTAGAAATCCTAGTGCAACATTTGACTGAACGCTTTTTTTCTCTAAAAAAATCTAACTAAAGTGGCACAAACGTAGCACAATGGATAAAAATAATGAATAATATTTGCTCGAGTTTGAAAAATGAAGAACTCTGAGCTTAGAATCTTAGACCATTTTTGCTCACCGGAATGTGTTTTTGTTTTTTCTGCTGAAATTTCAGACAGCTGGGCCATTATGTTAGGACCTGGTCAAACCGAACTTAGGATTTACAGAAAAAGACGGCCCAGTGACAACCACCGGAAGAGGTATCAGGATTACCAGCATCCTGTTCCTTGGGGACGGAACACAATATTAACTGCCGTCAAGTTACGCCAACATTCACGCGCAAGCCAAGCACCGAGCCAACACACAGCCACAACTTTGGATCGCGAATCGATAAATTCAGTTCTGGCTTTGACAAAGGACAGCCGGCCCAGCTGTCCGAAACGTCAGCAGAAATCGAAGCAAATTCCAGTAAGCAAAATAGATCTATGAAAATAATACGGGCTTAAGATAAAACTAGGATGCTATCGTGCAGGAACTCTGCTGAGTTCATACCCCTGCTAAACAGCGCCTCAACTTCTCCAAGCACTTATTTAACTTAAGGTTACTGACAGGTTGGAATTGGCGAGTTCCAGGAAGCAGTTCAGAAATAGTCGCTGCAATCGCTAGAACAAGAAGTTCATTTGCCTGGCACTTCGGATTCTGTCGAGAACCCTTCATCAGAAGTAACCGTAGAATAGGGTGATCTATGCACATGTTATGCAGTACTTATAGTTTGTAGTGGCTACGCGACCGCATACGCACTATAATTCTCAGCTTCTGTAACCATTACTGGGGGTCGTAATAGGTACGGTGATGACTTGGCAGTCCATTAACCAGTCAGTAATGGTCACAATTTCGTTATCAGTGTTTGATGCGGTCTTAATAATTACGCGACAAGCATGGTCAATGTATTTGAAGTTATTTAGTTGGTTTGGCAGATTTTGTTAATTCAGTTGACCCAATTGTGAAAAAACTCGCGGCATTCGGCGGGATTCGAACCGGCATAGGAGAGTTGCCTTTTAGCCAAGCCAACGCTCTACCAACTTGAGCTACGAATGTCGCGCTTCACACCGTTAGTTTAATCACACTTGGGTCAATATTACCCGCCCAACTTTGCCACTCACATGGAATCCACCAATGCGGGACAGCAATTTGACTGCCCAAGAAGGATTTCCTAAGCAATCATCTAGAATCCACTAGAATGACAACTGGGCTGACGTAATTATTTAGTTATTATCAAGTGGTTAGAGCGTTGGCTTAGCTAAAAGGCCACTCTCCTATGTGGGTTCGAATCCCGCTAAATGCTGCGAGTATTTTCACAATTGGTTCAACTAGGTCTTTGAAGTTGTTGCTTGACCCGTCCTTTCCCGCGTGACTGATAGTCCAGCACAGGCAATATCTCAGTACGGAGTATGGGAACAGAAAGTCGTCGCACTTTTTGACTGAATTTTGTCATGAGAACCGTGATTTGAGCAGTAGTTTAAGTAATGCACTTCATATACCCCTAGTCCAAACATTTTGTTCCACGGAAACGATGGTTATAGGGGTTTTACGGCTGGGGAAGTAAAACAGGCAGTGCTACCGTTTTATGCTATTGTCTTTTAATATAAATCCGCGACGGATGTCGAAAGGTGAGTCGAATTAACGCATTGTTCCAGCGATCGAGCTATCTTCGTCTCAGTAAAATAGACTTTAATAACTGCTATGTGAATTTTAATTTTATTCTATTTCGAAATTTTTTTGATTCATATCTGTATATTTTCATAATCTGTATGATTATTTAACGTATTACGGAAAAACCAGATTATCAAAATGCAATTTTGTTAGAAATTGTTTGTAGGAGGTTGTCTACTTCTACTTACCCAAAGTCCAACTTACTGTTCTGACGTTAGATGGATATAGTCCACTGGGCCAAGCGCCGCGCACATATTCAATTTAAAAGCGGAACAACTTACACCCAGTGGCCGTGGGAAGCATATTCAACTACACTTTTACTCTTTACACTTACTTCTACAAATAAGCTTCACTGCCTATCCTATTTCCCCACCCCCAAAACCCCCTACAACTACCTTTTCCGTACGACAAAATTCTGGGACTAGGGGTTTATGAAATACACTACTTAAACTACCTTGGCCGCTAACTCGGTCTTCTTCTCTTGCGAGGAGTTTGGCTTCCTTAAACTTGAAAATATATCCGGGTCCCGTTGAGTGAGCTGCGACCTGGAAGTCGCCATTTTTCTCCCGCAGTGCTACTCCGTGCTTGGCCAGCCTCACGACTTGCATTTGTCATACTCCGTACTGAGACACTGTCTGAGCAGAAAAATCAGTCAGTTGGAAAGCGCCGGGTCGATTTACAACTCCACCGACTGCAAACATGTGTGTCGCATAATTATCAAGTCCGTATCCAACATGGATGACGAAATGGCGGCCATTTATAACTCGGAAACGGACTGCTGAGCTACCACCACACTACTTACGGTGATGGGAGCTGATAATTATAGCGCACATGTAGTCGCATGGCCAATACGAAATGTAAATACGGCGTACTCCGTGCATATATTACTCTATTCTACAGTAATCTCTGATGAAGGGTTTCCGACATAGTCCGAAACGCCAGGCGAATAAAAAATTTGGTCAAGCGATCGCAGCCTTTTCTTCTTAATTTCAAGTCTCCTTAACCAGTTTGATTAACAGTTTTAAGGATGCAGTAAGTTTATAATGTAATTCTTCCCTCAGAATATTGGCCGGCCACTTCAGAATTATTTTAAACGGACATATATATTGAAAAAGATAATTATTCACAGGAGCTTTTTGCTTTTCCAATAATTATATTTTGTTAGTTGCATTTTTGGATATTTTCCAGCGCTTTTGGCTTGTTGGATTACAAAACAAACAGTTGTTTACCAAAAGAACTTTCAAATTAATTCAGTCACTGAACGGATATAATTAGTTTGAGTTGAATGTGAATAAAAGGTGGCCTTTTACACTTTGCTCTCCAGATTAATGAGTAATGAGCAGCGAAGACTTAATAAATCACAAGTAAGTGGGTCACTGATGGACCTTTCAACCAAACATTTAAATGCCACTAACCTAGCTCGATTTTATCAAAATTATCTAGAAAACTATAAAACAACTTCACTTTAAAAAGCATCTCATTGCTCAATCATGGTTTCATTCGCTTGCATATCTGCGCTATTATACAAGTAGAAGGGTAATTTGTATATTTTAAGACGTCAGTGCTTGTTGCAGCACATCCAGAATTGCTAATACAAGAGAACATGCAAGTCCCAGGAAGTAATTGAGAAGTAGAAGACGACTCGATCGCTGGGACATTATTTTTATTCACCTGACGTTTCGAAATCCGTCGGGTATTCATCTTCAGAGACATACTCACAGAACAAAAAGTTTGTGTATGCACCGGGTTCCGCCGTAAATTTAAACCTGCAGAAAAATCGATAAATGTTATGAGTGTGTTCTGATTCGTTGTGTCAGCCTTGACCATCTGGCCATGCAGTTTTGGCATAAGATTATGTTCCCCGAATGGCGATTTGCTTTGACTAAATTTAGTCTCAACACCGAATACGGATTGTTCGGCAGCCACGGCAAGAAACATCTGAAGTCGTCTACAGGATCTGGTGCAGTTGCGGACAAAGTAACTATACGGGCGAAACTGGCAGGCTTCTCAAGACGCGAATTGCAGAACCCGCGGCAGCAGTGAGGTGAAATGATGCCAATTCTAAAGTAGCTGCTCATTCGACGAGACCCCGCCACACATTCAAATTTGATGCGGTCAGAATTCTTGCAAAAGTTGACGGTCGAGTGAGCCGAGAATTACTTGATTCATTGTTCACGGGCCCCCAATCAATCAACAAGTGCAACGATTTGCCTAATCCATATTCGGTGATGAGACTCAATTTGGCCAAAGCGAGTCGCCACTTAGGGAGTGGATAGGCCATCACGTTATCCTATAAATACTAAAAACTCCTGTGCATGTATGACCCGTTTTGTCTACTGTTTCCTGCTCATGTCTCTGACGATGAATCCGAGACGGATTTCGAAACGTCAGGCGAATAAAAATATTGTCCCAGCGATCGAGTCGTCTTCGTCTTCTCAAATCCAGAAATATCAGAAATGTGCCCCCCCCCCCGGATAAGCTAGGTTTATTATTCTCGCGTCTCGCGTCTGAAGTGGACAAGAACGCTGTGATAATTAATGAGCCATCGCCGCACCAAATAAGACCTCAAGCGGTGGCTTAAAGAACTGACAATCATCGTACGCATGCGAGTGACCGCTACGAACTATTAATACCGTGTAATCTGTGCATGTATCACCCTATCGGAGCTTGTCTCAGTTTGATCTTCTTTTACCTATGATTAAGGATTCCCGAGGGAATCCGAAACGTCAGCACAATAAATCCGTTGTACCAGTGATCATTTCTTCTCCTCGCGTCTGTTGAGGTTCCAGGCCACATATTTAAAGTTGATGAGGCGAAAATTCTCACGAGAGGTACCAGTGGTGTAAACCGAAAATAACTTGAGCCATTGTTCATAACGCTCAGCCTATAAACAATTCCAGCGACCTGTCAAATCCACATATTCGGCGCTGAAGCTCAGTTTGGCGAAACCAAGTCGCCATTTTGGGAGGGTTCAGGCCACCGCGTCGTCTAACGCCAGCGCCAGCGAACCAAATGGCTGACTAATCATCAGGCTAGAGGCCACCACGTGGGATGAAATTCCAGCTGGTCACGGCCCGTACGCCGGCCATCAGCGCACAAGTGGCAGGGACGGCGTTAAGTGTCATAAGTGACCGTTTTTTTATAGATACTGCACTCTCTATACATTAATTACCCTTGCTACTGTTGAATCTGATTGAGGATCCGCAACGGATTTCGACACGTCAGGCGAAAAAAGTTTTTTTGCTATTCGATTTCACCCAATTGTGAAAAAAGTAGTGGCATTCGGCGGGATTCGAAACCGCATGCGAGGGAAGGCCCTCTACGCAGGCCAACGCTCTACCCACTTGAGCTACGAATGCCACGATTCACACCGTGAGTTTAATCAAACTTGGATTCCGTACGAATGGCAATGTTGGGCGGGAAATATTGATCCACCATTACGGAGCAGCAAGTTGACTGTCGAAGCAGAATTTTCTAAGCAATCATCTAAAATCCACCAGAATGACTATTAGGCTGATTTAATTATAAAGATGCTTTGGCAGACTTATTTAATTTAGTTGAACCAATTGTGAAGCGTGTGAAGTGTGGCATTCGTACGTCAAGTGGGTAGAGCATTGGCTTGCGTATAAGGCCTTCCTATGCGGGTTCAAATCCCGCCGAATGCCACAAGTGTTTTCACAATTGGGTCAACTAAATTGACCAAATGTGCCAAACCTCCTAAATAATAAGGTTTTTTGTCCCAGCAAACACATTTATATATTTTCAGTGACTTCCTGGGGCTTGCATGTTTGCTTCTGTTGGCGATCCGATGTCTAACTGTTATGCTCTCTGAAATGATAGCCTTCTGCTCAGATTTCAGGTCTTCTCTGCTATATGGCTGAGACAAAGAGAAGACAGTAAAGAGCAGGGCAACAGGAATTGCTGAAGTACGTCTTTCTCTATTTTCAATATTAAGTTTCAGTTTATGAGCAATGTGCACAAATGGGCCAGGAAGTACTCTCGAGTTACCATCTTAGGAGCCCACACAAGTGGACATTTGCATATTCTGCTCAAAATGCCTAGACTTTGAATTTGGGATATCTCACGTGCCCCTTTTGTGGGCTGATATCTTATGTACAACCATACCTCCTGCCTTCGCATTCATGCATTAGTAAAATTCGACTGGAAGAAAACTGATTTTCATTTCGCTATTTACTTTGAGATGCGTGCAATTTAAACTTAAATACATTCCAAAGGTATTTATGCCGACTTTAAAAGTACCTTATGAATTTTCATGTTTCCCGCATAGACTATATCCGGCTACAGGCATATCCAGGACAGCAGAATGAATCGCATTATGGACGCACCGGACTCGCCCTAAATATCGGCACCTATGCCCACACAGTACTATCAAATTCTTCACGGCCAGCACGGTGCAAACTAGGACAACTATCACCACTACCGATCAAATTGTTCTCCCGTATCCAAACCATACGGTCAATGCAGATTTAAATCGTGCATTCGTTTGCAAAGTTGCTTGCAAATAATTTTCAAAGAGAGAAAAACAAGAAACACTCTACTTTGAAGATGACATGCCAAATCTTCAGGAAAATATGGCTCCATTCACTGCGACCACGAGATACCGTTACAAATGCTCAGAAATCTAGAGGCTCACGTGAAATCCACATCTTTCATGGAGACAAGCCTAATCTTAGCTTCCGGATTTAAGTTTTTACGCGTGAGGTGTCGGGCTAGGAATTGGAGCACCGCATGCTGATATGCTGATATATGGCAGGACATATGTCGGAAGCCTAAGCACGTAGTTTGCGAAGATTACGCAACTGCATTGAGAAGGCGGTCAGCGAATTGCTTGACCGTTGTTAAATTTCGTTGCATTAAAATATCAGCTAAAAAGCCACACTGACAGCTAAAGAGAGCATTCGGTGGAAACGTTTAAAAATCAAAAATTAATTTTTAAGACAGGCTGGAAAAATAACCGGAGAGTGGTAGAGAATGAGGAGGAGAGTGCACGCATCTATAAATCACTAGACTAGAGTGTGAATGCAAACAACGCGTAAACTGCAAAATATTACGAAATTTAATGAAAGAGTTTCATTGAGAAGAGTACATTAAATGGTAGATGTCAGAGTAATAGCAAGGCACCAGAAAGAAAATACCTCATTGCGCAGGATGACTAACGATTCAGGACTTGGGGAGCGTTACATTTAGACAATGCATTGGACTTACTTCTCATTATTCAGTAGAACAGCATTCGTTAACGTCGATGCTAAGACGTGGTTCAAGCTTTTTTATGCCCTGCAGATGTGTCTGACCTTTCAGGGAATGACCAAAATCCCTGTCATCAGCAAATTTTACGTACAAAAATTCATTTGGAGATCGTCGGTCGTCGGTGTGGAGGTCAAATGGATAAGAGACGCCTCTGAAAAATTTCACACATTTTGGGAAGGACCATGGATTTTCGCTTGAGGCATTGAACGAAATGAGTGAGGCTAGTAAAAAAGTCCCCGCTCCAAGAGACAACCCAGCCGAGATGTGGATTTTGCTGCATACGTTAAAGGTAGCATTAATAACCTGATGGAAACGATTTAAGTATAAAAATTAAGGAAGGCGTAATTTGCTTCGTGCATGCTTTCCACAAAATATATTTTAATTTATAAAGGTATTCAAAAGCAATGATAAAAAAGCATACTGGTTAACAGCACATAATTTTTGTAAGCGGTCAGAAGAAAGCTCGTTTAAAAGCCGGCATCCTATCGCGGCAAAAATGCCTTCAGAATTGACTACGCAATTATCAGTTTTAAAACCTTATTCAATGCCGATTAGCGAGTATCAATTTATCCCAATTGTCTGTCAGTTTCATGAATTTGGGACCGTACTGTATGTAGTTAAGGATTGAGATTTGAGGTAGGAGCAAAAGAATGGTAACTGTTAACGTCATGGTTAGTGTTAGAACTCTTGAATAGGTATACGTCAAGACATTTAGTGCATTGAATGTTTGGCCGTCGTTACCGATGATATTCACTGGATATATGTGCATTTTACACGATTTCAAGGCCATACTGCACAAAAAATGGCATTATACGCATCCCATGGTTAAGATTCCAAACAGTTCTCGCAAAGCATCTCAAATTCAAATGAGATTATAAAATTGCAATGTTCATTTTTGCGAAAATTCCCATTGAAAAATTCAGAAGATGAATTGGCGAACATACGTTTGTTTTCGATAATTCTCATCAGGCCTTTACATTTATAGAGTAATTAAGTAAATTGACTATGCGGGTTAGTAGAAAAAAAGGAAGGACGGTTGTCAGGGGAGGGGGAATGGGGGGGGTCAAAAACGGGGTCAACATTTGATCCGCGTTAGGGGGAGCTGGTAGTCGGTTGAGGTGTTAAGCCGCTGGCTGTTGGATAAGCAGCTTTTGACCATGGTAACTGTGGTGCCGCGACGAAATTCTTTTGGGCGCAAAGGATGGGTTGGCGTAGCCTGATTGCGGCCGCTTCTGCCGTAGCCAGGAGGCGCTGTCCAAGAAATTTTGAGTAGCTTGAGGGTACCTTGTAGATAACTCGGAAGGCCTCTTTGGCATCCACGCGATGGTCAGAGTCTACCAGATGCGCTAGAATGGAACTGTTAACACCCTTTAGTTGACCCTTTCCTAACCATGCTGGGATGTGTTCTCGGACTCTTTTGGACAAACGCCGACTCGTGCGACCAATGTATCCCACCCCACAGGAACAGGTAAATGAATATATGCACATGGATGTGGTCTGGGCTGGCAGTTTGTCCTTGATCTCTCCGTATAGGATGGGAGCAGTCGAGAAGAGTACGTGGGCGTTGGCTGCTGGGAAGGTGGTTGCTACAGCTTGACTCAGGCGCCTCCTTAGAAGTTCGCTTGGGCCGTCCCCTTGAAATGGGACCCTGATAAATATTCGTTTCTTTTCTGCTGTTAGCATTGCAGGTTTTGGTGGCCTTTCAGCCATGTGTTTAGCGATAAATCGACTGGGGTACCCATTTTGTCTAAATACACATTCAACAATCCTCAGCTCCTCTTCTATGCTATCATTCGAGCAGATCCTTTTCGCCCTTTGCGTCAAACATCGTACTAAATTACGTTTGAAGTTTAACGGTACGAAGCTTGCAAAATGGGTGTATTGCCCGGACCACGTCTTCTTACGATATACCTTACGTTGAATGCTCCCATCAGCCCTTCTCCTCAGTAGTACATCAAGGAATGGGAGTGATCCAGATTCTTCTACTTCTACTGTAAATTTGATAGACGGATGCACCTGATTCACTTTATTCATTAGAGCTGAAAAGTCGGTTTGGTCTGATGCAACAGCAAATATGTCATCTACGTAACGTTTGTAGTACATCAGATTATTTATCTGGTGGCTAAGTTGCGTAGCCTCTAGTTTGCCCATGAATATATTTGCTAGAAGCGGACCCAGGGGTGAGCCCATAGCTACTTCGTCTTATTGCCTGTACATCTTGTTGTCGAAAAGGAACTGTACATTCAAAGTACATTTTAGTAGCAATTCCCTGAGTGCATTTACTGGCACTCCTATGTCCTGGTGATTTGAGCTAATTAAGTCACAGATGTAATCTACTGTTTCTGTGACCGGCACGTTTGTGAACAGGGAGGAGACATCCAGTGAAAACATCACTGTCCCGTTCAGGTCGAGCTCTTTCACACCGTCTACGAATTCGAAGGTGTCTCGGAGACTGTATGGGGCTAGTTGACTCTGTATGGGTTTCAGTTTGTCCGCTAGCCATTTCGCTGTCGCATGGTATGGCGAATTTCTCATATCTAGGATGGGACGCACGGGTACGCCAGCTTTGTGAATCTTCGGTAAGCCGTACAGTCGAGGTATGTGCGTGCAAACGGGGCGGAGACGTTCTAAGTCGTACTCGCTTATGCTACCGTCTTTTTGAAGTCTTTTCAGACAATCAGTCAGCTGCGTTTCAACTACATCAGTGTTATCGTTCTCCTTTTCCGTCTTGCTAAACTTGGCTTTGTCTGAGAGAATAGATTGCATTTTTGCAATGTAGTCTGTTCTATCCATTAGAACAACGCCCGTTCAAACGTAATTTAGTACGATGTTTGACGCAAAGGGCGAAAAGGATCTGCTCGAATGATAGCATAGAAGAGGAGCTGAGGATTGTTGAATGTGTATTTAGACAAAATGGGTACCCCAGTCGATTTATCGCTAAACACATGGCTGAAAGGCCACCAAAACCTGCAATGCTAACAGCAGAAAAGAAACGAATATTTATCAGGGTCCCATTTCAAGGGGACGGCCCAAGCGAACTTCTAAGGAGGCGCCTGAGTCAAGCTGTAGCAACCACCTTCCCAGCAGCCAACGCCCACGTACTCTTCTCGACTGCTCCCATCCTATACGGAGAGATCAAGGACAAACTGCCAGCCCAGACCACATCCATGTGCATATATTCATTTACCTGTTCCTGTGGGGCGGGATACATTGGTCGCACGAGTCGGCGTTTGTCCAAAAGAGTCCGAGAACACATCCCAGCATGGTTAGGAAAGGGTCAACTAAAGGGTGTTAACAGTTCCATTCTAGCGCATCTGGTAGACTCTGACCATCGCGTGGATGCCAAAGAGGCCTTCCGAGTTATCTACAAGGTACCCTCAAGCTACTCAAAATTTCTTGGACAGCGCCTCCTGGCTACGGCAGAAGCGGCCGCAATCAGGCTACGCCAACCCATCCTTTGCGCCCAAAAGAATTTCGTCGCGGCACCACAGTTACCATGGTCAAAAGCTGCTTATCCAACAGCCAGCGGCTTAACACCTCAACCGACTACCAGCTCCCCCTAACGCGGATCAAATGTTGACCCCGTTTTTGACCCCCCCATTCCCCCTCCCCTGACAACCGTCCTTCCTTTTTTTCTACTAACCCGCATAGTCAATTTACTTAATTACTCTATAAATGTAAAGGCCTGATGAGAATTATCGAAAACAAACGTATGTTCGCCAATTCATCATCTGAATGTTCATTTTGTATTATAACAAGGGTCAATGCCGGAATAGCTGAGCAATGTAGGGCCCAGTTTTGACGGTTTCTTGCGTTTCTACACTGCATCTCCGTCTTGGAAGAGGGCTACTGTTTCACCGTTAATATTAGCATGATTTCTTGCAAACTAACTAAACGCACCCAATTCGAACTGCATATCAGTCACCACCTACTGAATAAACACCTGCTTTAAAGTTATGAATTTCCCATCAGAGAATTCAAAAGAAGAGTAGCTGAGGAGCATACGTAGACTTTTGATAAACTCTCATCGGGCCATTATACATATATGGGAAGAGGATAAGAGGTACAAGATAAACTTCCGGGTAATTACGTTCAAAATTACAGGGAGTTATGGGGTAGATAGAATGCGGCTTGTTAAGCAGCAAGGACGCCTTGTTGACGCTGGACAGAGGGGGTGGTGAAGGGGAAAGATGAAGCGCGGATGCAGGTACTTATATCCCCGTTGGCCATGTCAAGCTGGGAGCATGCAGGAGATTATTTTGCGCACGCAAAACCGGCTTCCTTAACAGAAGCACGGTTCCTCCTGCTGTCCCTAGCAAACGCTGACCCAGGAACTTTGGGTAGTTTGGTAGGACCTTGTAAATCACCTTGAAGGCTTCGTTGGGGCCCACATGATGTCTGTGGAGTGTCTATTCCTCTCCTCCTGTGATGGAACTAAATTTTACTATCCGCGTGTTTGGGGTATGGCGGGGTGAGTGCCAAAAACATGATGGATAGGCGCAGGGACCTTGAATTACGCGCTCTTTAGTTTAAAAAGATGGCGGACTTGGACCACATCTACCGCACGCTTATCGCGTAATGTGTTGAGGCCAATAGAATTTAACCCTAGCGGCTGCGATCTTGCGGGCCCGATTCCTCAGGAGAATACAGAAGTCTTGGGTAGGCTAGAGTAGTAGGAAGAGTATAACAAATATTGGAGAATGTGCGAGTTGCAGGAAGGAGTTCAGAAAAGAGGATGCGATCACTGGAACAAGCGTTTTAATATCCCGACGTTTCGGATTCCGCCGGGAATCTTTAATCATGGGTGTTGGTAGCTTAGTCGTATTCATGCGCAGATAAGGTTGAAACATGCAGAGGTTACACTGTATTTATAGTTCATAGTGTTTATCTAGGTGCGTGCGATAATCATCCTCTGCTTGAACCACCGCTTGGGTCTTAGTTGGTGTGGTACTGGTTTGACACTTCGCGTTCGATTCACTGCTTGTCACAATTGTCTTGTAAGCTTCGGATGCCGGCATGATAATTGCGCTCATGAGACTGAAAGACTTGTTGCCACGGCAGGAAACGACTGATGTTGTGTACCGGAACTGGTGCATTTGTGGACAAAGCAATTACGTCGGAGAAACCGGGAGATTAATCCGGACACGAATGGCCAAGAATGCAGCGGCAGTGAGAAAGAAAGACGCCAACTCTCAGGTTGCAGTTCACTGAACGGGACCTGGCCGTAGTGTCAAGTTTTACGAGGCCGAAATCCTGGGAATAGGTGAAAACCACATGAGCCGCGAGCTGCTCCACTCATGATTCTCAGGCCCTCAGTTCATCAACAAGCGAAACAATTTTGAGTTTCCATACGGTGTACTCAGAACTTTCCTGAACAAGAGAATCAGTCACATGGGAAGGGCCGGGCACAGCAACAACTCTGACGACGGCGGGTATAATTGTCGCGCAATTATCAGGCCCGAATCTGACGCTAACAAGGCAATTGTGGCAATTAGTGGATCAATGCGAAGTTTCAAGCCAGTACCACACCAATAAAGACTCAAGTGTTGGCGACAGAAGTGTATAAGTATAGAACGTACACATATGACCACTATGGGCTATAAATACAGTGCAACCCGTGCATATTTCAGCCCTATCTGCGTATGACTATGACTATGCTACCAGTACCTATGATTAAGGATTTCCGACGGAATCCGAAACGTCAGGAAAATAAAACTCCTAGGCAGAGAACATTCTTTACAGAAGAAATTTGAGAATGTGCTGCTGCAAATTGACTACCAGACGTCCGTATAAACGCAAGCCACTGGAAGGCGTCTGAAGTGAGGCCTGCTCGGCAGTCGTCACATGAGGCCCTATGTGAGTCGGCCTATGATTTGCTGTGACGGAGGCCGGAAGTAGGAAGCGTTCCAAAAGTGCGCTTCGACTTGAGCATGTCGCGACAGGCGTTCACAATTGCAGTTCGCGTTGAGCAAGTTCGTACACTCTCTTATCCATGCTTACCTGAGCCTGGTGTCACAGCAAGAAGGCCGGAGACAGGAAAGGGCGCGACCGGAACTCGCGAGTGGCCGTGCTACAACACTAGTTTTAATCACAGAGATTTGGTAGGGGGGCACAGAGTCCACACTAAGAAAGTATCGATACAAACGCACTCTGTGCTGACTGCGAAGTGCTAAAGACCCCGTCGCACCTTAATGCACCAAGTTCCTTTTGAGAGGGAGGAAGACCCGTATTCCGAATAATTCTCCAACATATGCTTACTGTGTGCTGCATTAAGTGTAATACGGCACGCGTAGTATAAATTAAGAATATCGATTCAGAAGTATATTAGAACAATATGAAGAATCCAGATTTCATTTTGTTTTCAACTCGTCCCTTCCGACTGCCGCGCACCATTAAGCATGCGTCCTCGAGGGTTTCATTTATTGTCTGCCACCCAAGGCATGTGCCATTCCTCATATTTTGCTCGTTTAGTCGAGAGACGAGAATCTCTTGTGTGTAGTTAGCATACCTGCAGGGAGGAGCGTGGGTTTCTTGCAATTAAAGACATCGAATTGGTCCCACGAGCCAACGTCTGCCTCACAAATATGGTCATCGGCTAGCATTAAGACCATACAGTACGATGGAGGAATACGAAACATAAAAGCGCCACTTTATGAAATTAATTTTTAAAAAAGAAACCATAATCCTTTACTTATATTTGTGCAAGTGATTAAAGTTTCTAAAAACTGAGGCACTTAGACAAGATGGTGTCTTTATCAAATGTAATAACCAAAATGTGTTTCAATATCAGCGAAAATTTGGGTTCTCTGAATAAATTCAGAAGAGGCAGATGTGATATCTGGGACAAGGAATTTATTTTCATGACGTTTGGGCTTCCAATGCGGATGCATCATCAGACACAATAGCGGAAATGGGCAATTCATAAAAGGTGCTACTACACGCTTATAAAAATTAATGACTTTCCTATCGAGGACATTGGCTAGCTTGTGCGCTAATTGTTTGACGGCCGGCTAGCGGGTCATGACGTGCTGAACGTTCATCACCTGTTCTGGGCACTGACCTCATGATTACGCAGTCGCCTGATTCTCTGGCGCTGGCCATAGAAGACACATTCACGTGTGTGTTCTGCGAGTAACTAACGTCTTTGACCAAACTGAACGTAAGCACAGAATACGGATTTGAAAGACCAATGCACTTGTTTACAGACTGGGGGCTCGTAAACCATGATTAAACATGGACGAGGAGGAAGGCGTGTCGAGCACCAGATCAATTGATTGATTGTTCTGAGCTTTTGAACTTTTACAGGAGTCAATCTTCAGAGATGAGAAAGTAACCAAAAAAGAAGGTACAGCCAGCCGCCAGAAGAGCTGGACAACAACATCTTCAGGAACTTTTCCGAGCTTATGGTTACCCAAACTCGTTTTCCAAACAAAGCAGACGCTGATTGAACAGACGACGGACAGTACAAAAGCAACCTGATGGCTGGAGGGCCATTCCCTACATAAAAGGCGTCTCCGAAGCAGTCTCACGACTGTTACAACCTGCTGGCATAGGCATAGCTCACAGACCTCAAGCGACAATACGCCGCCAGGTGATGCAACCTAAAGACCGACTGCCTCCTACAGAAACCTCTGCGGTCGTCTACAAGATACTTTGAAATGAGGGAGACTGCAATTATGGTGGAGAAACAGGCCGCAAATAACAAACCCGCTTACAATAGCACAAACGAGTGGCCCAGAGACTGGTCCCAAACTCGCAACCGGCAGCACACATTGCAGAGACTGACCATAACTTCGATCTCAAAGGAGCGACCATCGTAGACCGAGGAACCTCAAAAGCCGAAAGGTTGACTTTCGAGGCATGGCACTCGGATGCCAACTCGATCAACAAAGTCTTGCAACATTATTTGGGAAAGAGACGGAACGAAGCCAAAGCACACATAAGAAAGGCGAGCGAAGAGGACCCCACAACGAACCGACCGGAAGAGGAGGCGAGGTTACCAGGACTACCTACTGGGTGACAACGCGGCACACTAATTGCTGTTCATGACCCCCGACTCCACTGAAAGCTAATTAGCGTATACCAATTTAATTGCCCCCCCCCCCCCCCGACTCCACTGATAATAAGTTGCCCTCCCCCTATCCTTTTTCCGATTGTGGTTTCTAACCCCCTGACAATCTGAGGTTTTCTGACAGTTGATTGGTCTATGGCCACTATAATTACCTTCTTTTTGGTTGCTATCTCATCTCTGGAGATTGACTCCTGTAAGAGTTCGAAAGCTCAATACAATTAATCAGCACGCCTTCTTCCTTGGCCATGCCAATACCTGGATGGCGAAGTTTCTCACTCATTCATGATTAAACAACCGCAGCTTAAACTATTGTCAACGCTAGGGAAACTTTTGGCTTCGTCCAAATTGAATATGCGTTCAGGCTTCGTCGAATGGGCCATGACTTGGAAATTGGCGTAATTTATTCGCACTGTGGTCGCATGTTCGACAAGTCGCATCTTAAGGAGTCTTACAGTTTTTCCGACGCAGTTACTTTGTCCACAGCTGCACCAGATCCTATAGATGACTCCAGATGTTTATTACCGTGGAAGATTGTCTTCTGGTCTCATTATCTGACGCTAGATGACGGCGGGTTACCCGGGAAAGGAGGGTTACCTGTTAGCCAAGCTGCAGGCTACCTGGCGCGTCCATGGGTGGCGGATAGTGGCGCGGCCTTCATTGAAGGTTAGCTGCGAAAAAAGCAGGCTCCCGGGTCTGGCGAATAAGCAGTCGCGGACACAGCAGCGACAGTGTTACCAGGGCGCGGTGGGCTGAGGTCTGGCGCACCGACTGCCTTATAAAATGCCGCAAGGCCCAATGACGACACTGTGACATGGCGAGCGTGAACCGCCATTAAATAGGTTTGCTTGCCACCAACACCACTGCCTTGTGGTTAGGTTCTTGAGCCAAAGTGCTAGAGGAGACAACCTCGAACAAAGAATCCGAGCGGCCGTCAGGGACCCGCCTGTATTCAAAATTCCCAAGAAAATTCATGAACATGTCAACTTACGATTTTACGACCCATGTTACGGCGTCCGCGGGAACCGACGCGCTCCGCAACCCTTGTCCGGTGGTGCGGGCAAATGATGTGCAAGCTGGACTGCTAAACAAAAAAACGGACTCTTGGTATTGGATGCTGGAATGTGCGAACATTTCTGGAACCTGGTACTCAAAGTCTGACAGCGCACAGTCTCCATGAATATCACGTGGATGTTTATTGCTTGTCAGAGGTCCGACTCCCCGACTCAAGCGCCCGAGGAATCAAAATCCCGGGGGTCGATTCTTATTTCACCTTGTATCACAGCGGTCCGAGTGACTCACCTGGTAGACACGGTGTGGCTATTGCCCTCTCGGAAGAAGCTAACCGTGTACTACTAGCATGGGAACCAGTCAACGACCGAATGGCCTATGTTCGACTAAAAGGCCATTTTACGAACATCTCGGTCGTATCTGTGTATGCACCTACGTCGGCGGCTGAACAGCAAGAGAAAGATAATTTCTACTCGCAGGTGCAGGAGCTAGCTAAAGGACTCCCTCGGCGAGATCTGCTAATTGTTACCGGGGACTGGAATGGCCGGACTGGGCCCGGTAACCCAACAAACAGCCACCTTCTTGGTCGTTTTGGGCTTAGCTCTCAAGCGGACAATGGTGAGAGGATACTGCAGTTTTCCGAGCAGAACCGACTGTTTGTTACCAACACATGCTTTCAGCGTCGTCACAAACATCAACTGACTTGGTATTCGAACGATGGCCGTACCGTCAGTCAGATCGATTACATTCTAGTTGGTTCACGGTTTCGCAGCTAGGTCAACGATAGCAGGTTGGTGCGAGGTGCCGAAACTGGTAACAACCACGGGTCTGACCATGTTCTCGTTCGCAGTGCCTGAAGGTTCACCTCTTATCTGTGCCCAAACTGCCACGTGCGAGACGCCTTGATGTCGCCAAGCTCTGGCAAACCAACGCTACCGAGGCTCTAAGCACAGAAATCCAGTCCCGTCTTATGACCGAGGCTGACAACGAGGGCAGTAGCAAGTGGCCATCACTGAAGACATCCATCTATGGGGCAGCTAAGAAGATTCTCGGATTCACTCAGCGGCGCCGCAGTGACTGGATCAGCGGAAAAACCCTGCAGCTATCGGCTGAGACGACTCGAAATAGGTCCCGAAACGATGCCTCCTTCCGCCAACTTCGAAAGCTGACAGCAAAGTCGGCTAGAGATGATCGGCAGAAGTATTGGTCCGAAACGGCGACTTCTATGGAGCAGGCTTCTAATGTTGGTGACACCCGAAATTGTACCAAATCATACGCCAGGTTAGTGGAAAGCCCCCGACTTTCTGTGATTCTGTTCGCGATGTGAATGGAGGATTTATTGCCGACAACTCGACCAAGGTCGATCGCTGGCGTGAACACTTCGAGCACCACTCAACTTTGACGAACAACCCATCACACCCTCCCTCCCCCTCACAGCAGATTTTCAAACCTCTCCTGCCTACGCAGTGTCGTGTGACATCCCTTCCGAAGACGAAGCTACCGATGCAATGTAGACGCTACGAAACAACAAGGCGTGCGGAGAGGACGGTATTCCTGCAGATATCTACAAGTCCTGTGTCGACACCCTGGCTCCTCGGCTCCATGAGGTGATTGTACAGGCGTGGCGAGAAGAGACCGTTCCCGATGACTGGAGCTCAGGTATCCTTGTACCTGTTCACAAGAAGGGAGATAAGAAAAGATGCGAGAACTACCGTGGCATAAGTCTTATCGATGTTGCTGCAAAGATCTTCGCTTTTGTTCTGCTCGGGCGCTTACAGTCTGTACGTGACTCCAGGACACGACCCAACCAAGCCGGTTTCCGAGCTGGGCGTGGATTTGTGGATCAAATATTCACACTGAGGCGCACTCTAGAATTCCGCCATAGCTACCAGCAACCGACGGCCGTT
Organism: Ligula intestinalis; assembly: GCA_036362985.1. Taxonomy (NCBI): domain Eukaryota; kingdom Metazoa; phylum Platyhelminthes; class Cestoda; order Diphyllobothriidea; family Diphyllobothriidae; genus Ligula; species Ligula intestinalis. Next base: position 52,888,958 of record JAYGXS010000005.1, read on the forward strand.
TGCTTCGTCGACTTTGCCGCCGCATTCGACTCCATCCATCGTAAGTCCCTGTGGCGAATAATGGAACTGGATGGAATGCCGACCAAACTCATAGTGATGATTAAGGCCTACTATCGGTCTACCACCGCACGAGTCCTGGTCCACAACAATCTCTCTCAGTCGTTCGATATCCGGTCTGGTGTCCGACAGGGCTACGTCCTTTCGACTATTCTGTTTAACTACGTCATTGACTGGATTCTCGGCAAAGCCCTACATGAAGAGGACGGTGTTGAACTTGAACGCGGACGCCGACTTACTGATCTTGACTACGCCGATGATATTGCGCTGTTAGCCTCAAACTTTGATGGTCTACAGTCAGTAGTGTCGCGGTTAAATGAAATCGCTATGTCGGTAGGCATGTCCATAAATTCCGGAAAGACGAAGTTGTTCTCGAGCTGCATCCCTGACCAGGAAAAGGCACCCCTGGGGATTAATGGCCATCAGCTTGAAGAAGTAGATAGCTTTAAATACCGGGGGGCGAGGCTGCTACCGAATGGGCAGAGCAAGGACGACATTGCCTCCCGTATCGATGCTGCTCGCTGCGTTTTCTCAATCCTTCGAAAGCGCCTATGGATCCCACGTGACATCTCCATCGCCACGAAGATTCGTGTATACCGTGCATCCATCCGGTCAGTACTCCTCTACAGATATGAATGCTGGGCTGTGCGGGCTGAAGATGAGCGAAGACTGGAGGTCTTTGACCACCAGTGCCTGAGGACGATCCTGCGAATTAAGTATAGCGACTTCATGTCGAATGAGACAGTCCGCATCCGCTGCGATCGTATCACGAGGATATCTCAGGCCATTCAAGAAAGGTGACTGAGGTGGTTTGGACACGTTCTCCGTCGTCCGCCCCACGAGCTTACCTATGCTGCCCTCGACCCGGCACCGCAGCCCATTTGGAACATCAAAGAGGAGGGCAACTGAAGACCTGGCTTGACACCGTCCGTCAAGACATGAAAGCAGTTCTTGGACCTTCTATCTTTGGCCTCCGTCGCTGGAGAATGGACTGGGTGGAGCCTTCGAGATCCGCTGCCACCAATCGCCACGCATGGGGAGGTACCGTTCGTGACATCATTGAGGCAGGCTAGATCAGGCATGATCACAGCCGTAACAAGTACAAGTAAGTAAGTATTATCTGACGCCTTAAGGTTGATATCAGTGTGTGTGTGCGACTCTAACTCCAAGTGGTACAAAACGGCGGCTGATAAGAGCTAATGCGTTTTTCGACGTATGGAATTGCTCGTCAAAATTTGGGGTTGGTGCGGTGTTTGCGCCTGCACCGGTTTAAGAAGTTGTGTAGTTAGCTATAATTACTCCCAAAACCCATCAAAATTACTGCATTTCGGCAACCTTTTTCTTCCAGTTTCCCGCAATGCGTCTCAAAACACCAATAAAACCTCCTTATGCAATAACGTTTGTGGCTGATTGGGCGGTTGCCGTTGAAGTTCAGAACTTGCATCGTATTTTTCCTTTTCCTGAACACTTTGGTCTTAAGCGCTATACAATCTTTGCAGCAGACAAAAAAGTCAGTTGGTTGTCTTTATTCCTCCTCTATGATAAACTGTATGTCCGGGAAGACGCTGTATAGACTTTCTGTGAATGTGCTCACCTGATCTCTATCTATGATGACAAAGGTATCATCCACATATCACGCCCGGAATTTCGGTCTGTGGTGTTGGAAGACCAGCAATTCTGTCCGTTGTGGGACCGCCTCACTATAAGTCACAAAATCGGCGAAAACAATCTGTGTTCCTTTCATCTGCTCGTAGATTCTCTGTCACCAGCGAAGTACGCCTTGTGACAAACCGGGCCCTTTGTCTAAAAAGAAGACGTGCCTTCTTATGCTAGCGCCAGAGGGCTAGGTGGCCAAGCAATCATCACACCAAAGTCCAACATGGGTGGTGAGATTTCAGCCGGTCATGACTCTCACACGGGCTATCAAGCAATTAAAGCACAAGCCCGCAACTGTCAAATAGTGGAGAATATGCGAGTTCCAGGAAGCATTTCGAAAGAAAAGGATTCCGTCAGGAATGCTTAATCATAGGTATCGGTAGCAAAGTCAAAGTCATGAGCAGAAAGGGTTGAAATATGCACATGTTGCATTGTATTTATAGTTCATAATGGTCATCTGCGTGAGTACGATAATTATCCACTTCTGTGAAGACCGCTTGGGTCTTACTTGGTGCGGTACTGGCTTGACAATTCGCGGTCGACTCACTAATTGCTATAGTTGCCTTTTCAGGCCTAATAATTGCGCGACTTTTATGCCCGCGGTCGTCAGAGTTGTTGCTGCGCACGGCCCTTTCCATATGTCTGATTCTCTTGCTCAGGAAACTTCTCAGTACATCGTATGGGAACGCCAAATCGTTGCGCTTGTTGATGGACCGTGGGCCTGACATCCATGACTCCAGCAGCTCAAGCTCACGCAGTTGTCGCCTGTTGCGAGGATTCAACCTAGTCAAACTTGAAAATATGGCCAGGTCCCGTACAGTGAGCTGCAACGTGGGATTTGGCGTCCTTCTTCCTTACCACCGCTACACGCTTGGCCATTTGCGTCCGGAGTAATCTCCCGGTTTCTTCGACGTAGTTGTTTTGCCCACAACTGGATCAGATCCGGTAAACGACTCCAGCCTTATCCTGCCGTGGCAGTGGGTATTTGGATCTCATGACCCGGCGCCTGATGGTTGCTTTGGCCTGTGCGCAACTCCAACTACGAGTGGGGTGAGTAGGCGGCTGACCGCTTCCGATACATTCTTCACGTGTGGCAGGGCTTGCCAGTTGGATGTGGCTTGTTCAAGTAACCGGGAACTATCCTCGATGAGGAACCCGTTATTGTCATATGTATGCAGCAGCATAGCGACTATGTTAAATTAATACGCCAACATTTTTTATGTATGAGTTACCCGTTTCTTCTGTGGTTTCTGATGATGAATCTGCGACGGAAGTCGAAACGTCAGGTGATTAAATTTCTTGTCTTAGAGATCACCTCTATTGATAAGAGCGTGCTTTACTCCTCATGGCACAAGCCAAAGCAGTTGTGGTTGTGCGCCTGCAGCACACATCCCATTCTGAACCCACATTTTGTACTTCCTGTTAGACTTTATGTTATATTGGTCAAAAAACTAGGTGACTACCTAAGCGCATGCGAGCAGTTGGCTTAACTGAGGCATGGTTAAGTCCATATCTAGCGCTATTTTGGCTCACTTGTTTAGTAGCAGTCATCGAGAAAAATATCAACCAAGCGTTGTGAGTGATTTACAAAGTGTTGGCGAAACATTTACGTTCCTGCGTTGGCGGCCGGATACTTGCAACTGCAGAGGCGGTCACCATGAGACTAAGTAACCGATTATATGCGCATAAAGGGCGTTTCTATTTGCACCCGTGGGCGAAGACCTGCGGTGACGCCACTTCGGCGACAAGCCCGGCATGAGGTCATGTGAGTGCAAGACTTGCCCTACTTTTTTGACAGCCACTTGCTCCGCTGCGAACGCTTTCAACTCCCGATGAAGCTTGCCCTCGCAGACTGACCCAGTACGTCTGGCCTCTAACTTTCACTATCGATTAACCAAAACCCTCAATGCGGCAACTGTCGTCAGACCCACACTTCGGACTGACCTGCTTCGCGGACGGACGTGTACTGGCCGATAGTCAAATTCCTCCTGCTTACTCTCCACTTTCTTCTGTACAGAATAAACTGTTCCTATGTCTCTGGCCTCCTATGCCTTCTCTCCTGTTTAGGGATCGGACCTGAAGATGGCAGTTGTTAGGTTTTAACTTACGTAACTAAACTCAACGTGTGTTCACACCCTTCCTACCACGCAAGGAGCTGGCGAAGAGAGGGAGATACCACATTTCCCCACACCGTGAGAAGGCAAAGATACAGCGACCGCATACATTCCCACGCCTTCGCGGACCCGAAGGCCCCATTGCGTACTGACGCCTGCCAACAAAACGCGAGACAAGGACACCAGGGTGGCATGAATTAATTGTCGGAGCCCCCTGCTGCCGCCTCTCCTCCTTACTGGTTTTAATTATGACTAGAATCTGACACTTTATCCTTATACAAGTGAACTTTAATGCATAAACACTTCTGCCCCTGTCCCTCTAAATACTACGGACTGGTTGCCTTAACTGTTGTTGACTCTACCTTCCCCTTTATTATTGTACTTAACTGATGATTCATAATCGAAAATGTTTGTTCGCCTAACTTACCTCCTGAATGCTTACATTAGTATCATCGCCGAACGTAAATATTACATTATTTACATTACAGTCACAGGGGAGGTGCAGTTACAAATGGATGCGCAGTTTGGAGTTCCAAATGTTTGTATAGGTAAAGAAATGCTTGTTCGAGCACTTCAATATTGTTTTTTATTTTTCCAGTTTTGGAACCCCTTTATAAGTCCAACCTCAGAGATAGCAGTAGTAAGTTAAAACGGTTACATATGTACGGTATGACCAAAGTGTTATGGCGACTGCGGAGGGGTCTGTATGTTGGCGCCAGATTGATGCATCTGTTGATTGACTTTCCATCCGGGAATCAGACCTCGGCTCGTCTTGCTCTCAATGTGAAAAATTAGTTCGACGCTTCTGACGTTGCTCATGCGGCCCATTTCGTAGATGTGAGTAGCAACTTGCAAGAAGTTGTCACCTTAACCCCCATTCACCTTATTTTCATGCATGCGCGACTCTTATACACGTTCAGTCTTACCTGGGTTATTACAAGGACCGTTTAGGCATTGAGGGCAATACACTTCTCTAGATTGTTGGTGGGGATGCAGTCAGTTTTTAATTTTATCAAAATGCTGTGCGCAGTAGCTTTGGCCCTCTATGCGATTCCAATAATTAGTCCAGCAATTATATGCTCAGTCGCTTCAGGGGCATCCTTAATGTAAGGTAGAGCGTGCATATCCCTAGTGGTGCTTTTGGATTGATCCTTCCGAGCCGAATAATTAGGCAGTGATCTATATACGCCTTAAAATAGACTTACAGCGAAGATATTTGACTTTTCCCACTTCTTCTTGCGGTCTGCTTTGATGTATTAGAGTCCGTTCGAAGAGCGTTCACACGTGGATTTGTCTGTAAGCCACCAGATAGCTGCTGTAAAACTGGCTTATTTTTTGTGGTATGCATTTCATTCCTGGAAAACATCCTGTCAATTGTGTCGCTATAAATTCAACTGACGATGGCCTTGAGGAAAGGCTACTGCTGCCTTTGTGCTTATTTTGTGAATTATATCTCAGAAAGGCGTCTTCTGATTGAAGCATGACAGATTTGCAGCAAGTTTTTCCTGGCAAAATCGAACGTGTTTTCAAGGTACAGGTATTGTGGATTAACGCAGTGTTCTCGATTTTCCGTGGGATAAATTTTGCCACTGAATCGGAGATCGGTAACATTACTCGAATTACCTTTACCTGCTTATAGCTTTTCCTAACAAACACGATGTACGTAATCGGCAAAATTCGAACAGCCTTGTGACATGTTGCATTGTGAGTTGACTGTGGGACAGTTGACTTCTATATTTTCGGCAGACCAAACAATTAAACCATGGTGATGTCACTTAATTTTATTAGGCTCCGCAAATTCTCCTGTGATCGTTTCTTGCGTTGGTATTCTCTAAGTTTATTCAGCTGATATACTACTGCTATGACTTGTGAGTTTTGTTCTGGTCTGTAAAAGTCTCTGTCATCAACAGGAGCCTTATCATTCCTATTATAGTATCCTCGGTTCATCACGAGAGCCGTCCATGCCATAGGATTATAATTTTTTGTCCTTCCTCTGTTCCGTTATGGCTTTTTAGTCAATCTACGAAATATTTCGTGTTAGTTTGTACACCACCGGCAAGGATCAGTCACGTGGCCAGATAGAGTACTTTTCGTCTTCAGGTGTTTCAGTTCTCATCAGCATAGCTTCCAGTGCTGCAGTGAAGTCGACCAGGTTTCCATCTATGGGGCTTAAACAAACTTTACGCCGCAGCATTCGTAGTTGCTGTTCTGTTGATTTTTTAGACGACAGGTTATGGATCGAAACAGAGCTTATAAAATGTGTTTGTTTTTACTGATTTATTCTGTGCTGAAAATTATTCTTCTTACACGTCTGCGGGGTGCTAAAACCCAGAAGCTTTCCTAAAATCTGCAGATATCGAATAACTGGGTGCACTCTTTTTATCTTGCACAAACTTAGATTTTCATTTTTTGAAAACACCAGATGGAAACTCGAACGGTCGGCAGTACGCATCAGATAGATGCGCAGGAAAGGAGATGCTGCCATGGATACATCCGCTCCAAAAGCAACTTAATTTGTGTACTTTTGAAAATCTGCACACATTGTGGAGATTCTACACGTGTATTTTGTTTTGAGAAGAAGGAGATGCAACCAGTGCAACTTGTAAAATTATTACTAGTTCGACTAACTTTGCTATAGGGTATAGTGTCAGTGTTAAGAAAAGCTAGACCAATCGGGCGCTTCAAAAGCGTAGAAAATAAACACCAGATATGATCTTAAATTCCATTGATCTATTCTGCTAGTTGCACATCGCAAACCCGCTTTTTATTGAGTATCAAAAAACATTGAGACCACCGTCTAAGCAAACGGGACAGTGGACCATATGCAAAGTTTATTTTGCAATCAAGTTTTATTTGGCCTTGTGCAAAAGATGGCCTCTCTTATGAAATTTCAACTGAAATTCTAAAATATCTCTTCAGCTGTAAATTAGATGCAAGGTAGCCCTGTTCCAATGCTTATCGCACCAAATAATCCAACGCTATTTCAGTAACATCAGAAGGCAAGCACTTTACGGCCTTAATTTTCGGTCATTTGTGGAGATTTACACACGCCATAAGTGATTTCTTATTAACTATGCATTTTCCATTGATCTTTTTTGTGTTAGTACACTCAAATACGTTCAAAGAAAACGTGGACAAGTATATTCTTTTTTATGTTCATTTAATGGAAATTTGCGTCTCTTTCAAATACACACCTCAAAGGTAGGATATATTTAGGCTTAAAATATTTTCCATCCTGAATAGTTTTGAATCTGACCTACAGACGCCATTTCATGTATGGTTTTGAAAACGAGGTTACATGCGGCGTAGTTGTTTGCCCAATGCACCAACTAATAAAAACGCTTGTGAACTGGTAAATGTAACAAGAAAACTTGCTGAACTATCCATTTGATCAAAATTCGCACAGAACAAATGTGTGTCGGCATGTTGACCGACATATGGTTAAGTACGGTAGGGCTGGCTTGAATGCTTAACCTCCGTGTATGCAATATTGTCCCTGTAATAAAACCGTAGAATACGCACGGGTACGAATATGCTGGCAGAGGTATACTTGTCCTTTTATTTCCTTCAGTTTTTCACTTAACGGCAACTGCTAAACTAAAATATATTATTTTAGCGAAACAACTGAGCGGGTGTGCTTAAGAAAAGCTGCGGTCGGCATGGACATCTCCTACAGGCTTTAGGGTTTGGAGACGAAAGAGGTCACAAAAGGAATTTTATTCAGCGTTTCTATCACTTTTTATCGCACATTGGGTCATGGTCAAAAAGAGCTATGCATAACAGACTGCATGTATATGGACATCGTTCCGAGCCTCCGTCTCTGTGCCTTGACTTTACGGTTTTGACTTATCTTAGAACAGGGACTTCGTTTCATCTTGGGATTTGAGTGGACGCAAGTCATTCAAGCATAGTTTCCTTCAAAATTTAGTTATATTTCGACCTCATTTAATTTTATGTATCGGAACTGCAAGAAAAGTTTGTTCTGTTCAAAGGAAGTCTAATTCTATTATTCCATTTAATAATTTAATTTCCAGGTGAAAATTGCGAGCAATATTGTGTTTTCGTCAAAAGGAAAGCACAGTCTGTGTGCTTCCTCAAGAAAAAATTGAAATGCATTAGTCTTGGCGCTTGTGCGTTGTATCACTAATTATATGAGGTGAGAGCTCTCACTTGTGAAAATAAATGAACTTTTCAGAGAGTAAATATCTAGAAAAGCGTGAGAACTCACCTGGAAGGAGAAGCAGTTTGTTTCTTTGACACTCGCACATAAGTGCCCAGGCGCATGGGTGTGGTCTGCGCCGAAGCACATACTCCAGGTCTCATATTGCTCCAATGGGTGTCTTGAGCACCCCAGGGATTCACTGAGCTCAGCTATCTTGCTTAAGTAGCTCATCTGAAAGCAAGTCGGTTTTTTAACACACGGCACCATCGTTCCGCAGGAGAAACTCAAGACTACTTATTCCGTGAAAATAGGTTGTTTGTCAACGACGGTGACTGGAAAGGGAACGTAGGAGCTCAACTGCAAAAACCCAGCAAATTCATTTAAAACTACTCAAAGCATTATTTGGGACCTTGGGCATGTCTGTCAATTCGACGCAGTGTTTAAACCTGTTCGAGGCACATTATTCTTAACAGTTGCCGTCTTCGCGCGAAATCTGAGAATGGCGTTCAAACGTTGACTCCCAGGAAAGCCAATCCTCCAAGGGGTATCCTCCACTGACCTACAGGGCCCATAATCAGTCCCCTCTAGACTTGCGTCATAAATCAATGATTGACATAGTGAATCCATATGGCAAATGATAGCACTAACTGGTGTAACACCAAAATTATCGTTATGATCAAGGCATATTACGAGTTTTTGTCCTGTACAATCCTTCATAACCGTACGCCAATCAGTCTGATGTTTAGCAAGACTGTGCCTTGTCGCCCATGCTATTCAACTACGTCGTTGACTGGATTCTTGTGAAAGCTTTATGTGAAGAGGACGGTGTTGAGCTTGCACGCGGGTGCCAGTTGATTGATCCGAACCACGCAGTTGATATCGCTTTAATAGCTTTAGGTTTTGGCACTCTACAGTCTGTGATGACACATGTGAATAAGATTGCTGCCGGTTGGCTTGTCCATAAAGAAGAGGGAGGACCGAAGTACCCTCTAACTGCATCCCTGATCAGAAGAAGACACCCCTGGGGATAAGTTGCTGTCAACCTACAGAAGTAGACAGCGAAATATATATCTCAGGGCGAGACTGCAAAGTAATGAACAGATTAAGAAGGACATCGTCTCCCGAATCGACGCTGCTCGCCAGCTTTTCTCAATCCTCCAAAAACGCCTATAAAGAAGATCCGTCTGTACCATGTTTCCGTCCTGCCACTCCCCCTTTATGGGTGGGAATGCTGGACTTTTCGCGTGGAACATAAACAAAGATTAGAGATATTTTACTACCACTGCCTGAAGACCATTCATCGAGTGAAGTATACCGAATTCCTCTCCAAGGAGACAATCTGCACTCACTGCAATAGTATCGCGAGGACATATTATGCCATCCAAGAAAGGCGGCTGAGATTATTTTTGTATGTTCTCCGTCTTTCGCCTCACAATCTTTGCTACCCTGCTCTCGATCCGGCACTGCAACCCACTGGGAGGCGTCGAGGAGGGGGTTAATTAAACAACTGGCTCGACACCGTTCATCAAGACATGGAAATGGTCCTTGAACCTTTGACTTTCGGTCTCCGTCGCTGGAAAAGAGTAGTGGTGGAGCTTTCCAGATCCGTTGTCGCCATCGGTAACGCGTGGAGTGGTACTGTTCACGAAATCCTTGATCAGGCATGATCACAGCCGTACAAAGTACAAGCAAGTATGAGTACAAGTTGCAACCGCTCTAAGTGCAGCTTCTTTCTTTTGTTGTTATTGTTGTTAAGTCAGTCAATGGACTTCTACGTTAGTTCGAAAACTCAGAACAATAAACAAATTGTTTCTTTACTCGACAATGCTTCTACTTCAATCACAATAAATTATCATTAAGGATCCCCTTACTCGATGACTTTTGCACTTCTTCGCTTCTTTTGTCTAAGATACTACTTCTGCAATTTATCAAACTTAAGACAAAACCAAAGGATATATTACATATATTTGGTTGAATATAGACTACGTAAAACACTTGGAGCAAAAGTGTTCATAGCATGAAATTTGAGTTGGAATCCGATATAGTAAGTAACAAAATGGAAAGCAACTAGGCGGCACGTATAAAGTCTTGGGCGCAACCGATGACCGGTTTTGCGATATGCAGGGTAATTGATATGCGTACTAATCGAGTTTTTTTTCGAGTTTTGGGCTAACTTTGGAAAGTGTCGCGCTTGTAGCATCAAACTAAAGAGAGTATAGGCGGTAATGGAGAAAAAGTATTATCATAAAACACTTAGCTAATAGCAATGTATAGAACAAAACTTTTGTCATGAATCGCTGTCTAAAATAACTGCTGGAGAAATTGCCCCGCGCAGTAAGACACATTGAAATCAAACTAACCCCGAATTGTCTCCAGTTAAAGTTTCAGCACACTCTTGATTCTCTTCGAAGACGACAGCATTCCGTGCTACAGTTGAATGCTCTTACGCAGACATAATAAAGTCTCCGTCTCGCTGCGACATTTCGACCGCCGATTGTGACGATGTCCACCAGGAGTCTCAGCAGGCTAAAGCAACGCGGTGACTCCCGTGGGATTATATTGAATGTAATCTCGCGGTGAATCTACCCCACTCTTTTGCCACTTCCACACTCGAGTCCATTTTAAGACAAGAGTTAATAAGACCGGAGATGGCGGAGACCGCCGGCGGCTGGCGTAATCAACACTCGACACGCATACAAGGACAGCCCTCGCCAGCTAGGCACCCGACTGAGAGCACCATAAAGGCCAAATTAAGAAGGCGCCATTGAGCGTGACTACAATGACTAGGGGTAGGACAGATCTGATAGGATCAACGAAATTGAGCAAATCTGCCCAAATCCTCTAACAATTAAGTTGCCTAGTAGTCATTCTGATAGATTGCATATCCTAGTTCACACGATTCCAAGATTCCTGCTTAGACAGTCAGCTTGCTCTTCCGTAATGGTAGATTCCATAAAAGCGGTAAGTTGGGCGGGTAAAATCGATCGTAGTGGGATTAAATTTACGGCGTACGGCGTGCCTGCTAGGTTAGTGGTAGAGTGTTACCTGCGCAAAATATCCTCCTCACGGTGAGAGTTCGACTACCACCGAGGCCATGAGTTTCGTGAAAATTGTGTCAACTAGGTCTGATAGTGTTAATGACAATCACACTTACATTACGGGCATATTCTTGTCGCATGTCCTGTCAAGTATTTTCTATTGCAAGACCTCATTCGCTGAACGTCGGATGTAATGAAGTCTTCTGATTATATATCTCACACGTTATGATCCAAAATACTGAGGCCGACAATCGACTGTGAAGCCCACTATGGTGTGCAACGTGTTCTCCTTATTTGGTCAGCGAAACATATGTCAAAAACAAGACAAAACATTATTTTGCATTTTAATCCACTTTTTGACTGCCTTAATTTGTCAAATAATGCTGGCTAGGTGACCCGACTGGACCCTGTGCTTTTTACTCGACCTT
>JAYGXS010000005.1:52900812-52960813 GCA_036362985.1 Ligula intestinalis
CCAGTAAGATTTTTTGTACGCTAATGGCACACAGTCTGCTTATATGGTGGATTTATTTGTCATACGAGTTCGGTAGAAACAATTCAGACGTCTAGAAGGGCGCGAAAAAAGATGCAGTTTAGAGTCTGGCCCAGGATATATTGTACATTTTCTCTTCTTAATCACATAGAATAAATTGTTTTAAAAGCCCATGGTAGATCTTTTATCGTTTGAACTGAAATTCAATGAGAATAAAAGTTATGCTCAAGTTGCGTTGTAAGATTGATTTTCACTGCCAATATAATTGAACATACGAGTCCCAGAGAGTAATTGAGAAAAAGAAGAAGATTCGAGCACTGGGACAACACTTTTATTCGCCTGACGTTTCGATCTCCGTCACGGATGCGCCGTCAGAGATAGTAGCAGAAAGAGTTAACACGTGCATAGAAAGTTGCAATATTTATAGGACTGAGTCATTACTGCATACTTATGACAAATAACGACATTTAAAGATGATTGCCTACTTGTGTGCTGATTGTTTGAGCCCTGACTTACTAAACTTACCTCCCGCGTAGTGGAATTTGACGTGATTATTGCTCGGCCATCTGGTACCTCTGTGTTGGTGCAAGACGACGCGGTGGCCTGTGCGTTCGCAAAGTTGCGACTTGCTTTGACCAAGCTGAGCTTCAACACTGGATATGGATTGGGCGAGTCATTGAACTTGTTTATGGCTGGCGGCCCGTGAACCATGACTCAGGTAAATCTCGGCTTACACGTCCCGCCTTGCAAGAATTTTGGCCGCCTCAAATTTTAATGTGTGGCCGGGTTTCGTTGGATGAGCCGCAACTTGAAAACTGGCATCAGTTTGCCACACTGCTGTCGCGTGTTCGTCAATTCGCTTCTTGAGGAGTTTTACAGGTTCTTTGACGAAGGTACTTTGTCCGCAAGTGTACCAGATCCTGTAGACGACTCCAGATGTTTCTCACAGTGACAGTAGTTCTTTCGGCTTTATTATATGATGCCTAATGGTTGCCTATGCTCGACTTCAACATCCAGGTGGTGCGAAAAGGCGGCTGAAGGCATCCTAGACGTTTTTTCAAGTTCGCCATCGCCCGCCAAAATATGAGGTCGGTGTGATTTTGTTGCCCATCTCGTTTGCGCAAGCAGCAGTTGACGAAGTTGCGCAGGTTGCTACTTTCTTTGAACACCCGTCTAAGATGTTGTACTTCGGTATGTCACCTCTTGCTGCAATTTTGGACCCATAAAATTTGAAATGTCAGGCGTCTTAATCTTCTTCTCAATTGATTATCATGTCACAAAATCCCCAAATATATTAATCGTTTAAGCACACCGGCTTTTTAACAAGTTTGTTTTCAGTCAACTGCAGAGTACTGAACTTTGACAAAAAATGATGACTAAAGTGGTATTCATTTTTTTACAACTGTCTTTCGATTTGCTCATAATTTCAACGATCTGGCATATCATTATCTTTTCTTGTCCTCTTAGGTAGAAAATCCCGTCTTCTTTGAATTTTATACTGAAAGAAAGTGTATTTTTCGCTTTTAAAATTTGTTTTCAATTCCCGAATAATGTTTAACCCGACCCTCTGTTAAGATTCCATCCGGGATTCCCCACTTACAGGCTGCATATTTTCAGTCTAACCAAAATCTTAATTTGATGTAAGTTATTCATTATGTGTTATGTAAAAGTCATACAACTTAGTTAAGGGTTTCGATCGCGTTGCACAGTTAAAAAACGGATTAGTATATAAACAGATACTACTGCAGACCTACACCACTGATGAACCTGCAGAGGCTTTACTCCAATTACTAGACCTTTCCCTTAAAACCAACTTGTCCTTCTCAAATCAACACTACTAACAACTTATAGGAGCCCCCATGGGTTCACCTCTATCCGGCTTTCTATTCGAAGCTGTTATGCCGAAGTTATAATCCATAGTCCTCCCCACGGTGTAACCAAAATTTTGGCTGTGCTATGTAGATGACAAATTTGTCATCATCAAGAAAAATTATTTAGACCTTATCCACAAGAAGCTCAATTCCATACTACCGGGAATTAAATTCACATTCGAAATGGAGGTCGACGGACAACTCCCATTTCTACATGCCCTTGTACATCGAACTACTAATGGATCACTTCGCACATCTGTTATCCGTAAAGAAACATATTCGGAAGTCATCCTACAATTTGAGAGCAACCACCCCAGCTCTCACAAAAGAAGCTCCGTCTACAGCCTCGTTAACCGAGCCAAAACACATTGTTTTGATGAAAAAACTTACCAGGAAGAAATTTAATACCTTTTTCAATCATTCTGCAAAAACGGATACCCAAGAAATTTTGTGCTACAATGCATAAAACAACAAGTATCCAAAAGAAATGAAAGAGGCATTTCAACTGGTACGACCAGCGAGGTACCGAAAACACTAACCTGGCGTTCCCTCCCATACATATAGAATGTGTCTGAGCTTGTCGAAGAACAACTCAAAAAAACACCAGATATAAGTGGCACACCTTCCCGCAATCACCTTATGTTCACAGCTTGTACACCCTAAGGACAGGGTTGGCTATCTTGAAAGAAAAGGGGTTGTCTACAAGATCCCACGTTCCAGTTGTAATGCAGTTTATTTTGGTCAAACTGGGAAATGCGTTTCAACCCGCATGCAACAACATCAATCTGCGGTCAGAAGACATAACCCTTTATCCCAGGTGGCCATGCACACACTGGAAACCGGCCACAAGTTCGCATGGGAGAACACACGGATTGTTAGCAGTTGCCCAACTAGAAAAGGCCGTGAATTCCTAGAAGCAATGCACTCAGACGCTGCAGGCATCAATAGGCATATTACTTTGGACGCTAGCTACGGTTATCTCAAAGCTAAATTAAAGATGCAGCACCAAATCACAGATGACAGCCAAAATACGGAAAGCACATAACATCTACGAGCACGGACCAAACCTCCTACCAATCGGCACACACGTACGAGAAATATTGATTTTCTCAATGTTTAAACATGTTTGTTGTTCGTTGCTCAATTTTTCTTCGTCTAACTACGATCGGTGGAGCCGTGCCGAAAATTAACGCAATAAAATTGAAAATATTTCCAAAAAAACTTCTTATTCTCATAGAAACTATGCTTTATAAACGGGTATTTCATGTTTTTAAAAACCCGCCAGTAGAAAATTGCAAAGAAACCGAAGGATATTTTTTTAAGTTTTAAATTTGACGGGCTGCCTTCTCAATTTGAACCGCTATTATTTCCTCCCTCTTTTTGCATCTAAATTTTCTTATATATAAGTTTGTTGGCCTTCTTCACCCATTATAAACCAATTTTTATCCCTCTTTGTTTATTGCATGTACAATGAGGTCATGAGGACACAAGGTCACAAGGCTTCCGCTGTTTTGAAGGCAACTCAATTTGGTATAAAATGGACGACTTTTCCTAGGACATTTATCCATAATGTCGAACTCTGCAGTCAGTTGCGATTGTGGGTTCCATTTCACGTCCCGGTGATGTGAATTTGTGCGGCTAATTTTATTCTGTTAGAATGGAGGACGTTTCTCCTGAAAATTTTGGAAAGATATTTTCAAAATAAAGCGTATTTGTCTCTAAAAGACATTAATCTCGAATAAGTAGACGTGATGGCGGGGCCAAAACTTTCCTCGCCTGGTGTTTCCAGTTTCTGCTCCAATCCATCTTTAGACACAGAGCGTCAAATGCGGGTAATTTGCATACGTCAATTCTCATCGATAAGCGGTAGCAGCAGAGTGAATGCATCCAGCATCCCGCGCATTTGATGCTGTAGTTTAAGGTGATTTTGGCCCGCCCTGTTATTTTGCCCTCGTACCCGCCACCAGAAACTAGTTGTCTACAGGCATGCAGGCTCCCATGTCAAGGTCACACAACGTAACTCCAGGGCCGTGCGCAGGAGCCACACGATAAAATAGCGCGTGAATGAACGTGGCGTGGACATGGACCAATCAAAAGTGCCACCCCTCCGCCCCCTTCCAACCCCATTCACGCGTAGCCAACGCTTGCTGCTTTCTCATTTTCTCTGACGATGGCTTTTCGTATGAAGCCGAAAGCTCCGGACAATAAATTAATTGATCCAGTGCTCGACTCGTCTCCATCCTTATCCAAGGTGATATTGAACTGGAGTCCAGAATACCGGGTGAATCAAGTACTTACCCCAGCTACCACGTCTACATAGTCCTAGGCTTTGAATTTACGCTTGTATTGGCAAGATGCTGTGTAATACCCGATAAGTAGAAGAAATTATGCTGTGAGATTCTTTAAATTAAATATGTTTGAAATAATTTGAGTACTGAAAGCAATGGGAACAGTTTACACTACTTAAGTAGTTGCAACAGATTCCCTGTCTCATAACAATGTGGTGGATTCATTCAAAATGTAATTTTGCGTGACGTCAGCACACGCGGCGTGCCCCTAAATTTTAAAGCAGTAAAGTAAAAACCATAATAAAAAGCAATACAAAGCTTGGTGGACTTATTACTATTTACTAGCATAAGGATATTTAAGTTACAAAAAAGCTCAAAAGTAAGATAGCGGTAGAGTGACCAGTCACTGGTCCAATGTTAAATGTAAATAGGTTTAAGGCATGGGAGAGGAAAATAATGGCAAGTTAATGCAAAATTACCACAAATAAAAACTTGTTTCCATTAATACTTAAAATTGCATTAAATGTGTCAGAGATGGATATGGTTACCTTAACTTAAGTTTTTTTTCCAAGGTGGATACTAAGTAAAAATTTCCAATTTAATGCACGAAAAGATCCTTGCGTACTTTGTATTAATTTCTAAGGACAATTCCAAAAAAATGATTTTCTATGGTAATGAAATCCCGCCTGTTTGGTCGGAATAGAGATAGATTGAAGGCCACACATGGATAGGCTGGCTGTTTTAAAAAATAGACTGCGCTTGTACTTGTGATTAAATTCACACCAGCTTGTGCGATTTGAAAGAAATTTCCGTTTATCACATTCCTTTGTGGTTATTTTGAGTGTTCGGTTGCGACGAGCTTTCTTTCGACATTCTGCTCAATACTTTACTAATTTTACTGTTTTGCTATGTTTGCTACTTAAACCCGATTTCGTTCAACCTTTTTACCAAAAACATGGAAATAAGAAATATCTTCAAAACATTCGCCTTACTAATGACTTTTTAACCATTCATCCTTATGCCACTGCCTTTGTGGATCGTGACTTCAAAATCACACAAACATGTCAACTTATTGCCGAAAAAAATTAATTTCCACAACAAAAGCCGTAAACGAATACGTCTTAGATTAATTACAGTACTTTCCATACGAAGTTACCTTTTCAACAAGTGCTCCAGTCACATATGTCAAAGACGAATATCTTTGCACAGTACCATTTTTGAAGATGAAATAAAGACCAAATGGGATATTTTCACCAGTTTTTTTACTTCCATAAAAATTAAAGATAGACACTCGGCAACAGTAGCTTATGTAGTCCCCCTCATTAATCCCTTCTTCCAGTATGTTGCCCTATGAAAACGGTAGTTGTAGGGTTTTGTGGGTGGTCATGAGGATATGCAGTGTAATGAACGTTAATAACTGCTATATGTTTTTTTATTTTATTAGATTTAGAAGTGCTTTTTAGTTATAGCTGTATATTTTCCTAATCTGTGTTATCGTTTAAGGTGTCGCGAAAAATAACTACTATGAAATCGTAGGTTTCTCAAAATTCATGAAAAAACAAATAGGTCGGTCGTCTATTTCAACTAACCTGAGGTCCAACTTACAGTTCTGGATTAAGATAAGTATTGACCGCGGCGCGAAGCACCGCGCACACTTTCAGTTCACATGCTGCACAACTTACTTCTAGCGGCCGCAGGAAACAACTTCAAATAATGTGTTTCACTTAACACTCACTTCAAAAATATTCCTTCGCTACCTAACCTATTCTCCCACCCTAAACACCTAGAACCACCGTTTTCGTAGGACAAAATGTTGGGACTAGGGGTACATAAGTGGGACTGAATAAGCCACTTTTGCCAAATACTCTGTTAAAAATGAAAGAACTTACATTTCTATGTAAACTGGAGCAGTTCTCAATATGTTCTCTTACATCAGGGCGCCATTGTTTGAATTCAAATTTACAATTTAGTGACCCAAAATATTACTCAATATCTTTTAACATGATCAACTTTTGTCTGTTATATTCCAAGTTTTTTATACTCATCGTTTGTTTCTATATTTTTAAAACTTTGGACGGAGTAAATTAACAGAGTAACTGAGAAAACAAATGAAGTATGGTGTTATTTCATGCCAAATAGGCCCAGCGATTTCGGCATACTAAAACAACTTTTAATCTTTCGTAAATTAATTACTTATCTTTAAGGCAAAAAGCGTAACATATTTGTCAGGAACAGTTTCTTTAACTTAATTCGTTTTTCGTTTTTCGATAATAATGTTATATCTCATATGTACACTAACCTGAATTTCCTGGATGCAAAACAAAAGTTTCCGTTCTGTGAACAAAGATAATTAAAAGAGTTTCTACCCTTCATAAATGTTCTCTTAAAGTGCAACATGCACAAACAAGAAGCTTTTTTCGGCAGCTTTTAATAGCATAGAAAATTCCTCAAATATCATCAAACGCTGGATTTCGCCTATTTTTGCCTCTATTTTTGCCCAATACACTGATCTGAACGGAATTCAATTCTAGTAAACAACATTTTGCACCTCAAGTCAACCCAATAAACTAAATAAACAACCTCAAATCCGCCAATTCATTACCTTTTATCAGATATGTAATCTGATGTAAATACAACAACTTCTAGGTTGCGAAAATTCCCATCACAGAAATCCGAAGAATAATTGGCGAGCATACGTATACTTTCAATAAATTCTCATCAGGCCATTACATTTATATGGGAGGGGGTAAAGCGTTAAAGGTAAAATTGTAGGCAAAGTACGTTCAACGTTACAGGCAAATTAGTCCGGAAGATAGAGTAGGGGGTGGGGTAGTAACAAGCGGTGTCGTTTTAATGGAAAGGTTGGACTACATAAAGAAGATGCAAACGATCCTATCAGATCAGACAAAATTCAAGAAAGTTGACAAAGAAAAAGATCGCACAGAAGAAGTAGAGGCCCAACTGACCGACTGCTTACGAAGACTCCACACGCGAGGTTTCATAAGCGACCGGGACTTTGAAGGCCTCCGACCAGTAGGCACGCACATCCCCCGTTTGTATAGTCTACCAAAGATCCATAAGGATGGCCTGCCAGTTCGTCTGATTCTGGACATGCGCAATTCACCGTATCACGCGATAGCAAAATGGTTGGCGGCGAAACTCAAGCCTTTGCAGCATCAACTGGCACCACGGAGCTATCGATACACGTTTGAATTTGTCGATGAGATCAAAGATGTGAACTTAAACGGCATGAGAATGTTCTCCCTAGACGTCTCCTCGCAGTTAACAAACGTCCCGGTTACCGAGACAGTCGAATACATCTGCGAATTCCTATTGGCAAATCAACTAGAAATAGGAATACCGATGAATGCACTAAAGGAACTACTACTGAAGTGCACACTGAACGTGCAGTTCCTTTTTGACGGCCAAATATACAGACAAATAGATAGCGTTGGCATGGGCTCACCTCTGGGACCACTTTTGGCTGACATATTCATGGAAAAGCTGGAAAAACATCAACTTAGCGATCAGATCCGTAAGTTAAAGTACTACGGTCGCTACGTGGATGATATCTTCGTGATTGCCACAAATGAAACCGATAGAGACGCGCTCTTAAGCGCGGTCAATCAAGCTAAGCCTTCCATAAAGTTCACGTTGGAGATGGAAACAGCAGGTTCTCCTTAGTCGTAGACCCGACGGTAGCGTCCGAATGAGCGTGTATAGAAAACAAAACCTGGTCTGGACAATATACGAACTTTAACAGTTTCGTACCTCTCCAACAGAAGCGAAATCTAGTTCGCTGCTTCACGCAAAGAGCTAGGAAAATTTGCTCTCAAGAAAATCCAGGACTTACTGCGTGAGAACGGATATCCTGAGAAATTCATCACCAAGAATATGGCTACTAAAGAACTGAAACCCACAACACTCACTAAGGAGAAGAAAACATTAATTCTCAAAGTGCCCTTTCTAGGAGACGCGACAGGTGTACTCCGGAAAAGACACCTTGAGGATGCCGTGTCACGAACTTTCCCAGCAGTGAGAATTCGGTACTATTCTCAACTAACCCAGTCTTCCATGGGGAAGGTAAGGACAGGTTACCTACTCAGACCACCTCCATGTGTATCTACTCCTTTGCTGCTCCTATGGAGCAAGTTATATTGGTCGCACGAGTCGGCACCTATCCAAACGAATAAAGGAACACCTCCCACAATGGCTAAGGAAGGGTGATTTCAATACCAACAGAATTATCAACAGCTCTATCCTAGCGCACATGGTGGATTCCGGACATCAGGTGGACCCCAACGAAGCCTTCAGGGTGATCTACTAGGTCCCACCAAGCTACCCTAAGTCACTGGGCCAGCGATTGTTGACAACAGCAGAAGCAACTGCTATCCGGTTGAGGAAGCCAATTTTGTGCGCGCAGAAGGACCTGCTGCAAGCCTCAAGCTTAGCATGGCCAACGGCCACCTAGCTACCGGAATTTCCCCAAGCCTCCTCTCCTCTTCCACCACCCCCCCTTCTCCCTAATCTTACCGCTTAATTAGCCGCCTGTTACTACCCCACCCCCTACTCTATCCCCCGGACTAATTTGCCTGCAACGTTGAACGTAATTTGCCTACAATTTTACCTTTTATGCTTTTCCCCCCTCCCATATAAATGTAATGGCCTGATGAGAATTCATTTAAAGTATACGTATGCTCGCCAATTACTCTTCAAACTTCAAGGTGTCTAAAATCCCCCAATCGCCAGCCTTTCGTCGGATATGTAATTTACTGTAGTGCTATTGTGCAGTCAGCCGGGGAACGAAAATGCGAGTCCCAGGAAGTTAGTTGGCAGCAGCAGATGGGATAACTGTGTCGAAAACTTTATTCGTCAGGTAGCCGAGTAATCCTTACGCCCAAATCAAGCATGTGTGATGAATGTTCGGCAGCTCACAGTCCGACCTTCTGTCATCACGCAGTTAACGCACATACGGACAACCATCATTGATGGAGGAGAGTCGTTAAGTTGTATGCAGTAGCATAGCGGCTGTATCCTGTAAATAACGCAACACCCTATGTATGAATTAATTGCAGGGGAGTCCGAAACGCAGCCTAAAACATTTATTTTTCCACCGATCCCATCTGCGTCATCTTAGAGCTATGGTCCTTTATAAGCAGGTATCCTAGGGTGAGGGTAATATCTGAGGAGTGTGCAACATGTTATTACAACCCAACTTAAGTATTTTTTCTTTCAAAAAAAGTGTTCAAGCTTTAAGGTTAGCATTTCATGATGTAGCACACCCATTTTACTTTTGAACTATTGGTGTTTGAATAAGATCTATACACACAGCGTTGAGAAAAGTTTAGTCCTTTTTAAGTAATAAAACTGACAGCATAGTCTCACTGAAGGCGCCGTTCGATGCGCATTTGGAAGGCAGTTAAGTTTCTTCTGTGAGCCCAAGTACGGATTTCATTCCTTGACATCCAACGAAGAGGAAACGTGCTAAGAACGAAAATAGGCATAACTAACCGAAACGAAAACTAACCAACAAAAATAAAGGTCAACTAACTAAAGAAAATTTAACTGACATAATCGAAACTTTTTAATTTTAAACCTTATCTAAACCTAAAATACAACTACTAAAATAATGAAATAAAGGCAAAGTTAAACATGAAAAAATGAAACGAACCAAAAAAACCAAATGCAAACTAATCAAGATTTTACCTCCAAAATCAGCTGCATGTAACTAAAAAATCTAAAGTTGAAAGAAATAAACTTTATCATAACTCAAGTAACTAAACAAAGGTTAACCAAAATAAACTATAGTAACTAAACTGAACGGAATTCCAAACTAAAATTAAGCTTGAAAATAAACTAACTGTAAGTTGATTATTTAGGGCGCAGTTTATGTTGCAAAACACCAGATTAATTCAGCAATACCGGAACCTTAATTAAAATTCCATCCAGTAAGCCGCTGTCCGCGTGCAAGCCCACCACGGTCCTCTTCACGTAGAGCCTTCTGTAGAATCTATTGAATGGCGAAGTTGAATAGAATAGGCGAAAAGACGCAGCCTCATTGAATGCCAGACCCAACAGCAAACTGTTCTGACAGGTTGTTATGAACCAGAACCCACGCAGTTGTGGAACGCTAGCATGCCTTGATCTTGGGCATGACTTCGGTGGTACACCATCTACTGCCACTATTGGGCATATGGATTCACGATGCCAATCATTGATTAATGACGGAAGTTTAGATTGGATTGCTCATGGCCCCCATAGGCCAGCAGAGGACCCCCGCAGGACACTGTTAAACATTTGGAGCATGCGTTTGCATATGATTACACGTACGAATTCCATTCTCTTGATTTCCAGTGAACAAGGAACCTGTTAAGAAAAACGTCTCTTGAACAGATGCAAACATTATGCCCAGCTGAGAGGCTGATCAAGTTACGCACGCAAACGCCTTTGTACAATTGGTGCACTATCTCATGAAAAACGTTGGAAAACGTAATCAAGTCACTTTGCGGGAAGTCAGCACACGCGGCGTGCCCCAAAATTATTATATCAGTATCGTTAGAACTATAAGTAAAACAAGTTAGAGTTTGGTTGAGAAATTACTCTTAACTAGCATAGAAATATGTAATTTTTACAAAAATCTGCAAACTCAAGAAATGGCAATATGAAATTTTAATGATCCAGTGTGAACTTAAAGTGTGTTAAAGGCATGGGAATGGAAAGGGATGGCAAGGTAATACAGAAAAAGTACAAATAAAAATGGTTTATAAACTAAATGTTTTCCAATAACATATAAACTTGCACTAAATGTGTCAGAAATGGATGTATTCACCTAAGGTAGAGTTGTTTCCAAATTTTGAATCTTCCGACACATTTCCGTTTTCAATGCACGAAAGGATTCTTGCATGCTTTGTATCAATTTCTATTGACAATTGGAAAAGATTTTATATGGAAATCACAGCCCGGCTGTTGAGCGGAATAAAAATACATTGACTACCACACACGGATAGACTGGCAGTTTGCTAATAAGTTAGATTACGGTTGTACTTTTAATCAAATTCATACCATCTTTTACATGTTGAAAGACATTTCCGTTTGTCACATTTCAAAAAATTAATTTGAGAGTTCGTGTGCGACGAAAAGCAACGTGTTTTGGAAATGCTGCTGAGCACATTACGAATTTCACAGTTTTGGTTTGTTTGTCCATAAATTCCGACTTCGTTCAACCTTTTTACCGAAAAATTATAAATAAGAAATATCTGAAAAGCATTTACCTAAATGATGAGTTCTTTAACGTTCCTCCTCTGATAGCTGCCTGTGTGGGTCATGAATTTAGAATCGACCAAATCTGTCGACTCATTGCCCATAAAAATTAGTTTCCACAAGAAAACCCGAGAATGAATACGACTAAGATTAATTTAAAAAGCTTCTAGAACAAGTTACATCCTCAAAAAGCACTTTTTTATACATTTCGAAATCGAATATCTGTGTACGATACGCTTTTAGAAGTTAAAGTCAAGATCGAAATGGCATATTTTAACCGGTTTTTGACTTCCCTAAAATTGAGAGAAAAAATAATGCTGGAAATGAAAGAACTTACATTTCTATGTAAACCAGAGCAGTTTTTAATGCGTTCTTTTACTTCAGGGCAGTGTTCTTTGATTTTAATTGGACAACAGAGTGACCCAAAAGATCCTCCAATATCCTTTAACATGGTCATCTTCTACTTCCTCCGTTTGGAGTTTTGATATTTATTGATTTCCGTCTATATTTTGACATCATTTGGATGGACTTAGTTTACGAGGTTAATTAGAAAACATATGAGATTGCGAGGGAGTCCATCTAAAGTCAAATAGGACTAATAATTTCGGCGTAGTAAAACACATGTTTGTGTCTTGTAAGTTCATTACTGATCTTTAGGGTACCAAACGTAATATATTTGTAGAGCAAACATTTGTTAACTGGATTCATTAACCTTTTCTCGACTTTAGTTCTGTATCTCGTACGTACACTAACCTCAATTTCATGGACGCAAAACAAAAATTTCTCTTTAGTGAACAAATATGATTAAAGTTTTTTTGCTATATGTGAATTTTTTTATGCTCCAGCACGTAAAAATTTGAATCTTTTCTCCGCAGCGCTTAATAGCATGAGACATTACTTGGAAATCAACAAAGGTTGGATTTCGCCCGTTTCCGCCTATATTTTCTCCAACTATACTGATCAGAATGGAATTCAATTCTAGTAGACAGCATTTTGCGCCTCAAGCCAACCCAATGAACTTAATAAACGACCTCAAGTTTTTGTTAAATCCCCCAATCCTCAACCTTTCATCAGATATATCACCTACTGTACCTGCTTCGAAGACATTTGCTGTGTTTCCGCTAATAAGTTCCTAGGTACCTCTTCCCGCACATTAGTTGTCAAGTTGCCCATTTTACCGACTGTGTAGTCTTTAGTTTTTCCTGCTAAACGACGACTCCGTGTGTTAAAAAACAAACATGCTTTTAAATTAATTATTTATGTGTAATAGCTGAGTTCAGTGAATCTGAGACATGGTATATGTATTTCGTTGCAGACCACACCGATGCGGCTGGGCACTTATGTGCGAGTGCCAAAGAAACAAGCTGCTTCACCTTCCAGGTGAGTTCTCACGCTTTCATAGATATTATTCTCTGAAAAGTTCATTTATTTTCACAAGTGAGAGCTCTCCCCTCATATAATTAGTGATACAACGCAGAAGAGACAAGACTAATGCATTTCAAATCGTTCTTGTTGAAACACTTAAAATCAGTTTTACTTTCGACGAGAAGCGATATCTCTTACAATTTTTACCTAGTAATTAAATTATTAAATGGCAATAACAGAATTGAACTTTTTTTGAACTGATCAACATTGTCTAAAATCTTCTGTACACAAAATGAACTGAGACCGAAAAATAAATAAATGTTAATTTGTTATACGCTTGAATGGTTTGCATCCACTCGACTCCCAAGATGAAACGAAAGTCCCCTTCTCAAGCAGTCCCATGATCTTATTTTAGCCACAACCGAAAACTCAAGGCACAGGGACGGAGGGCTCGGAACGATGTCCATATATACGCAGTCTGTCTCTTACGCGTAGCGCACTTTGTCCTTGGCACCAAGTGCGATAGCAAAACTGAGAGAACCACTGAATAAAATTATTTTTGCTATTTATTTCGTCTCCAATCATGTAGAAGATGTCCATGCCGACCGCAGATTTTCTTAAACACGCCCGCTTAGTTGCTTTGTTAAAATATTTTATCTCAAGTTAGCGGTTACCATCAAGAGTAAACTAAAGAAAATAAAAGGGTATGGATTCCTCTGCCAGCATATTCATACCTAGGCGTATTCTGGAGTCATTTCTCGTAGAGACGTGATGGCATATAGAGAGGTTAAACAAGGGAGTCAGCCACATCGTGCTTAACTGTATGTCTGTCAACATGCTGAAGCACCTTTGGTTTGTGTAGAATTTTGATTATATGGGTATTTGGGAAGGTCCCCTTGCTACAGTTACCAGCTCAAAAGCATCTTCATTGGCTGACACATTTGGCGTACAAATACGCCGCGTATAACTTCCTTGCTTTAACTGTATGCATTTTTGAAACCATAAATTTCATAGGGACTCAAGGTCAGGTTAAAAGTATTCGGAATTGAAAACCTTTTTAACCCTAGATTTATCCTATTTTGGGGTGGACATCAGAGGGAGACGCACGTTTTCATTAAATAAACTTGAAAAGAATAAAGTTGCAAACATTTCCATCAGGTAATGTATAAGGTCCCGCAATACTACCTAAAGTCTCTGAGTCAATGTTTGCTAGAAACGGGAGAACCAACCGCGATCCGTTTGAGTAAACCGATTTTGTGCGCGCAAAAAACCTCCTGCAAGTCCCGATCTTGGTTTGGCCAACGGTTACATAACTGCCTGCATCTCTCCGCGCTTTCTCCTCCTTCTACCCTCCCCCCTGTTCGAATTCACCAAACCCTCATGGCCGCACGACCAGCCAAGTACTTTCAACCGCACTCCTCTACGCCATTCTCATGATTAATTTGCCTATAATGATGAACATAGTTGACAGCTTGGCAATAGAGGAGACTATCCGAGTTCCAGGGAGCAGTTAGGAGCAGTGTTAATTTTACAACGACGTTATATAAAGTTTATGGTCCAAGAAGAATTTCTTTCACTTTTGCCTTAAAGTTAGTAGAGATTATAAACGCGTCACAATGGAAAATGCATGCTAAATAATGAATGGCTTATGGCGACTGTAAGCTTCTACATGTGGCTGGAAGGTAGTTTCTTAAGGAGGTAGCATTGTGACGTTACCGAAGTACCTTCCATTTCTGCTACTGTTTCCTACTCATGTCTCTGATTATGAATCCGCGAAGGATGTCGAAACCTTAGGCAAATAAACGTATTGTCCTAGCGATCGAGTTTTCTTCTTCTCTATCTTGGGATTATTCGGCACGGCATTCATTTTGACACTGCTACATACCTTCTTCTTAATTAAAGGCAAGATATTTCAGAAGTTCGGTTCAAACTTAATGAAGAAAGACACAACAGAATGAAATGCGACCACTGGAACAAGAGTTTTATTGTCCTGATTCCATCGGGAAACTTTATCTTAGGATATGGTTTCATAATAATTGCCATGCGCAGATAAGTCATCTTTTTCATAAGGCTAAATTAAACTCCTTTGCCAAATAAACGTTGCATAGGATTCACTGCCTCATTTGCTGGTGGTCTTACTTTAACTGGAAATGGGTTTGCGATATGCAACTACCCGAATTATAAACTTTCACTAGAATCTCAGGTTTTATCTACAGCACGCGCCAGAATTCGTGCAACATGCCGACATATGCAAAAGATTCATACCCCTTTGCTAATTGGCATTGACTTAGGTGGTGTCACTAATTATCGTGTAGTCTATTCCGAAGTCATATCTGTCATGGTTGGATGTCGGCTTTTTAACGAGCTTAGTTCTGACCGATAAAAAACGTATATTGATTTTAACAGCCTGTATAACTTCAAATATATTTTATGGAAAACGTACACGAAAAAAATATTTCTTGAACTCGTTTGGCAGAAAATTACGCCACCTTTAAAATTTATAGATAACGGAGGTATATCCTTTGGTTTTCGAAAAAATTATAATTATGAACTTTTTTACGATTGTAGGTGTTCGTTCAAAATACATCGTATTCCTCAATTTATAAATGTTGCCTATACTGTATGAAACATGTTCCACATCTATTTCAAAATTTTATGAGAACTTTGTGATATCTTCCTCAAACTGTAGGTGAAAACGTACTTTTTCTTTAAAAGGATGAACACAGTACGCAGTTTTTAAACCTTGAATTCGAGTGTAGCAGTCAGTAGGTTTCAAAATTATTCGACAATTTAAAGTTTTTAAACCGAAGGAAACCCTTTCGTTAAGTATAAAATATAAGGAAGGCGTAATTTGATATCAGAGGAGAGCAATAAATATTTTCCAGTGCCTTATCCATCAAGAATATTTGAAATTATATAGGCAGTCAATAACAATGATAAAAACGCATAATATTTAAGTAATTAAGTTTTCAGTTACTAAGTTTTGTTTGTGGTCAGAGCGAAGTTCGTTAAAAAGTCCGCATCCTATCATGACTGCAATGACTTCAGATAAGACTGCACGATTATCAGTATCACAACCAGTGTCAATGCCGATTATCGAAAGCGAATCAATCTTTCGCATATATCGGCGTGTTGCATGAATACTGGCGCGTACTGTTTAGCTCACTTTGCAATATACTTAGAATTAACGCCCTTTATCATTTTCTCGAAACTTAAAAACGTGGTAGTGTTCCAGTTTTTCGAACTTCGGCAGCTTGCTGCACGTGTGAGCTTATCTGACTGGTATTATTTGCACAAGGGAATTCAAATACAAAATCAAAATGGCTACCTGCTCGGCTCTGATAGTTTGACCGAAGTACCCAGCCATGTTATCATTTCAACTTTGACCCTCAAATCGTTTAAGTTTTCCAACTCCTACCGTACGTAACTGAAAGAGTCGAAAAATCCATTTGCTTCTACTCATTAACTTACTTCTGAGGAGCTGAGCATATTAATTACGTGATTCGGCGCCTATCCAAAAAGGTATGCGATCACCTGAGAAAACGCGAAATTGGAGAGCATCATCAGTATTCGTGTCGCACACATTGTTGATACGGGGCGTCGTGTGGAACTCAACGAAACGTTCTGGGTGACTTGTAAGGACCTACCAAATAACGTCCACCCCAAGTCATTATGTCAGAGTCTGCTAACAACCGCTATCTGCTTGAGGAATCCGGTCTTGCGTACACTAAACAACCTTTTTGCAAGCTCCGCGCCTATAGCGTATAAATTTACTGGAACGACGATAATTTATCGAAAGCGCGCACAAACCCACCAACTGGTCTTCTGCTTCTTTTGATGGGAATTTTCGCAACTCACAGGCAGACACACTAAAAGTTTCGGATTATAGACGACTGCCGCAGTACAGACATCTGCGCAAAAGCCTACCACATACCGCAGGCGTTAGCTTCTATTTCAGGACAGGCTCTTATACCTGCAGGTTGGTAAAAGACTGCTCGATCCTGTAGCTGACATTAATCCCCACCTGTACTCACTCACTCACTCACTCAAGGCCACAGTTCGTCCAAGTACATATACCGGACGGCCAACAGAGTCAATTTCTCCGCCTGCCGGGCGCGTTTACCACAGCATTTGACGCCGATGGTGGTAGACGGTAGTCGGCCGCTGAGTTGAGCTGCTGAATGGCTGGTGCATATGCGCGCACCAGCACAAACGGACCAGTGGGCTCGGCAGGCGTGCGTGTGCGCACATGAAGCGGTAGGCGTGCGCGAGTACGGGATTCTGCGCGAACGCACGCGCGAAAACTGCTGGCGGTCGCGATGCGTCTGTGCGCCTCAATGCGCCGCACCAGGGATGCATGGGCTCATTCGATTGTTGCTGACGGGCGGTTAGCCACCATCATCTGCGCCAACGGAGCATTCTGATAGTGCGCCAATCTGAGTAGTAATCACGAATTTATTTGTCTAAAGATCTGCTGTGGCCTCATAGTTTCTGGAATTTTCATACGCACCACCTCGCGCTTCGCATCGTGGTACGGATAATATGGAATATAAACCATAATTAAAGAAAAGGTAAGTCTAGCTATAAATGATTTTTCGATGCCTACTCGTTCATGACTAAAATTGAAATGGTTAAACGGCTTTATTTGCTAAGGAATTTAAAGGAGATGACGTGCCCAGGACAGCCAAGGTTTTGACAAAGGAAAGTAAATGACTTAATTCAGACCACAGAACTATTAAAAGAAAATAGCTAAGATAGAAGACCGATGGCAGTTTACATAAATTTCCACGATAGTATTTAATATAAGTAGAATATAATTTGTTAAAAAATATCTCTTGTTAGTAGAAAAAGATATACGCTTTAATTTTTATCCTCAAAGCCGACTAATATTTAAAAATCAGAATCGGAAATGCTGAATGAAAAGGCGAATGCATTCAAATTTCAGTTATCTTGCATCTGGATATTTTTCGCTCTTTGTGGTCCTTAAAATCATGCTACGTAATATTTTTCTAATATGGCAACGCGTATAGCGGGTATGGATAGATATCTGCCCATCGTGTGTCCAATGTGGCGTCACATTCATGCTAAGGATCGAAACGAATTTTATTTAAGAAAAAAGTCAGCAATAAGCGTGAAAACAGTAAGTGCACAGAGACGGAATAGTGGGAGAGAAAGGACTCTTGGAAGGTCTGGGAAATCTTTAAAACCTTAAAACATGCAAAAACTGAAAAAGCTATCGATAGATCTTTGCCTACGACCTAAAGTGTGATTTGTGTGATAGAAAGCTAACTGGAAAATGAGCTGTTCAGAGTTGAGGGCTGGGTGGTCTATAATACAGGCCAAGTGACAGATATTGTGAATTTTCCTGCGTGAATATTAATGTTGCTTGGCTGCTCTATACTTCATTTTGCATTTAGTTAAACATTTCTCAGAAAAGAGGCTTTATGAAGCAGCAGACTTGAGAAATTAATTTCTCGCTTATACAAAGTAAGAAGTTTGGTTGTTTGGGATTGGACACAAGTTTTTTTAACCTTCCCTTAAGAGAGACGGTAATAGAGCTAAGTAAGAAATTATAGGGAAAAAAGACGCGTAATTGTCTACCTCACTCTAATCCTCACCGCCTTGATTGGTGACAAGGCTGAAGTCGAACTTACCAAAGCAGGCTTCGGGTGGAAGCCGTTTTCTCTAATGCGGCCTCAAATGTCACGTAACTTAGCCTTTGGTGTGAGTATACTTCGCGCGGGTACTACTGCACTGTCTGCCCTCACTCACCTAACGTACGTGTCTAGTCAGACTTTAGTAATCCAAGACTGGTACTGCTACTACCAATACTTATACTTATTAATATACTTATTAGGGTGAAGCTGAGTGACAGTATTCGCTGGTACTATTACTGCATGTTTTGTAAGTCAGATGTAATGCTAATTAAACTCAGCACTGGGCACTATCTCGGCAAGAAATTTAGTAGAATTGGTGTTGACGTTGACGCTACCATTTGTCAGAGGTGGTGCCGATTAAGCCGACGCTAGGGCTCATATTCCCTTGGTCTCAACAAGGAGTGTGACTCTCCGTTTTACTATTTCAGGTAAGTACATGCTGGGCACGGCAGCATTTGCCTTGGTTTCTGCACTCTCAGTTCTATCCATCGAGCCGTGTACGCTTGTAATAGGTACGGACTAAGATACTGTTACTATAGGTACGTGCCTATGCTAACAGTGCTAATTCTGAGAAATCATGCTTACTTAGGCCAGTAGATAGTATACCATAAGTACCGCTTATGTTTGCTTTTTAAGGGGTCACACCCATTATGCACTTGAAAAATGTAGTGTCTGTTCAAAATTCCCTTTAGTTAGTTTATAGTCATTTCCTCTCAATCGTGTATTATTCCACTCACTTAAACATGCCACCCATGACTTTGGTTTGTCTGTAGAAAAGAAAAGAAAAATATATGTAAAAATATTACCTCTAAAGATAGGCATCCCGTCTCTTCTAATTAGCAGAGTGATTTTTGTTTTAAATTTCAATTTTTCTCAACGTATATAGTACCACTGCTGGGTTACCGAGTGCGATAAACTGCGTTTCCATCTGAAAAACCCTAATCCTACGTCATATTTTGACTGATGCGTGACCGCCATGGCCTGTGAAGCGCAAAATGCTCTACAGCGCATCCATATGCAGAATAGCCTAGGCTGGTGATGATAGTTAGCCAGGTTATGCTTAGTCCTCATTCAACTAGAAAACCGGTACTCAAAAATGTGGGAGTGATTCATCAATGGGTAAGCGAATCTGTCGCTATGTTCTTCTAAGTGCACTACTTGTGCATCCCGGCCTTTGCCGCTTTTCTTTCACCAAGCCAGAATGCCCGGCTTCCGTGAGTTATTTGCCAAGTGGCCCTCAGCTGGTCCTCTGAAGAGTAAACGCAAGCATATTTTGTGAATTTTAGTGTGTACTTCAAGCTGGTGGTGTTTTTGGTGTGCTTGAGTTACTTTTGGGGGGCAGGCAGCCCTGAAAATCTGAATAAAAACCTCCAGAGTTGTTTTACTGGGAAGCAATCATGTTCGCGACACTAACTTAGAAACGAAACGTTGGTAGGCTTTTTCAAAATCAAAACCATTTTCCATATTGTCAGTACTTAAGCAGGAACTGCTTTAAATTGCAGCACGTAAAATTGCCTGATTCATCTATTATTAAGCTTATTTGACTTTTCTTTTGTAACTTTTAGACAAATATAGGATTTTGCTTTAGGAATTCTTAGCAATCTCTTACCATCTACACGCAAAATGAATCAGAAGGATACCGAAGGGTCAGTTTAGCATGAGCAGCTGCTCATATTTTTCAGAGTATTTTGATGCAGTTTAAAAAGTAAATCACAAACGGTTGCACACTAGTATACGGACC
This sequence comes from Ligula intestinalis, assembly GCA_036362985.1. Lineage (NCBI taxonomy): Eukaryota > Metazoa > Platyhelminthes > Cestoda > Diphyllobothriidea > Diphyllobothriidae > Ligula > Ligula intestinalis. Next base: position 52,921,013 of record JAYGXS010000005.1, read on the forward strand.
TCCTGTGCTACGGGGGAGGGCTTACATTAAGGTCTAGCAGAGTTCATAGTCCGACTGCTAACTTTAAAAATAACGCTAAAACAGCTTACCCCAAAATTACTCCTAGTATCGGCCTTGAGCCTAACTCTAATCTCTGTGTACTTTAGCGCAAAGCCACCTGAATGAAGACGGAATACATATAAGCATAGCCTCCCCCATAATCAACTTAGAAAAGGCAGATTTTGAGGAATCCGACAATAGCTGCCATTATTTAAACATATTATTGCCCACGCGAGCAATTGAACTACCCTTCTTCGATGAGAGTAACTACATTGAGTAAGAAGAAGGACGAATATTGCATCAACATTTAATTTACTACGTGAAAAATATAAGCTTTTTAAAAATATGTTATGTATAGTATGTCGAATATTGTTTGCAATATACACATGTACAAACGTACATCTGACGTCTTCAAAAATATAATAAATAGTTCGAGAAAAAAGACGATATCCCTGTAGTTTCGTTCCTCAAAGCGTTTTGATTCACTAAGGCAACAACAATCGTCATATGATCTTGATTTTAAATATTCCATATACGATAACATTTTCCTAATTTAAACAATATGAGTAGCACCAGTGCAACAGAGGTAACAGTGGGTTATTATAACTCCTTTGTTGAGCGAACATTTTATCAAAATCAAATTGTAAGTCGGTCGGTAACTGAGGCACGTTGTTGTCCATTTTCTGATTTTTATAAAAACGGCGAAGTTCGTAGGACGTTTGCTGTTTTCTACGGCGTAGTTGGCGGTAACTTGTTCAGTAAATAATAAGTATTACGGATTCTTAAAAAACTTTGCTTGCTATTTAAAAAAGCTGAAAGAAAGTTTATCGCCAAATGTGAATTAATAAGGATATTCTAGTAAATTCTGACTCCGCACAGAACTACATGTAATGGACATAGAATTGAGCAGGATATATAACGGCACTCTTGCACTCACCTAAAGAGTACACTAGCTCATACTTCAAATATCTGTCTAAAGTTAATTTTTACATACGTAATCTTAGGCCTTCAGGCCTTGACATACAACTTCCCATTTTTCTTCTTGTTTTCAGTTCAACAAAACGATGCAGCCTTCAGACAGAGCAGAATGACCTCTTTCGCGAAGGCCTGTGCTGATCTATCCAATAACCTAAAACACCTGTGTGTGCCCAACAAAATCACAGTTCCCCACCAGACTGTAATGCAGCATTCCAGCGCCATGTCCGGTCCCCTGTCTGTGGTTTTCACAAGCTTCTCCGAGCATGACTTGAGTTCTGCAGCCGCCCTTGGGGCGGTAAAGGAACTGGAGTACGAGAACGAGGATGAACTTGGTTCCCTCTACTGCGAGGCCGCCGATAGCGCCTATACCAATCACAGCTTTGCCTCAGAACCCCTCCTGCCCATGAATAGAACCCGTGCAAGCCGCAGCAAAAAGACGCCCAAAACACGCAGTGACATATCTCCCTCCAAGGAATATCCCAGCAGCGCCAGGAAACAACTGCACCAGCCAACGGCAGAGAAGGCCCTCACAGCGTCCAAAGTTGCAAAACCAGCTGCTACTGTTGCAGCTGCTGCGCCGAGTGCAAAGATGCAACCACATGAGAAACCCTCTTTGAGCCCCCAAAACTCTGGCAGAGAAGAACCTGGGAGAGAAAATGGTAGGAAGACAATCCATATCTCCCTGCGCATGTCAGAGCTACGCAGTCGATACATGAACTCCTGTCGGCAGGGTACAGCTGCCGAGCGGAGTCGCAGCGCTTCCGGTGGTCAGACGAGTTCTGCCGACTCGCCGGTGATCCGTCGGCGGGGCACCTCAGTGGCTGCCATCAAGCAGCGTCTCTTCAGCCAGGGCATGAAAATTGATCCGATGCCAGGCGATGCCAACACCAACCGTCCAAAATCTACTCGCTATCGTGATTTCATGCGACGCCGGCGTCGAGCAACTTGCGCCTGGTCTCTGGCATCGCTCTGGCAACACGAGAAGACCATTAAGTGTCTGTTTGGTTACCTTCGAGGTCGAGACCTGCTCAACTGTTCACTCGTCTGTCGTCGCTGGTTGGCCACTCTCGTGTCCTGCGGTTACTTTGGCCGCCTGGGGGTACGTCTTGACCTACATGAGATGTGCCGCGACCTACCGGCTAAAAGTCTTCCCACATCTGCCACTCTGGAGGCTCGATTGGAAGACCGTCTGCGAGCACTCTACCGTCGCCATCTCACACAGCTTCGACTGATACTCGCCAAGGATGATCATATGGCATGTTTCACGAATGCCTTCGCCAACACCTTCCGCGAATTCTTTCCTGAGTGCTTTGGCAGTTCCATCTTCTCCAGTGGCACGCATTCCATCTTCTCGCAGGAATCTAGCCGCCTCTTGCTGGAGGGTAGTTTAACCTCCTCGGTGGCGGGTGCAGTTGCCGGGACCGGGGTCTTCCAATCAGCACCCGAGTTGGTTTCCACCGCCAAACCCACCACTGACGCCACAGGTGGGCTTGCAATCTCCACAGCTAACTGTCACTGCTGCCCCACGAAGACGGTCGCTGGGCCTGCGGGCAGCCCGAATGATAGCCTGAATTCCTCCAACATCAGCTGTGACAGTGTCTTCGATGCTGCTACTGCTGCTGCCGCGGCTGTCAGCAGTATGAGCTCCTTTGGGGGTGCCCGGCTGAGCAGAGTGCAGAAAACGGCCCTCCGGTTTGGCGGTGGCCTCACCTTCGAAAATCGATTTTCCACCCCGGGTCATGGTTCAGCAGGTGGACCTCCGCTTTCGGCTAGTGCGCCTAGCCAACTGCCGCAGAACCGTACCCGACATGTGGTACAGTTCATTTTGGATAACTGTTGTTTAACCGACAGGAGTTTGAAACAACTGAGCTTTATCGTGCACACGGTAACCCATCTAGAGCTTATCAGTTGCAATGACCTCACAGAGATGGCTCTCTGGTCTTGTCTGCGTCCCTGGATTACCAACTTTAGCGTCTATGATTGTATCAACTTTTCTGACGAGAGTCTGAATGCGGTGCTTCAGTTGTTGCCCAGCCTGCAAGAGCTGCAAGTTCAAGCCTATCATCTAACTGACTTGGGACTAACGTACTTTACAAACCTCCAACGGCAGAACTTGCGCAAGCTCAGCCTAGAGCACTGTCTGGAATTAACCAATCGTGGTATGCTGAATTTGGTACGCGCGCTGCCGCATCTGCAACATCTTAGTCTGGCTGGCTGCTCTAAACTCACCGACGATGCTGTAGATAACATCTGCGAAGGGATGAGGCAGTTACGGAGTTTGGACCTTTCATACATCTCAAATCTCACTGATTCGGGTTTGGAATGCGTTGCCTGTGATCTGCTAAACCTCGAAACTCTCATTCTTGACAGGTTCGTCCCCGTGTAAAACATTTAAATCTCAAGTTAATTCAGAAGTTCATCCCGTAAATAAGTTCCCAGTTTTTCATTTTTATTTGGACCTAAGAGGAAAACATACCTTTCCCGTTTATTTGGACTGAACACAATAGAATTCTGGGAGGTATTCTAATAGCATTTAGCTTAATATTGTTTTAAAGTCAGTATGATGATTGCATAGTATGACCTAACTTCGTATTCTTGATCATGTTGTCCAAGTGAATCTATCACTGAGTGATAGAGATTCTTGAAAAAAGATTGATGATTACCCTGCATGTCTGATTATTATATTTAATGTAGAAAGAGGATTACTTTTTAACCGTTCAGAAAATAACTGCTGTTTTGAGGCAAGTGTAGATTAGCCATCATTTTTCTTAGATTGATCAAGACAAAATGTTTTGCCTGATTTCAAAATCATTAAAATTGAAAAAAATCAGCCGGTTAATGTCAAAGGTCAGACATGAGAAATGCCTTGCTCGTACTCCTTATAGTCGAAATAAATCATTTTCAAAAACTAGGTCACCGATTTCAATTTAAGCAAATTCTTTCCAAAAACATATCTGCCGATCCACCTGGTTGTTTAAATAGATTACTCTTATAAACTGGAAAACATGCATCCAAAAAGTTTTTGATTTGAAACGGAAGATTTCTTTGGGATATAAAAGTAACTTTAATTAGTTAATTTTCGAGTCTGGCGCCCCATCTTCTCGTCGAACTAACAGGAAATGTGCAGCAAACAGTTTAAATTTCAAACGTGCGAAAAAAATCAATAGTTATGTGGGGTGAGACCTGGTTGGTTGGTGTGACCTCAGTCACTCTGTGTCCTGCGGCCTTCGTTTCTTCCATCGTTCTTTGAAGTGCTTATAAAAACCATCTAATTCTATGTGGCGTTTGATGGATAAATCATCGAAATGCATGGCTTCAAGAAATGCTCGGCCATTTGTGGAGGGGAAAACTCTAAAGATGCATCTTTTTTCCCATGCATAGAGGTGTCCTGTGTCGAGGCAATCCATAACTACTTCAGACAAATGGTCCGTCTCTTCACAGCCAATTGGTGCTCGTTGATGCGTGGGGAGATGGATCTTCCTGAATATTGTCGGTTGCAAACTATGACTGCGTCATGGAATACTACTCAGATGTATAGTCTACGCATATCAGGCGTGGGAGAGAAGGTGGCATCTTATATAAGGAATGTGAGAGATTAACATCTGTAGACGGTGACTACATGGTCTTACGCTTCCTTGTCCTAGTATTGGGCCTTCTACGTAGCTCGAGAGACCGAGTACTCCGGTATATGTGACAAAAATCAGTACATATGAAGGCAGCATGTACAGTTTTACAATAGGTGCGCTAAAAATGCTTCAGCCTCATACTTTCTCCCTTCATAACCACTATATGTGTTTGGCTGTGAAAATTCTAAATAGTGGTCTCACCTACTGTGATTGCTTTTTCAAGCACGATTACTGTGATAGTCAAGGCTAGACTTAATGATATCAGTAAACCAGACCTCCGTCACCTTTAGGATATTGGTTAAATATTGCGTCTAAGAAATTAATTGCTTACACTGGAGATATGCCTATGTGGTTTTCAAGCTCTTCCCTCAGAGGCCAGAACGCTATGATGCATGAAGTATCGCTTTTCAAAATTACTTATCAACATAGAAATGCATTGCAATTTTAACAGGAGCATACGGATTTTGATCAGTTTTCTGGTTTCTTCCTATTTTCTCGTAATCCAGCGGAAGTAATTATTTAGTCAACCTAAATTTAAAAAGCTCGGCGGCTTCAATGTTCCGTTAATCCACGACAGCAAAGGGAAGGCGTTATTGCAGCCAATGAATTAACCGCCTGAAATACGCAACCCCACCGGTAGCCGTGAGTTTAATCACACTATTGCACACTGCAATCTGTTCAAGCAGTAGAAACTCCACCCCAAACGCATTGACGGAATTAAGTAGATCGGCGTCCATTATTCACGAATGGCTGGATAGGTTGCAATTAAGCCTTTCCTGAAAGAACTATGTGGCGACCAGCTAAATCTTGCTTGATGAGCGAAACCAAACATGCTAAAAGAAAATAAACATCGTGATGTTGTTCATCTGACCACGCCTTACCCAGCGGCTGTGGTGCATAGATGAAATCAGTGCAGGCAACATTTTATGCACCTTGAGTCCCCTATGGCGTGTCAACCACGCTAAGCACAGACGCTCCAGAAAACGATAGCCATGACCGAGTTTTTTCTTCAGGTAGACGCTTCCATCAGGTCATCCATCGGCTTAGAAGAATGAGAGCAAACCAGCAATTTTCACCTCTTATTTATCTTGATGATCGGATGTGCTTTATTTGAAGATAGCGACGTCGATTTCTCGTGTGGAAATTGCAAAGATGTAGCGCCCGTGGTGATAACGCTTATTGATCTGATCACTTGGTTTAAATTTCTCCAACTTGCTTATGTATACGACGGCCTTAGGATGTCATCTAGACTAACCAATTACAACGCCAGCTATCTGTCTATCGATATGGTTGTGACAAACGAACTGCGAATTTACTGGACATCTTACTAATAGTAAGAAATCCCTAGCTGATTGATCAACAGTAATTCAGAGATGTCAGTAACTGCCTCAGTAACCGGAACATGTACAACATAGGATGATAAGTCTGGCTAGAACATCACCACACCATTGAATTTTAGGTCTTAAACACTGTCAATGCATGTGAAAGTCTATCCATAGCTACATCTGGCTAGCTTAGTTTGTCCAGGCTCAACTGCTAACCACTCCGTGTACACCTGATACGAAAAGTTTAGCATATCCAAAATTTAACTGACATACAGGCCGAGATTATGGACCTTCGGTAAACAATAAAATATGTGCCGACTGCTCGGAGGTGTCCAAGTTCACGGTTCGCTTATGCAAAACTCTGTGCGCAACTTTTTTAAAAAACTGTTTAATTTTGTTTTTACTTCATCCCTGAAATTGCATTCTTTCTCTGCGTTCTTGACTGTCATGTGGGCTGTAAATATGGACAGTATGTTTATTAATTAGATTAAGCTGTTCACTTTAACGGTAAGTGTTTCTTCATTGGGTATAGTTTCTTATATATATTTGGCCTCCCACTTTTATCACTTCTCCACGTGTGCAGTTGTCAGCAATCCCTGCATCTTTGGCTTCGCCTTCAGGTTCTGATCACTACACAACATAAGTTGGCAGGAATTTCCTTGGTAGCGCACGAATGTTCTTATTTATATTTAAATGCCTACACCCACGCTTCCCATAAGACAGAAACTTTGGGCTTTCTACCTACGATATCACTATCCCAACCTAAGCCTTAACCTTACCTTAACACTAACCCTAACCCTAAACCCAACCCTTACACTAACCATTACCCTAACACTAACCCTAACCCTAACCTTAACATAAATTCATTGAGTAGGCATGTAAATATGAATAAAAAAATTCGCGCGCTACCAAGGAAACCTCTGTCCATTAGTCTTTATTTGAAGCGTTTTATACTGCAAATAAAGGTTGTCACTAGATCGTTTCTGTGATTCTAGAGGCACTTGAACTTGAGTTCAAGTTTCTAACTAAGCATACTTTTAACGAGGATTGCAAAACTTAAGATGAACGGGTAATGCTTCAAGATATGGTTTATTAAAACTTTTATATAAGCGTGGTTGCCTGCGTTCCGATCTGGAGCTCTTGAAGACCCTGATTGAAGTCCAATCTCGGGAATATCGTTAAGAAGTGCAGAGTTTTTCGCCTCTCTCTGTTTTTACCCCTATGGACAGAAATTGGTTGCCGTAGGTTTGTATTTCTTACTCCATCACGGTGTCAAGGACAGCATTTCGTTGACACGCGGGACGCATGAGTTCCTCTGTCTTTAGAAAGGTGCTTACCAGTTGATCCTCAGCGTATTTTAGGGTTTTCGTGGTAATAATTCTATTGCTAGGAAACAGCGCTAACGAATAATAGCTTGAGAGTCCTCTTACTCAATACAGTCGCTGATAGCCCTGGCCAGTAAATTTCCTCCACAGCCTTGGTTTTAAAACGCAAATACCAATTGGGTGTCCTGACTGCCACAGTATCCTTAGACTGTTTCAATGTTACAAAATTCGCCACGAAAGTATGTATTCGGAAGACTGTTCGGTTAGCATGTGTTTCTTTCAACGTTTCCACTGCATAACCCTCACCGACTCTTCTGCTTTCTCCTTTTTATTCCCATACCCAGCTGATGAGTATGAAGTTTAATTGACTTTTTTTAGATGTTACGTGTTTTTCTCGATCCAGTGCCCATAAAAATGAACCGGCCTTACAAAAATTCGACAAAAGTAGATGTTCGCTAACCAATTAGTTTTCTGATAATGCAAATGTTCGCTCACCAACTAGTTTTTGACTATGCTTTGTCGGATCAATTTCATCATATCATCAGTGGTTCAAGTAATAAAATGGATCAATAATTTCAGAAGAGTCTTTCGATTTTTTTCGAAAGGGAATCAAGATAATATTAACTTCTTTTTGAATACGCCAAAACATGATTCCATCGTGCACTGATCAGTTTCTGGATCTGCTTTTCTAATGAGCAGGCGCACATGACAGTGCCGTTCTACTTGATAGTTCTTTATCACTGATAATTAGATGGGAATCTTTGCGTTTCTTTCTAATACCTGGGCTCAAATGCGTCGGAAATGTTAAAACACTCCGTAAAACATGATAAATTTGAGTACTTTTTAAACTGATTCCACTGTCTTAATGCTCAGATGCAAAGATGCCATTTTCGTTAGTCAAAATTATACTAACCTTAAGAACAAAACTGCCCTCGAATAAATATCACATTGGTTTGAAGGGGCCATTGCACTTGTTTGGCGAGCCACCCTGAATCTGTTAGTGTACTTCTACCATGTGCACAGGTGAGAGGTAACAAAAAGGACACTTCAAGTGAATTGAAGTAAATGTTCGCATCCCAGGTATGTGTGTAGATAGAGAGGTAGAAGAAGTAGCGATCACCGAAATCATACTTTTGCTTGCCTAAGCTTTCGGGCCCTTTCTAGGGTCCATCGTCAGAGATGAAAGGCGTAGACGAAAGGCAAACAACAGTTAAAGGACGCAAGGGCCACTCAACCGCTATATGGGGGAGGGGGAAGAGGACGGACAGTAAACCAACAGTGCCATCATTCCGGAAGTACCTGCGCAGCGCGATGTATGCCAGCGCCAGATCGATAAATCGATTGACTGAGTTATCATCCGAGACCTTGGCTTCAATCAATTCAAGTCTCTTCTAGTTAATCATTGGTATGCAAGGTGCCCCAACTAGGGGAGAGCTCAATGATCAGGTTCTGTCTGGCGAGTTCCAGGAGGTAATTCAGAAGTAGAAGGTGCGATCGATGGAACCAGAAGTTGATTTTATTGACGTTTCAGATTCTATCGAGAATCCTTCATCAGAGGTAATTGTAGCGACCGGTTATACATGCACAGATTGTGGTTGAATGTGCACAGATTACGCAGTATTTACAGTTCAAAGTGACCACGCGACCGCATTTGCACTGTAACTATCAGCCCCCCGTAACCAGGGCTGTGGGCCGTAATTGTCTTGGCAGTCGGCTTCTGAGGTATTCATTGCCGCGATTTCGTCATCCGTGTGGGATGCGGGCTTTATAATTACGCGACTCTCCAGAGTAATTTAGTGCGTTTTTCCTCTGAGTTTACGGGCGATCTATCGAAATATTTTAACCGTTGCAGCTGGTAGGCGCGTTACCTAGTAATTGTAGGAAATAGCTACCGGCAGTTTTGATATGCTGCAACATTATGTGACATCGATGCTACCTAAGACCAAAACGATGGACCTAGGTCACAGAAAACTGCATTCATATTTTAATCCAAGAGACGGAAGGAGATAATTGTGGCTAGCACAGCGACGCCATCTGACCACAGCTCAAAACAGGGATCTCATAACTCGTGGATCAAATCCGACCTTTGCAGTCAAGTTTGCTGCCATTGATTCGAATGTCCTTTGTCCTCTTCATTGCTATCAAAAACAGTAATTTACAGGAAAAAAGGGAGGTAGCCCATCTGGTTACAGTTGATGCCATGCTCATGCTGTTGTGTGTTGCGGCTCTAGATGACGGATACGAATGATATCGGATGGGGAATGACGATAAAGTGACTAGGATTCCTATGTTTTCCATATTTCTATGTTGACTCTAGACGGACAATGCAGCACACCGTAGGACAACTTTTTCACACGTTAAACATTACTTAAGTCATAACCAATTCGATTCCATGGCTACCAGCTGTTCTAGAATTAATGAAAACGATTTAAATAGCATCACCAAACAGAATACTGCGTTATCTTATGTTAAAGAATTAATATTTCACAATATTATAAGCATTAATGTCTCCTTTGAATTCTGTTTTAAGGCAATTTAAAATGCTGTCTTTGTTTCTACTTTAAATGTAAGCGCCTAAATGATTTTCTATTTGTTTAAATTGGCAAATAGACATCCCATGCAACATAATCTGAAGGAAAAACGTGCTGCGAGAAACGAATTAAGTTTACTCAGAAAATTTTCCAGACAGGTTTCCCAGCTCGTCTGCGGGCTTGAGAGAACAGCCAGCGGAAAATTAAAATTTCAAACGTGCAGAAAAAATTGATAGTCATCTGGAGTGAGCGCTGATTGGCAGCCGTGGTTTATGTCAGTTTGTAGTGCTCAGTTCTCGTCTCTTCCCTGCTTCTTTGAGATGTTCGTACATTTCATCCAACTCGATATATCTGTTGTTGTTTCATGCATCGGTGTTCAAAATCTCTGGACTGACTATTGTGGGAAAATAAATTGCAGACATAATATTGCTTGACTTGGTAGGTTTCAGTGTCAGAACACTGTGCCTTCGCTTCACGTAGCATTGTCAAAAATTTGCCTACCTTGTTTTCCAAAGAACATTGATCCTTCAAATGAATTGTTATCTCTATTTTCATCTTTCAAATTTGAAACATCGTGACCTTGAACTCTAGACGTTATTAACATGTACTTGGAACGGAATCGATTAAGTGTATATTCGGCCAAATATCTGCGCTTAAATATGCAACCCAGTCAGCTTGGAAAATAGCCATTATTTTTAATGTAAAACTCATTATTTTGATGTTTAATTTTGATAAATCATACCGTATAAGTATGACGCATGTAATTATACACTAGCAGTCTAGTCTCCTCCCCTTCCAAGAAAACTGAGTGACGATATCCAATTATCAAAAACCAAGAACAAGAAATAAAACTACTGATGTTACTCTGGGACTAGAATTTTTCTATTTTCCAGATCATATGCCAAAGTATTTGAAGGAGCTTGAGGTTCAGTACTAGGCCTTTAAATTGTTTGATCTAATTACATCAACCGTTCCAATTTGGCCTACAGAACGGAGGATTTTCAAAAGAATTTTTTTAATTTTACGCAATTGTTGCAGCCATGTTAACCTTCTAATTGAGATATTAACTTATATCTTCTTTTCTTTTTTCTACGTAAAATACACGCAGATGTCCCCTCATATCCGAACTGGGGATGCGTCATATCTCCACGCTGCCCAGACTCCAAGTCCTCACACTCCGTTGGTGTCTGGGACTCCGAAATGAAGCCATTCCATGTCTGGTTCAGCTGAAGGAACTACGATACCTCAGCATAGCTGGTAAGATTTGTGGTGAATGTTTTTCGCATACTGACCGTCTCCTGGCATATTTTGAAACGCGATCCTAATGCTTTAATATTTTAGATTTCCTAGTGCATTAAACGCGCTCGATATCTAGATTCGCAGTTACCTGGATTTTATTGTTTTAAATCCACAAATGTTAGGCCATTCAGGCTAATAACAAAAATAAGGCAAAAAAGTATTAGATGCATTTTGAGATTTGATAGCTTGATCGATACTCAGAAGAGAGGAGGCAGCTTTCATCACAACGCTATATAAAGAGCCGCAAATTTACCTGCCTTCAAAATTCATATTATTTTCCTTTTTTCATTAGTAAATTCTTTGGATTATAGTGTGTTTTTTTGTGTCTTCAGTTTACAGACTTTCAGCAAGCTAACTGTGTGTAAAAGTTTTTTGCCTAGAATTCAAAAGACCTTTATTGAGAAAAAACGGTAGTTATCTGCGTCTTCCTCGAGAGAATACAAAAATATGTGCTATTTTATGTCGGAAAATTAAATGCATATTTCAGTTTAAAAAAGAAAACTTAGATACAGTGTATACACAGTTGACTCACAAGCGATAACTATGAAGTATTTACTACGGTGTCGTCCTCGTCGACAGGCCACGGGCTGCATCTCAGAATTTTAATGTGTTTATATAGAACAGTGTCATCATCACTGTACTAGAGGCTGGCCCGGTCAGCCTGAGGTTACATATATTCGAGTATAAAATGATGTTTACCTACTGCGACAAGAAGACAACAACTTAATCGCTCGGACAATACTTGTATTCGCTTGAAGTTTCAAAGTCTGCCACGGATTTTTCATCAGAGAAATAAGCACACAGCAGTGGCAGATATGAGAAGTGTATGCACAGGATTTTGCACTATTTATAGGAAACAGTCATCACTGCAAACATACAACGACAATTAAAAGTAATTGCCTTCGTGTATGTTGAATTTTGTTGAACGGCATGCGGGCTTTGACCTGCTGAAATTTAATCACGTGTGGTGGACTTGGATGTGATGATTGCTCGGCCATCTGGCCCTCCGGTGTTGGCCTAGGATGACGCTGAGGCCTGTGCGTTCCCCAGGTGACGACTTGCTATGGCCAAATTGAGTCTCAGCACCGAATATGGACTGAGCGAATCGTTGCACTTGTTTACGGATTGGGGGCCCGTACACCATGACTCAAGTAATTCGCGCTTCACCCGATTATCACGTCTTGCGAGAATTTTGGCCCCATCAAATTTGAATGTGTGGCCGAGTCTTGTCGAATGAGCCGCATCATCTCGCCGCACTGCTGCCGCGTAATCGGCAATTCACGTCTTGAGGAGTCTGCCAGTTTTTCCGTCATAATTGCTATGCCCCCAACTGCACCAGATCTGTAGACGATTCCAGATATTTCTTGCCGTGGCAGTGGGTTTCTTGGTTTCAGGATATGACGCCTTTAAGTTGCGTCCGGCCTGTGTGCGCCTCCAACTCCAAGTGGTGCACGAAGGCGGCCGACAGCCTCCGAGACGTTTTTTGACGTATGGGATCGCTCGCAAAATTTTGGAGTCCTCTTCTTCTCAATTACTTCCTGGGACTCGCATGTTCGCTTGTATTGGCGATTTACTGACTATCTCGGTTACAAAACGGTATTAGCCTTTCTATTTCGTCTTGAAAATGATCATCCATAGGCCGTTTATTGCGACAAGTAATCCATAATTTAAACAAGTTTACCAATGACCAACCGGTTCCCTGTTTCATTTACGCAGCAGTACGCATCCTATCACCATTATCGGATTCATAGCAGACTGCAGAGTTTCTGTTCGGCCTTGGAGACTCTCTCTCTACAGTCCATGCTGGCGGTGGCCTGAGGATTGGCTAGCAACGGTTTTAAGGTGTTTGTCGGCAAGGTCGTGAGGCTGCCATTCACTGACCTATTTACCCGGTGATAGCAATAGCTCTGTAACCGTTAGGCCAGATTTAATCAGTTAAGCTTATAAGTCCTGAACGACTCAGGCCAGTATTCCTTGATAAAAAAGGCGTCATCAGCGGTGGCTACTTTTTATAGTTTTTATTAACTTGGCTGCGACAAAAACACCCATAGAGGTCAAAAGAATCAATGAATCACATAGTGGATACTTTTAGCTCTATCTTTTCATACACAAATTCTCACTCGAGTATGCTTGCCATACGCCCTAGTTCTAAATCAAACCCTTCAGTATATGGGTGCTGTCGTGAGCTGACTAGCGATGGGGGTAATTTTCCGGTCACATGGCTAAACCTGTAACTTGTAATTAAGTTATATAGGCTTCGAATTACTTTGGGGGCTTTGATAAAATAAACCACCTAGGAAGGAGAATAGGTAATTGGTGGAACAAGACGGTTTTGGCCATACGCTTTGGATTTCAGCGACAATCGCAGATGCGGGTGATATAGGCACGAGACGCGAAGTGTTTATAGTCCATAGTAGTCACGTGAGCACATGTGTACTACAATTAACAGCTGTTGTTATCACCACTGGGGCCATTATTGATGTGCGCGTCCGCGCCTAGCCATGAATGGTCGCGATTTCGTCATCCATGCGTGATGTTGGCAGGATAATCACGTGGTAATTTCGCTCACTGTTATTGAAAGTATTGGTCACCTATGTCCTCCGCACGTGACCGATTCGCTTGTTTACGAAGTCTCAATCCAGAATAAGGTAAGGGCGGGTCGCTGTTCTTGTTGATGGACCGAGGGCCTGAGAACCATGACTCTGGTAGTAGACAGTTAGTATTGCCGGTAGCATTGGATGGCCATTTCTGGCTCATCAGCCATCGTCCTACCCAGACTCAAATGGTGTCCCATCCAAACCTCGAACTGACTACCATTTTCATCAGAGTCAAACGCCCTAGTCACTAAGCTACGAGCTCGTTGTCCTGCCGGTTTAGCTCAGGGAATGTTGACACTCACTGATGAACGTTCACCTGACCACTAATGGAGCTCATCTGTCCCGCTCTGCCTTGGGCCCCGCCACAGGTCCTGACAGCCGTAACAGTTGGTTGTAGGCAGATATGTTTGCCGACAAAGACAAGAGAGACTGAAATGGCCATTTCTGGCCTGTAAGTCGTCGTCAACCAATCGAACCCAGACTCAAAAGGTGTCCCTTCGAGCCTCGAATTTGCGCTCTGTTTGATTAGGGTCAAATGCCCTAGCTAATGCACAAGTTGTTAGGCATTCAAAGGATACATCCACCTTTTGAACTTCAAGCTAGACAGATGAGAAACGAGGTTTCAATAAATAGCGGGATTTCCGGGAAATAGCCGATCCGTGTGCGTGTTGTTTTCGTTTCCAGCATCTTAAGAACATGTCTCATAGTCATTATTTTCTTATTGATGATAACATGAGACAACCTGCAAAGCCAAATCAAATGTAAGTATCAGCAATAAAATAGGAAATATCTGCATATGTGTTGAAAAATAAAATGTGCCTGTAATTCCAAACCTCTCCGCGAAAAATTTGCACGCAGCAAACATTGGGCCTTGAAGAAGGAGGCAATTCTGACTTTTATCAAACGTCTCTATTGTGAAAAACTATTTATTCTTTGTTTATCCTTTTTAAAGGCTTCTTATATACATCAGATGCGGTCACAGCCCTTTATTACAAACCAGATTATATGGTAAAAGAAACAACTATAAATGGACGAGGTTGGTTTTGGGAAGATATCCTCCAGTGATCGATATTTTCAATTTTCGAAGTGAACCCCGGATCAATATTTGTTAAGTTACAGTCGCACTCATTTTACATCAAGGAGGCATCTTCGATTGCTGGTAGGAAGTACGAGGTACGGAGATAACCCCTTGGATATAAATGAAACTTTGAAACAGAGGGTGCCTACTAGTCTGTTTATACTAATATACGGGCGCCACAAACGCAAGGTGCAACTTTGTTTTTGCGCCTACTTGGCCAGTGTGCCTACGTTAGCCTGTGAAAAGTCAACAGTTACAAGCACGTACCCCAGAAACTAGACGCGGAAACAATGACTTGCACGGTAAAGCATGCTTACACAGCATCTACTGTACAGGACTCTCCTGCATTCACTTCGTTTCGGTGACGATGGAGACAACGAAAGGTGTGCAACGGCTGTTAAAGCTAAACGTGTGCCTCAGACGTGTTGACCCCCACACACCTTTGTAAGCTTTCATGAGAGAAGATGCCTAGGTTCACGTAGGCGTCAAAGTGTCACAAAGGCCACATTAACCGGGGGGAGGATATTGAGTCAAACTTTCAGTCCCTAGCCAGTTATACCGCCCCCACATGAAATTCTGACCTAGAAAACCTCATTACCCCGGCAGTCGGCAGAACTGCACATCCATACATTTTACAACACCGCAATAGATTAAAGCACTTAAGATGCATCACGCTGATGAATTAACCTGTATGCCGTGGGAATGGAGTTTCTAGTGTCGAGCTCATCCTCTTTCTTTCTGTTTTTCTTCTCCCATACACCAATCCGTTGTCCGGGCCTGGTAATCATCCAGAGCTGGGATTGGATGCCGAGGCTGGCGTGGCCTAGAGGCTATGTCTCGGCATGCAATCACATCCGCCAGTGTTGTAATGAGCTCGTGCGCACGTGTGCCGTACGCATATCTCGACCCGTTTTTTCTCAACGCAAATACAGCGCAACTCATTGTTGCAGCAAACCCACACTCACTTATAACCGTAATAAATTGCTGAAGCACAACATGGACCGTATATTGCCGGTAGTTGGGCCAAGAAGTGGTGAGATAAACGTTCATTCGTTTGAGGTAAAGAGCTTTTGAGCAGCGTAACTCCTGAAAGTTTCATGGAAAGGCAAAGGTATGTTTCCAATCAGGAAGGATTGTTGGCTAGGCCTGTAACAACGCACTCACAATTTAGTTCCCTCACGACACATTGTTAGCTTTTGAATGCGCTTTATTGCAGGCAATCTGCAAAATTAAGGGTAGGCCAAAAATGACTGACGTAAGCTTTTTGATGGCTCTGTGCATTTACACAGATTTTATGAAAACAGCCACAAATTTGCATTGTTTAGTTGATCCAATTGTAAAAAACTCGCGGCCTCGGCCGGAGTGGAACCCACACAGCAGGGAAGGCTTTTGAGCAGCCAACGCTCTACCTTTGGGACGTAAATTTAATCACAATTGGATCGATTTTAAGTAAATCTGCCAAAACGCCCTAGCAATTAAGTCAGCCTAGTATTCATTCTTGTGGATTTTAGATTATTGCTCAGAAGATCCTGCCTATGCAGTCAGCTTACTCAATCCATAATGGTAGATTCCATGCGAGCAGTAAGTTAGGCGGGAAAAATTGATCCACGTTTGATTAAATTTACGGCGCACGGTGAATCTCGTATCTCAATGGTAGAGCATTCGCTGCGCAAAAGCTTTCTCTGTCGTGTGGGTTCGAGTCCCGCTGAGGCTGCAAGTTTTTTCACAATTGGATTAACTAAATTAAGAAAATCTGCCAAAATCCCCTAACAAATTTGCCTTTCATTAACTTGCTTGAGAAAAAAGTTGCATTTTTAACTTGTGTAGTTGAAGAGAAGGCAGTCTTCAGTTTTAAAAAATTACTAGCTGGAGAGCATATGTAAGCTTATGATAAATTCTCATCGAGTCATTATATACATTTTTATGGGAACAGAGTCAAAGGTAAAGCATGCGGTCATTTATGCATGTCGTTTCATGCGATTAAATAATGACAATAAGCAGTGAGGATATGTCTGAGTCGGTCTAGGGGGAAGAGTTAAGGGAGGAAAAACGGACAACTGCAGGCAGTTATGTAACTGTTGGGCATACCTGACGCGGGGCTTGCAGAAGGTTTTTTTGTGCACACAAGACCGACTTCCTCAACTTGATAGCAGTTGCTTCTGTTGTTGCCTAGCAGACGATGAGCGAGGAACTTGAGTAGTTTGACGGGAAGTTATAAATTATCAGGATGATTTCTTTGGGGAGTCTACAGGATGTCCGGAATCAACAATGTGTCCGAGAGACTGGCGCTGTTTATGTTTCATCATTTTTCAATCATGCTGCAAAATTTTTTTAAAAGGGACCTTGAGGAATAACGTTTTTTTTCACAGTAAGCGAGGTGGGATCTATTTGGCTTGAAAACATATTTTTATAATCTCTCAGGATAACCGTCCTCGATTAATTTTGAACGCAACCTTAAGTTTAGGGTTTCCACCCTACAAGCTGTTGAATTTATTTATAATGGAAATCATGAATTCCTCCGTGCTATTAAAAAAGTGCAACAAATTTTCATTACATTTAGCATTAAATATAGACTTCGCTGTATCCTATATAATGAGCATTTATAAAGGGAGAGGCACGACATTGCTTGGAAACACTTTTGTCCGTCTTGACTGCTCAGCGGAAAGCGATTTTCCCTAAATCTGAAATTAAATGAATCTGTTATGAACGAATATTTTATTATTTTTTCCGTAAGATTAACTTCAGCTCATAAGGACATGGAAGATCAATGAAGAAGCATGCCTACAATGAAAGCAGTTTTGGTAACAAGTACTTCTTCAAGCGGCCGGGAACATACAAATGTAAAGGTTTACAGCTGAAATATCTTGGTATTATGTCATGCAATAATCAACACCATAATCCGTCCGATTGGAATCGTTTTTTTTCAAAATTCCACGTCACATCGCTTAAAATAAACAGCCCTCATATTTTGATGGAAGTAACGATGTTGCTACTAGTGATCATTAATCAGGGGTCTACGTTTTGTCAGGTGTACGATTTCATGTAGCATTTACTTTGCTATAAGCCCGTGTATGATGATCCATAAAGTTTATATAATCAGGATGAGTTTATACATTCCAAAATAATTCTACTCGGAATTGTGATATTTCTCACTGTTGCCAAACGGAAGTTACAACCACTTCTTGACAAATTAAAAAAACTAATAACGCCATCTTTTGTTTAGATCTTATGGCGCCAGTTAAGATGCCTAGAAAAAAGACAAAATAAGTTTTACGTCATTTTTGTAATTTCTCGATGGTTCAATATGTGCAACTGGCATCCTCGAACAGTTTTTTCTTGTTTACTCGAGCGAGAGCGTCTAATATCACATTCTAAATGTACAATTCCGGAGAATATGGTCTCAGAAGTCGGCTAACCACACACGATTCTCAGCAATTTAGGCGACAAACTATGTTAAGTCTTTTTTAACCATGAATTAAGAAACTTAAACACAAGCTGCTGATGCATGAAACAGATCGCACACTTGCGGTTGAAAATGCATTTGTCCCACTTGCCTGAGAGGTGGAGAAGGTCATCTCCTTCAGAATGAATAATGACTCTTACATAGCCTTAACTAAGATGTGCCCTAATTTTTGATCATTGCGAAGGCTGTATAAAACGCTTCATGTTTGGTGGAAAAGTTTGAGTGCCTCGGTTATGGAATAACTGGTTATGATATGGCTTGCTTTTTTAATCAGAATGCCCATATTTTTGTCAAGCCGTGTAACGACAGATGCTGCTTTCTAAATTTGAAAAAACTCATGCTTGCTATAACATCTCTGACAGGGCCATACTAACTAACTTATTAAGGAAACATGATAGAAGGATAGTAGAGCATTAATTTCCGTATAAAAATAGTATTTTGATAGCTTTAAATATGCTACTAAACCAGTCATACTTTTCTTTGGATGCCTCGTCTTTTTATTACGGTCCGAACTTAAACTAAGGAGTAAAGTGCAAAGAGAATAGTAGATATTTTTGTGGATATTTATGAATGTGGTTGGCAAAGCGCAAAGAGCAACATTTCAGAAAAACCTAGAGTCCAAGAGGATAGACTTACGCCTATAAAACTACTGAAATAGGTTCAGTAAAAATGCGCATTATTGATTTTCTTACCCCGCGCTAGACGTGGGCTAAGTTTTTTTATGTTTGACAGTTAGCACTTCCTTTAACGTAACTAGTAGTTATAGTATTAATATACTTCCTTGTTAAATGAAAACGCTCCATACAGACAGGTAGAAGTGTGACGGTAAAAAGGCAGTTTATCGAACCCGACGTTCGCTTGCAATACCGAGGGATAAATAACTTAAAGGCAAAGTGTATTTAAACGGGGCATTCAAAATTCGCTAATGTGGTCTTAGTAAGTCAAAGTCAAGGCATTGCACTTAATGGGGTATGAATAAGCCTTAAGTCCAAATCCTCGTCTTTAGACCATTTCCACATGTCAAAACTCGAAGTTCATAAAGCTGTAATCTAATAAATGAGTACTGTAGATAAATTGCCGGCAAAGATAAGGAAGATTGCAATGGCCAGTTCTGACTTATTAGCGGCCATCATCCAGTCATACCCAGACCCAAGTGGTGCTCCACTCAAGCCTCGAACTCGGGACCTTTTTGATCAGAGTCAAACGACCTAATAATTCACATACGAGCTCGTTGTCGTGCCGGGTTAGGTCGAGGGATATTGACACTCATTGATGAAGGTTCATCAATGAATGAGTACTGTGTCAGAATGGCTTGTCTGTTTCAATCTCACTGCCTGATGAACATGTCCAAGATAACTCTTCTCTGATGAGCCGTCTCAGATGTTTGTCCATAAGTCCATCATGGCTAATCTGTCCGGGTTATTTGATTCTAGCTACGATCATCGCTAGTTTCAAAATTTGTGTCTGAAATCGGAGCATCTAAATACGATGGCGTCTTCTCTCAGTTAGTGCTCGTCAATGTTGGCGCCAAATAGGCGTTTGAAGATTAAACACTGCACTCATGACTACACCGCATATGGCGACGTTCCTTCAGTGTCCATCAATTCAGTACCGAAAAAAACTGTTAACATGACCACTGTATAACTTCGTCGGTAGTTTTCAAACCTCACTTTTTTCGGAAATCTAGAGTCAATGCGCATTTCGGTCATACGCGTTATCAAAAACATGGAGGAGGGGAGATAGATCCACCGTAGGGAGGTTTGGTGTAGCAGTATTTATAGGATACGGTGATTACTGCACACAAATGACAACGACAATTAACAATAATTGCCCTTTTGTGAGTTACTTGTGTGATGACCGGCCTGCGTGCCGTGAACTAGCATCACACGTGGTGGAATTGGACGTGCTGATTGCTTCGCCATCTGGTGCTCCAGTGTTGGCGTAAGACGACGCGGTAACTTGTGCGTTCCCCAAGTGGCGTGTTGCTTTGGCTAAATTTACTCTCAGCACCAAATATGGATTGGGTGGATCGTTGCACTTGTTTGTGGACTGGGAGTCAGTGTTGATGTCCCTGACGAAGAATCCTCAACGCATGTCAGGCGAATAAAAGCTTGTCCCAGCGAACGCTTCTTCTTCTCAATTACTTCGTGCGACTTGTAGGTCCACATTTTTTTTTCAGATACACGTGGTAACACCGTAATCAGCTCAATTGCATTTGCTGTAAAGAACTACAGACAGCCTCTTCACATGAGAATGTAATACTCTGGATCCTGTATTAGCAAACATTTCATCCCCTTTAACTGAACACTGCCTTATGAGTTAAAAACAACATATTGTCAGTATTAACTTAAAGGGTTTTCGGCGAAACTGGCCTATGAAAGGGCTAAAAATAGTAGCATATAAAATATGCACAACAATGAGCCCAACACTCACTTTTTGCATATTTCACCACGCGTTAGGGTGTTTACATGGTTTAAAAACGTTCGAAGTGCGATATGTTTCCGAACGTAAGGCTTCAAAATATTTTGAACCGTGTTTCTACCCTTGTTTGGTGTTGGCTGATTAACACAGCGAAAATTCCCTTTTAGGTATTAAATGAAATGTTTTTTAATGTTGAATGTTCGCTTTGAACTCTCCTAATTTAGTTAAGCAAAAAAGTAGCATCAGAATATTTAAATCCGTGTCTCCATGTACTAAAGGCAGATTGAGAGGGCAACAATTCTCTACTAAGTATTAAAGGAACCGTTATTAATGTCGGCTGATAAGACCGTCGTTTACTTTGAGCTCTTTAACTTTAGTTAAAAATAAATTAAAAAGAGTGAGATTAATTTGGCCGCCTTCTAAGCAAATGAATTCTACTTTGGTTCCTGCATTATGGTCATCAATCCAAGTTATATACTAATGAGTGTTTCTAAAGAAACTGCTTATGAACGGCTGTTCACTCGTTGACATTGGGGTCATGTTTCACGTTCTTGATGATAAGAATTTTGATGTGTTTCTACCACCGAGGTTTCCATAAGAATGACTTATCTTTCCGGCTCATCATTCTATATTGATTTTTTAAGTTTGATTTGTCAAATTAATAGTTTAAACGAACTAATTATCCAGCATTGAAAAGCGAACCAACGTGATCATAAATGCCATTGCAAGCACTTCGAGTTAGCAGTAAATATGTAAATAGTTCATTAGGCCTCGATTTAGCTGTCACAAGAAGACACTTATTGAATATGTCAATTCAACTAGGCATTAATCGAGTGAATATCAAGACAATAAGCACAATACTCGGATATGAATGTCTTTTCTCTGAAAACTGAGTCAATTCATCAAAGCTACGTCTTTCTGAGGAGGTTAGTAGGGATAACCTATGGATAAGTGTTATAAATTGACATGCTATAGCATTTCATCTTATAAGAGGTCTCCGCTTGTTCCTACCAAGTTTAAAAAGCCAAGGACTCTTAACTATGGTAGACTAAATTGGTTAAAAGATACTCAGTTTAAAGCAGACAAATCCCGCAGCAAAAACCGTCCATGCTGTCTACTCTACGCTCTGATCTCTCTAATCTAGACAGTAATCGTCGCCTGGGTGACATCGGAAGCCGGAAGTCATCAAGATAAGGCCACCTACTATTTGCACAAGCAGGTCGTTTGCGTCACTGTGTCCTTTATCCGCGGTAAATCGTGTACAGATTCCATAGCTAGCGTCACAAAAAGCTTAGAAGCCTTTTCACCGCAGTAACGTCAATACGTTTTAGGCCTTCTTCGTCTTAAGTCGTGGCAGCCTCCCGACCTTTCGCGAATTGAGTGCATTTGATATCAGAATCACTTAAGTTTACTCCATTTTTTGCATAGACTCAAACTGCGTATTTGAGTGCACGTACCTGAATATAAATTATCCAAAATAGCAGGCGGTGTCAACCTGTCTTGTTGGTCACTCAGGAACTGATGCTATTTTCCCATGTTATCAAAAGACTAGATGAAACACGGAAATGGTCACGGGAGCGTTCGATGGATCCGTGGCAGCTGCGGAAGGTTGCGATTTACCGGTTTTGCATTTATGAACATTCACCCAAATAATATTCCGGAGACAAATTCTGGAAAGTCAAGGAACATGATAGACCCAAATTTACTTGTTTGAATATGGGCTGAAGGACTAATAACAGGAAGGTAAATCCAAACAACGGTGGCAAAACTCGACTATGGACGACTATCTGATGACGGAACAGGCAGACTCGAAGATAATCATGCACGCTGAAGTGAATAAAAGCATTCCTAATCGCGGAGCTTTGGAAGATAAAGTCATTGACGTGATCAGACTACCTGTAGTCGGAAGACAGGATTCAGCGTTGGATGTGTGGAAACATTCTTTATACACTAAATCCTGCATCTGTACCTGAACCATTTTGATCGTTCTAGAAGGGACAGCCATGTCCTAGCCATTAATATGATGCGGATCATACTGATACGTGCAAACATAGGCAACGAAAAGATTGAATGTACATTGTCTTATGCCTAGCCGCCATGCACTGACGTCCGTATCGATCCAAAAAACAGCAAATAACTTTAACTCAGGATTACCCTTCACACGTTAAAATAACCATTTATAGTTTTGGTGGCAATAAAGTAAGCATGCCGTATTTTTAGCGGAGATGTATGGACAGGCAAGAGTAATGCCCGCTACATCTGGTACACTTCCAGGGTTTGTGTTGACATCAACCTTAACAAGTTTTGAAAGATGGTGTTGGCTAAATGGCACCATTTGGAGGCACCCTGCATCCAATCTTCAATATCATAAACATTAAAGTCCTCTCGCAGTAATCCAAGTCAGGTTTTCGATTGGAATCATGTAGGGATCACGTAGCTCGGTTGAACAAGACATGAGTGACTTTTTATTAGGCCTGTTAAGACAAAATGGCTATCAGGGGAAGAAGTCTGTCTTTCTCCAAATTCAATTGAGTTGTCTCAGGATAAGGTAACTGTGCATACATTAAAATATAAAAAATTGAATTCGTGCACACAGTCAGAGTCACTGATTACTCTGTCGAGTAGAAGCATCATTTTGAACTGCGATTGTGGTGCTTAAACGACCTTGGAGAATTGCACGAGAATAAAAATTGCACCCCGTAGTGCAGCTGTTCTTTTGCTGACTTTCAGGCGACTTATCTACGCTCCCGTCATAACACTCAGCTTATCCTAATCTTAAAATTACACCTAAAGTTAGTCACAAACCTATTCTCTCTCTCTTTCTCTCTAATATTTATTGCACGGCTACCTCTGTCATGGAGGGTTCCCATTCCAGTGTTCAACAGATTTTCACTGACAGCACTTTATATAGAGTGAGAACCCAAGTTTTTTTTATTTCCCTCTCCACTTCCCGTGGGCAACTGTTACACACTCAGACAGCCTTTTGCACTGGCGGGGAGCTACCCATCTCTTGCGATCAATTCTGGTTTAACTGTACTGTAAGTGTATCTTAAACTGACGCCGTAATAACTTTTCTGTGAAATTCTGGCTGGATACCTTGCCTGTCTAGGGGTTAACCTACTTGCATATACCCACTCTGATTTTTCTTTAACCGTCTGGATGAGCGACGTCGAGCAACGGGTTCGTTCACCTAGATGACTAATTTGTGGTCTGACTCAGTATGGCGTCTGGAGTTGAAGTCCACTAAGCCGATTAGGTTATTCCTGCTGTCTAGGTTGTTTGTCATTTTCCCTAGGTAGAATAGGCGCGTGGATTGACGGAGCAGGAGCGTGCATACAAAGTACGTAGTTATTATCCTCTACCTAGTCATCCTGCGATGGTCGTGTGTGGATTCGGTCAGTCTCAGTCGGTGGCCAATTTGCCTCAGTTAACTCCCAAATGGCCTTTCATACGTCGTACGCCGATCTCTCACCGGTCTACTGCGTCTCTGTACGCTTCCCCGGCCGGGCCAAATGCATGTTTGCCCGCCGCGAACGACCACGTCAGTCGCAACTCACCTCCGTGGTGAATCAGGTCAGGCTCGGTTGATTTGCCGTCCTGTGCTAGTAAATGCCGATGGGAGGAAAATTTGCGGATGAAATTTACCCCTCCAATCCGAAACATTTCGCAAAATATTTTGGTTTGCGTAATAGATTTAGAGGGGAGTATAAGTTGAATTAATTTCTTAAGCAGTGTCGTGATGTATGCTGATCGAGCATTGCTGTTATGCTTGCTGCAATAATGGGGTGTTCAGTTCAGTTTTATTAGGGAAATATAGGTAAATACCTTTGAGCTCCCTCTTTGTACATAGCTATGATGCAGAACATGTGGCGTTGCCAGTAATGGAACCGCGGTAGGGGGCAGACGGTAAAAAAACTACTTAGGCATCTTTCATAAGTCTAGGTTTGAATGCCATTTGTAGGATTTTAGGAGAAAAACCGTCGCCCGTGGGAGGGAAGGCGAAGGGAATATGTTAATTGGATGTCCTGCTGCTGAAAGTGTTGGGATCATGTCAGGAGGAGGCCATCGCGGTTGTTCAACATCCTAATGGTCACACTAGGAGAAGATTGCGGTGGTCACGAGAACATCACCGAGTGTCGGAAATGCGCCCCTTATACAAGATTCACGGTCAATCGTTATTCTAAACAAACATATTAGTGAAAATTAGCGAGCAGTGTGTTTTTTAGAAAGGTAATTACTCCCAAAGAGTCAAGTTCAAATCTTACTTGCTGACGGGTGATGATGTAATGAGTCTCGCGTCATTACAGAGAATGTCGTTTTCTATGCTGATCCAACTGCATCTTAAACGTGTCCACAGATGGCGACATGACAATGTATGCGGGTAGAGCATTCCATGCCTGGATTACCCTCTTACTTTGGGCTGTATGTCAGGTTTTAATAAAATTATAGGTATATATCATCCGCTGGTCTCACTGTGTATGATTACTAAAATTAGCACTCTTAACAGTGGCATATTACCTCTAGTAGCAGTATTCTAGCCCAAACTTAGTAAAATGTGACACAGCTTTTGGAGGACAGAGTTGAAAAGGCAGAAACCATGGGAAACCATGTTGTGTTCCCGGCTTCAAACAGAACAGCAAACTTCTGGTTGACATTGGGGAATATGAGGTTATCCCTGGCTTTAATCAGCGCCACTCCTGACAAATGGTAGCGTTAGTGTAAGTTCTAACACGCAGCTACATTGCTCGCTATAAGAAGTAAAAAACTTAGAATTTGTATCAGCCTCGCCCTCCTGGAGCCTGTCTTGACATCTACTGAGGGTGAGTGAGGGTCGATGCTTCGGTAGTACCCGCGCCAAGTCTACTTTAACTTAAGACTAAGTAAAGTGATATTTTTTCTGGCTTGCGTTAGAGAAAGCAACAAACGCCGGATCCAATCTGGTCTTCTGAAAGATAAGAGTGCGCCTGGCGCTAACTACATCTGCTATCACTTTAGACTACCCCCCTGTAGCCAGTAACTATCACTGTACCAACCTGTTGGCGCATAAGGGGGACTTTACCGAAATCGATGATCGAGCAATCATGCCTCCGTCCAGCTCATTCCTTAAATATCTGACGGGGACTGAAAAAGCGACGTCGAGCAATGTGTTCGTTCACCTAGATGACTAATTTGCGGTCTGACTCAGTATGGCGTCTGGAGTTGATGTCCACTAAGCCGACTAGGTTATTTCTGCTGTCTACGTTGTTCGTCATTTGCCCCAGGTAGAATAGGCACGTGGATTGACGGCGAACGAGCGTGCGAAAAAAGTACGTAGTTATAAGCCTCGACCTAGTCATCCTCGCTGATGTTCGTGTGTGGATTCAGTCAGTCTCAGTCGGTGACCAATTTGGCCAGCTTTTCCCCCCAGTTAACTCCCAAGTTACCTTTCACGTCATACGTCGATCTCCTAGTGGTCTAGTGCGTATCTGTACACCTCCCCAGCCTGGACAAATGCATGTCTGCCCGCCGCGAACGACCACGTCAGTCGCAACTCACCTCCGTGGTGAATCAGGTCAGGCTCGGTTCATTTGCCATTCTGTGCTAGTAACCGCCACTAGGATGAAAATTTACAGATAAAATTGCTACCCTAAAGTTCACAAAGCCCTTTGCATGGTTTGCGAAACACATTTAAAGGCAGAGCATAATTTGAATTAATCTCCTAGGCAAGATCGTCATGGATTCTGACCGAGCATGCCTGTAGGCGCCTCGGAAGGAAAGTCGTTAAATATTCAAGGCACATTTTCCCATGGCTTCTATCTCATATGAAAGAAGATGCAGTAAAATTTGTTTTAGACCTACTTTGGGGAAAACGAAGGCATCTTTGAACACAGCCATTAAAGAAGGATATTGCTTTAGATTTAAAACATCATATGACTCCTCTACGTGGAAACAAATTTGCCTTTCTTGACTTACTGCTATGGCTTTTAAACTGGGGGTTTTGCATCATCTTTTTCGTTGACTGAAATTAAATAAAATAAAAGAACCTTCTCCAGTTTGCTCTGCAGTATATTTTATTAATAGTACTATGAAATCTGTTAAAAAGCCTGCGCGAACAGTCAAGCGGAAAGCTCCAACTTGCCCATAAGTAAGAGCATTCAACATCATAATGCTTCTCCTCCTTGTATCAGTAATTCAACTGCCAATTTTCACGTAAAACCACGCCTTTTCATCTGAGTGTATGGACTGTGGGATGGAGATCGACTCTACCTTGTACACTGACGCTTCAGTTCCTAATCCTGTGCGGACTGCCTTCTAATCTTTACTGCTCAATAACTTTCTTAAAAGTGTCTCCGATAAGCATTTAAGCAAAAATGAAAAACTTCTGATTTACAGTAACTGGGCTTTCGCATTGAAGGTCGACCAAAATTTTGAAAGATTTTTTTTATAAGAGAGAAATGTTAGGGGGTACAATAGTGCAAAATATCGTTATCAGACAGTATGATCCCAGGATATTTTAGTCGGGCCAGGACGTTAGCTTTTGAATGCATTTCTTTTGGAATGCCTGCAATAATTAGACTCGGTAAAACAATAACTACTTCAGAAGTGCATTTTTTCGTTTATTTTCGCCACCCTTATATACTCAGCTATATTTTACGGTCAATGTGGATGAAAGTATCCTTTCTCGTACCTATTTGATAGCAAATTAATTGTTCTTTAAATATGGGTACATGTGAAATGGATTTCTATAGAGCTAAAAAGGTTTGTGATTATGAGATTTTTGTAGACCGTGAAATGTTTGAGAAGACGAAAAAGAAGAAGCGATAACTGAAACAAGATTTTCATTCGTCTGACGTTTCGAAGTCCGTGGCGGATTCTTTATCAGAGACATTAGCATAAACGGTAGCTGGTGTCGCACTTGTTCGGTTTTAAATGTTGCAAGGATGGATAAAAATCCGTATATAACGAACCAATAGGCCAACCGATATGCACATAAGAAAATTTCCATGTGAATGGAGACCACAAACAAAACAGTGACTTTATTTTAGAATTTCGCACTTTTATCTATCAAAACGAGGTTATCGCCATGGCTTGGAATCTTACGGGAATTTTGAGGAAGTTAATCTGCCCTTTTCAAAACTGAGATTAGGACACAATTGCTCTGTATCTGTTTGGTCTTTATGGCCCTCCTACTCATCTTTGGGGCTTGGTAGATATTCTTAATTCAGTTGCCCCAATTGTGAAAAATTCGTGTCTACGGTGGGAGCCGAACTCACACAGCAGTAAAGAATTTTGCACAGCCAAAGCCCTATCATTGAGCTACGCGGCTCACCGTGCGCCGTGAATTTAACCACACTTGTATTGACTTTACCCACCCAACGTTACCGCTCGTATGGAATCCACCATTGCAGAACAGCAAGCTGACTGCCAAGGCAGGATTTCCTAAGCAATCCTCTGGAATCCACCACAACGACTACTAGGTTCACTTAATTTTGGGGGGGGTTTCGGCAGATTTTCATAATTCAGGTGAGCCTCGTAGCTCAATGGTAGAGCGTTGGCTGCACAAAAGCCTTCCCTGCTGTGTGAGTTCGTCTCCCACAGAGGCCGCCAATTTTTCACAATTGGGTCAACTGAGCCTCTTAGTCAGCTTACCTTCGAGCCACCTTTACAAAACACCCGTCAGCTTTTGGAACTGTGTGTTTAGTTTATTTTCGGATGATGCGTGCAAGCCCACATCCAGTTGTCTTGGCCTTTAATTGCCGAGAGAGGGAGAGAGAGATTGTGATAGATGTGGTGTAAACCCGTCTTGCTACAAAATATTGTCTGCGTATGTCCCTGTCCTGCACTTACTCCTCAGAGCTCAAATGGATGCCACCGTTAGGGACGCTCGACCTTCAGTCGACAAACGGGTTCCGGCAGACGATTGGCGTATAACAGGGCCCAGACTAAGTTCTGAGGGACACCTTCCCGTGACAGCTTAGCGCATCCAGGCTGCCAGCCGACCGAGTTGCCAAATATATATGAAGATTTTGATATAATTTTTAATCTTCTATCTGTTCGGTTTCTAAATTAAGCCTAAATGGATACTTTGTTGCAAAAAAATATATATTTCTGCATGCTTTAGATTTAACAAGATTGATTTTCACCCTCATCTTCACAATAATATATGTATGCGATTTCGCTTACCGTGTCAAATTGCTGATGCGGCAAAGGAAAATGCCGTCAAACCTTTTATTGCTGCGGTATTTGACAAAAAAACTTTAAAAAATGGCAAAACATAATCATTGCAATTAAAATTGTTCCTTCTTTCTGAAGAGCACTGCGATTCCTTAAACTTGGCTTTACCTGCTTTTGTCCAACTACAGACTTAATTCTAGAAAGGATACACTTTAGATTTCTGACTTGCTTTGGGGTTCTCCCACAGCACAATGCATATTAATAAAGTTTGGTTCTGTGTTACTTACTAGCATAAAAAATTGGCAAAAGTAGCTTATGTAGTCCCACTCATATACCCCTAGTCCCAGCATTTTGTCTTGCAAAAACTGTGGTTATAGAGTTCTGGGGGGTGGGGAAATAGGATTGGCAGCGAAGGACATTTTTAGAAGTAAGTGTCAGGTGAAAAAATTTAGCCGAAGTTGCTTCCCGCGGCCGCTGGGAGCAGTTTAATCCTCACGTAAATTTAAGGTGTGCGCGGCGCTTCGCGCCACGCACTGTACTAATCTAACTTCAGAAGGGTAAGTTGAAGTAGCCGACCTCCTAACCACCATTTCAATTTTTCGGGAAATTCAAGGAATCTGCAATTTGATAATCGGGTTTTTTCGCAATAACTTACGAAAATCTACAGATATAAATCAACAACATTTCCACTGCGTGTCTTAATTCCCCGCCCATGAAACCCGATAGCCACCGTTTTCGTGGGAAAAAATGCAGGTTGAAGGGATTATTGAGTGGGGCTACATAAGCTAATGTTGCCAAACAATTCTTTCTATATCAAGATACCTCCAATTTCACCTCAACTAATGCCTCTTACTAAACTGGGACTGTGTTGTGTTTATTTTATTGTCAACAAATTCACCCAAGTCAACATCCGGTTGTTTTGACAGTTTATTGCCACTGGAGTCACGTGGACGAGAGATTAGAGAGAGGGGTTTGCGGTAGATGCTGTGTTAGCCTGCCTCGCTAAAAGATAATGTCTGTGCATGTAACCAACCTGCACTTAATGCTCGGAGCTCATAATAGACGTCGTTGTTCAGGACGTTCGAACTGTCTTCTTTACCGTCAGTCGACAAACGGAGTAAGTTCTGGGGCATAGCTCCTTGTAGCAGTTAAGCACGTCCAACACTGTAGACAATTAGACGCAAGTGTAGTCGTTAGGACATGCTAGTGATCATGGAATAAAGGCTCCTAGCTGACTGAGTGGCGTGGTCTTCCTCTGGACTAGGCTTGCGCAGTCGACTTCAGACGTCCAGTCACTGACAGTTAATGGGCCCACAGCCCTCTAAAAATTGTTCCGTGATGGAAGAATTCGACCTTGATGTTTTTGTATCGATCTTTTTTCTGTATGAATTCAATTCTGTATTTTCTCATTCGTATTCAGTTTATGCAGCAAGTGGATGCAGCTGATGAGCGCTCGCGAAAATTATGGTTCCATTAAATTCTGCTGCATACACAATCTTCAAATTTGTACCTGGGAAAAGATGCTTCAAATTGCTGCTTCTTATCTCCGAAGATGGACTTTTTTAGTCAGCCTAGTAGTCATTCTGGTTAATTCTAGATAACGGCCTAGGAAATCCTTCCTTGGCAGTCAGCTTGCTGTTCCGTATTGGCGGAATTTCATACGAGCGGTAAAGTGAGGTGGGTAAAACCAATACAAATTTTATTAAATTCACGGTGCAAAGTATGGCGTTTGTAGCTCGAGTGGTAGAGCTTCTGCTGCGTAAAGGTTTCCCTGTTATTCCGGTTCGACTCTCGCCAAATGCCACGAATTTTTTTCACAATTCGCTCAACTAAACTTTTTTAAGAGTTCGAGAGTTCAGGAAGAAGTATATTCGATGGCTGGGACAAGATCTTCACCTGTCTTTTCGGCTTCCCTTTCGAATCCAACATCAGCGACAGTAGCAGAAACGAATAGTCCGTACAACGAAAGTTACAGTATCTATAGGATAAAAATAAATAAATACTGCAACTCCCTGTGTGCGAGCTACCCATATCTGCTACCGTCTCTGATGATGGCTTCGAGACGTAAACCGAAACGCCCGGCGAACAAATACGTTGTGCTGGCAATCGCGTCTAGCTCTTCTCCTTGCGGTACTCTCGATTGTATGAAGCACCAGACTCCACTTTATTCCACTGTATGTGGAGTTTGTTGGCAGGCGGGGTTGTTTGGCCTTACTAGGCACTGTAGTCACGCCCAACTGCGGTCGTCTTGAAATTCGTTGTGGATGGGAGACTGACGTAGACGCCGCGTAGGCTTACTTCACCGTAAACAAATTCAGGCGCCCGTCATCTTAGCACTGCTTCGACAATGCCAGACCTCATCGCATGCGAGGACTGAACTTCGCGTGCGTGCGTCATGGCAGTTTGACCCAGAAACGAGCCGCAGATCTTCTGTTTACGTGTTCACACAGCAAACTCTGCACTAGGCTGGTTTTCTGCCCTCAGAGTTTCACGACCGGGGTAATAAAGATGCTAGGCACCGTTTAAGGTAACGTCAAAAGTAGAAAAACTGTTTAGTTTGCCCTAGGGTTAGCCGCGGAAAAAAGACCTCAGACTGATGTCTGGGGTCAGACTATAATCAGTGAAAGACAGTTCTTCTCTTTGTCCTCGAAACTCAATAAAAACCGTTTCAAATTTTCCCAGTTTCTTACTCCATCATAAAAGCGCAAACCTAACCCACGCTCGATAGGTCACAATTTGCCGTTGATTGCAGACAGTGAAAAGATTTAGTTAAAATCGATTTTTATCTCGAATTTACTAATGTTGCTGTGCGTCGCTCACTGAGCGGAAGCGACAATCCGCAGGCAGCTCACGTAGCCTAAAGACCTAATACTCGTTACTTAAAAACCCTGTGCCATTTACCGCATTGACTGTCTTTTTGGATGAGCAAATTATGGAAGAGAAACGGGCAAACGGGTCCTTACGAGACCGCACGAGCACGAACTCACTGTGCGATGGAAGGATAAGCTATGCTTGGTGGCTGCCCGCGCATCCTCGCCAGGGCACGGCTTCAAATTTGAACGCGTTAAAATACCAAGTCAGTAAGACGAACGAACTTCACGCTTGCTGCAGGAAACGTGGCACTCACTTGTGGATTCTATTAATAGGCATATCGATCTTCCGGATGCTTATTTGGCGTTGCGCGAACAAATCAATGGCAACTCTCAAGGTCACTCCCGACAGAGCTGAGTTAAATATGCAGTGAGCTGTACACGTTTTGATTCCTTGACAATGGACTCCGGAGAGTTCAAAACGTCGGGCAAATAAACAACCGGTCGCAGAGAATGCTCTTCCATCCTCTCTTCAATTACCTGGGCCTCGCACATTTTTCCCCATTCAAAATGTTTCCCTTTAAATTTCCCTGAAAAATAGTGCGCAGACTTGGGGGATATCCTTTAGAGGATAGCTTTCCGCACTCGGCTCGAAAGTTGATATACATATTTGAATTGGAATTCACCATCGGCTGCAAAATAGCTACAAAGTGCTCCAAACTACCAACAGGCAGCCAGAAGTATTTTTTACTGGCTGTACAGGTACTATTTAAATGCGCAAACGCACGATTTTACCTCGTTCGGCTACAGGACACATCTGCAAATTTTTAG
Source organism: Ligula intestinalis (assembly GCA_036362985.1). NCBI lineage: Eukaryota > Metazoa > Platyhelminthes > Cestoda > Diphyllobothriidea > Diphyllobothriidae > Ligula > Ligula intestinalis. Next base: position 52,953,490 of record JAYGXS010000005.1, read on the forward strand.
GGGCTTTCAATCTAAACGCATTTACACCCACTGACTAATTCAGCCTACTGACAGCTCGAAAGTTCGACCCCGACGGTATCTACCGTGTGCTCCACACCGTACTGGTGCAGGGACAGTGACTGGCACGTTGAGTAGTTTTAAGTGGTCGTGGACTTGCGTTGCGTCTACCGCACTCTCTCTATTTCTCTCGCTTGCATCACCCACCCGAGTCTGACATTATGACAGAGACAAGGAGACAGGAGGCTAGATCGGGCGCAGACATGCCATGCATGACTCAGATCCCACGAAGTGGGAAGGTCATAGAGGCCACGACTGATTGGTGTCTGAGCTTGCACCTAAGCTTGTTACCAATGGCGTGAGACAACTAAGTGCTCACGCGGTCGCATACACACTAAAATTAGCAGCTCCTGTAGCCACCGCTTGAGGTCGTAATTAGTGCGGTGATAGCTTGGCAGTTCACTTTCGAGTCATTAATTGCCGCGATTCCCTTGTCCGTGACGGACGCGGGTTTGATAAGTGCGCGAAAAGTATGTTCGCTGTCGTCGGGGTTGTTGTTGTTGGGTGTGGCCCTTCCCACGTCACTGATTCTCCTGCTCAGACAATGACTCAGTACGCAAATTGGGGACGGCAACTCGTTGTGTTTACAGATTGACTGTGGACATGAGAACCATGACTCCAGCAGTTTGCGGCCCACGTGGTTGTCACCCCTTGGGAGGATTTCAGCCTCGGTAAACTTGAAAATATGGCCGGGTCCCACCGAGTGAGCTGCAATATGGGAGTTGGTGTCTTTCTTCCTCACAACCGATGCATGCCCAACCATTTGCGTCCAGAGTTGTTTTTTCTTTACATACATGTTTCGGCATTAAGCAAGTTAAATTCCCGATAAGGCGACTGAATATTATGCGAAGTACCGGATTTATCAAACTGATATTTTATGATGGCTGATTGGCGACAATGATATTGTCGCAGGAGACTATATATTTGTCGTCATGGGTTCCTAATGCTCGATTTTTGGAATGATAAACAGTGATTGAAAATGAATCACAAAATAACCATTACATTCACATTTCAAACTATTATCATTATTAGTGCAGCAATATTTAGACATTTTGTGGTGATAAAAAGTAAATTTCATATTTTGTAGTATCCACGTACCGGCCTTCTTGCATTTTAGGTTGTAAGGGCCTCACTGCCGACGGAGCCATGACCTTAGGCCTGCTGAAAACGCTTCGTCGCCTAGAGATCACCAACAGCCCGGTTTCCAATAAGTCCACGAAGACTGCCCTCCAGAATCAACTACCAGAATGCAAGATCATTGATTAGGCCGGTGCCTGTAGATACTGTCTTAACCAACCTTCGGCTCCTGCAGGTCATACCCTTCTGCACAAGCTCCAGCTTTATACCCTCGACTGACTGAGTGTCTTTCGTTACTGTACACATTCACCTTCTCTTAAAAACACTCACACACACAGAGACATACAAACAAGTTCGGCCACATCATGCTTGCTTTTCTTTGGCATCACGCTTGCTACATACGTTCCCTTTTCACTCGACTGTACATCTGAGCCTCTTAAATTTTTCGTGACGTAAGTAAAGCAGATAACATACTTTTTTTCTAAAATCAGTTAACAGTTAATATTTAAAGCATTTTTCCTCCCATGCACGAAGTTCAAGCAAACGTATACAGCAGCATTTATTTGCCCCAAACAAATGTCGAGACAGCTTTTCAACTGCTATCCGTCTTTGCATGGGATAGATAACGAATGGAGTACGCAGAAGTCTAAATTTTCACACAATCATGGCATGACGGCGAGGTCATTGTTCATCGCGGCGAATAGTCAATATCAATAAGGTTGCCTTTAAACTTGAAATACAGAAAGGAAAAGTGCGTAGGCGAATTTACAAAAAGCAAAGTTAGATTAGATGTAGGCTTGTGGTTACCATGCTAGTTGGAGATTAGTTATATGATATAACTGCTTACATAGGTCGGGTTTCTCCCGCCGTATAAAGGTTACTTCCATGTAGGGCAAGGTACGATTTGTTCGTGCTCGATCAAGTACTCAGAAAGATGTTTTGAGGTCACTAGGGTGACCAGGGTCTAGCAGATGTTTTGTAATGGAGGACCGCGGTACTTTGTATTCTTGCTTGAAAAGCCACTTGGGTAAATTTTCAGCAGCCCTGGCCACCAATTGCCTTTGCCTACGCCGAATGTACTTGCATGCGCAAGCACATGTGAATTTATAAACACAATTTGCGGTGGCATGCAAAGAATGGAAGACAGACTGTTCTGTACAATCAATAAACAGAATGGTTATCTCACAGTCACCACTTCAGTGGAGAAGTAAAAATAAAATTACAAGGTTTTGACTACTGAAAAACGCAACTGACTGTCGGTCGGGATGGATGGATGGATGGAATCGTTTATTAGCAAAAACTAAGAGGACAAAGAAAAAGGAACGTCCCCCAGACAATATAGGCGAACTTGCGGTAAACTCGGGGAATGGCAAATATACCTATGCCCTAAGCTTAACCCTAAACATACACTTAGGCCTAACGCTGCCCCTAATTGCCCTAAATTACCTGTATAATGACTGTTTACTTTTTTCCGGTATCCTACCAGGGGCCATATAAAGGTCCCAAAATGTTTGACTTGTGCAGGATTTTACGTCGAAAGAGTTACAAAAAGATGGCAAACAAGCATTAACAGGTTATGATCTAACGCATGTAAAATACCAAAATCTTGATTGTCACTCGCAAACAGACAGCAACGCATGTGCTGAAACTATGAGAATAATAATAACAATAACAACAATAATAACTGTACTGGCTTGATGATAATTTATCGAAAGTACGCGTACGCTCGCCAAACCAGTCTTCTGAATTCTCTGATGGGAATTTTCGCAAACCTAATAATGAAAGCACATTTAAAAGAAAATTAAATAATATCACTTTGCTTTCTCAGCCTGACAGGGGTTGGTTCTGCTGTTGCTACCAGGCGCCGACTCAGAGACTTGGGATAGCTTTTTGGGACCTTTTTAATCAATCGGAAGGCTTCGTTGGGAAGAGAAAGCCGTGTGCTGACCATCCCAAGGCTACAATGCTCAGCCGGGTCATGACAATCAAGGAGCGATTAAATCACAGTGAGCAGTCAGACGTAGCGTATCGCATACCATGTCTAAACTGTCCTATAAATTACACGGAGCAGACTGGACGCATGCTGGGTTCGTGCATGCATGAACATAAACTGGTTGTTCGAGGGGGCGATGAATTATCGCAAGTGGCGGCCGGCACCTGCGAGACGGGTAACGAGTTCAACGTCACAGCTGCGACGATAATTGCCTAGGCGGGCAGCAAGACGGACCGAGAACTGATGGAAGCCTGGGCGTCGGAGGACAACTCAGTCAACCGATGCATCAAGCTGGCGCCCGCATCTGTTGCCCTGCATAGATAGCTGCAGACTCATGGCAGTAGTGGATAGTTGGTCCTCTCACTCCCCCCACCCCTATGACGCTTAATCGGCCCCATCTCTCGCATAAATATTGCTTGTTTCCATTGACGTTTTTTTCTCGGACAGTGGACTCCAGTAAAAGTTCTAAATCTCAGACTAATAAAACTATGAGCCCGGTGATCGATACGGCTTCTTCTTTCTCTCAATCTATACATATACCTGGGATTCGAAACTTTGTCTCAGTTCGTGGCTTCGTTGGGGTCCATACAATGTCCGGAATCGAAAAAATGCGCGAGAATGGCACTTTTTAGGCTCCAAATTTCGCCTTTTTTCCATCCATGTTGGGAGGTCCTCCAGGGGAGCATCAAAGAATTCCGAAAATCAGCTGATGAGCATACGTGAGTATGCAAAAAGTGAAACATTGTGGCCGCATGCTAAACTTGCACCCCGTTCCAGTATGAGTGCAATAGCCCAATAAGAATTTATTGAGCGCAAGCGTATGCTCGTTAATTGGTCTTCGTGTTTCTTTGATGGGAATTTTTGCAACTCTAGACTGGGACAAAATAATTTTGTTGCATGTTTGATTGACCTTATATGGAAAAACTTGCTTATCTAATAGCATGACTTATTTAATCAACCTTAATGATGTCACGTTTGCGAAGGCAATGAATCTGCAAGGTTAGGGCTACTTCACTGTATATAGACGGAAGGTCCAAGAACTACCCTCTGTAGTAAGACGAACTCTTTCTAGTAGGCCTTCAGCCAACTTCCTATAGATACCCAGTGGAATTGGACTGAGGGCAACAAGAATGAAATTGCAATAGGTAGAACTAGGTTATGTAAATCCTAAGGTTTAAAATGCGTAGCCTGGTCTGGTTTGGTTTATTATGACATAGATATGGGCAGTAACCCTCTGTATGTTACCTACTTCCTTCATATATCGACGCTCACAAAGTTAGTTTTTTTATGGGTTTTCTGATTTTAGTTCTTTTTGTTCATTAAGAGTTCCTTGCTTGTCTATTTGTTCTTGGTAGCTTAATTCAGGTTTCAGTACAGTGCGAAAACCCCATCTTTCTTTAGGACGGAACAGGTGGTAATCAAGGTTAACTGGATGAGACATATCAGGGAACGAAAAAATAACAAAAAGAAGAGCGTATAAAAGTAGAAAAAGAAGGAATAATTATTTAAATAATCTAATGGTTGACAACGAACAACGAGCTACAAATAAAATGTTCAACAAAGCATCTACTCAAATTTCCGGAAAAACGCCAAGAAATACGAACTTCCGGGATAAAAGCAACGTGTATTTAAAAAAATTAAAAAACCACATGTCGCAATAAATCAAAAATTAATCGACAAAATCAACTAAAACCCAAGTAAATTAACTAAAGAAAGCTTAAGAAAAATAAACTGAACTAACAAAACTCAGAAGTAACTAACTAAAACTAAACTCAGCTAACTAATGAAAGGTAAACTAACATAAGCTCAACTACCTACACCAAAATTAAATATAAAATTAAAATAACACTAGTAACACATAATAATTAACTAAAAACTAAAATAAACACTGTAATAAAATATAAGTAAGTCAAAAAACCAATCAACTAAACTAAAGTAATGAAAACTAGTTAGGATTTCCACTCCAAAGGCAACCGCATGTAGCTAAAAAAAATCTAAAACTGAACAAAAAGCCAAAACCTACCTATACCAACTAAACAGAGGCAGGCTAAAATAAACTAAAAATGAATCCAAAACTACAATTCAACTAATATACTTTAAAGTAGACTAAAAAAGTAAAAATAAGCAGAAAAATAAAATAAACTACCACTATAACTAAGCTATTTATGATGCGTTTTTTGCCAAATATTGGATTATTCAAACACTTCTGGAACCCAAATTAAACTTCCACCCTTTTTAATATCGTTGGACCTAGAAGAATCATTTTTGCGGGAATGAACTTATTTTTGTCCAGCTTGTTGGCAGTAAAGACCCACTCCTTAAATCCCCATTACCACTTTCCCTGTTTTATACCATCCGGGGGTTAGTGGTGGCTAAGGAGGTTCACATAACCTACCGGTGTCTCATGCTTCTCTTGCTAGCACAGCAATCAACTGCGTGATCCGTGGGCGGCGATCTTTCAGTGTTATCGATTTACTGACCTCCAGATTGCAAATCAAAAAGGTCGATAGAGTTTTATGTTAAGTATCTGAAAGTATCCAGAAGGATTGCTTACTACAAAACTAGATAGTGAACGCTTGGAAATAAAAATTTTCAACCGGTGTGCTCCTAATAATCTGTGTGCAGGAGGGGATTTTATTGAGGTATCTTATTTTCACACAAAGTAAATAAAAAGGCTAACAAGTCAATTTAGGTTCCCAAACAGCACGTGAACACCCCCATCCTTCTGTAATACAGGATAGATGCGTATAAAATTGTGAAACATTCGCGGCCTCTGTGGGAGTCGAACCCACACAGCGGGGAATGTGTTTGCGTAGCCAACGCTCTACGGGGCTCACCGTGTGCCGTGAATATAATCACACTTGGGTCGGTTTGCTTGCCCAGCTTTACTGTATGTATGAAATCTACGGACGCAGTAGGCCGACTGTCAGGCTGGAGGGATAATACAGAGTCGAAGATTGTGCCCAGGTGGGCTCTATTGGACCATTTTAATTATCGCGCACAAATATTCGGTTATTTAAATAAACTGTTTGGAAAACTAAATGAAACTGTTATCCTCAATAGTAGCACAACATACACTTCACTATTCAAGACCCAAGCGCTCGCAATCCGGCAGGGAACACTTATGGACTGATCATGAAATGCCAAGAGAGACAAAACACTTCTTTATTATACTTTGGAAGTGGCGCCTATTAACTTTGCCAGCGTTTTATTCTAAGACCGCCATTTGCAAGTTTTTTTATACAGTGGACTGCAGTTTGTGGTCGTATGCGTCACCACATCGCCAAAATCAAAAAAGAACTGCAACCGAACTCGCCTCGCGCTAGAGATAACCTAAGATGGATGCCCAGGGCATAGCAGGTGCGCCAGCTTTCACACCTTAGCCCCCTCCCTCCTTCCCCCTTCACTTTGGACTTTAATCGTCTATTACGTGAGTGTGTGGTTTACAGCGGTGTCCCTGTGATCTGGTCAAAGCATGCTAGTTTACGTTTTTCTGATATTCCAAAAGGTTGGGGCAGTTTATGTGCCCCGCTCCCCCAGCCCTCCCCAGCAGAGCAGGCGAACAGAAGCATCCCGTAATATGGCTGGCTTGCGCTAAGTACGGCCCCGAATTCGTGCAACATGCCGACATCTAAGAAGGATTGATACGCACTCGCTTATCGGTATTGCGTAAGTTTGTAAGACTGATTATCAGGTAGTCTACTCTGAAGTCATTTCAGTCATGATTGGATGCCGGCGTTTTAACGAGCTTCTTTCCGACCGCTAACAAAGAGGGTGTACTGTAAAAATGGCTACTTATGTAGCATGCACTTTCATTATTGATTTTGACTGCCTTTATGACTTCAAGTATATTTTGTGAAAAAATGCACAAAAAATTCTTTCTTCTACACAGTAGCCGCCGGCTATTAAGCCCAACTCGGGCCCAGACCAAATTGGGCTTAATAAGCGGTGGACGCACTAACCGGCGAGTCCTACTTCTTGATTAGCAAACGCAGGGTAGGCACTATACATTGCATACATACAATATTATGTGTAGAGCTTGGTTATGTACAAGAAAAGAATGCTGTTTGTCTGTGTTTTACGCAATAACAAAAAATGATTTGCAGCACGTTTAGAAAAAGCAGTCTTGTGTCAGTTTTTTTGGAGAAACCTTCACCCGCAGGTGCTCTTTGATGTCCTTCTCCAGGCACCATAAAT
>JAYGXS010000005.1:52960823-52974467 GCA_036362985.1 Ligula intestinalis
AGAGAGATAAGAATCTCACTCTATTACAGTAGTCGCTAATAGATTGCTTAATAAGCGGTGGACGCACTAACCGGAGAGTCCTACTTCTTGATTAGCAAACGCAGGGTAGGCACTATACATTGCATACATACTATATTATGTGTAGAGCTTGGTTATGTACAAGAAAAGAATGCTGTTTGTCTGTGTTTTACGTAATAACAAAAACAAAAAAATTATGTAACCAGTTGCGCACGTAGAGCGATTAGCATCTCACTCTATCCTGTTGGCAAACTGACTCTCTTATTAGCCGGCAGATTTTACCATTAAAAAATCCGTCCCAAGCTGATTTGGGCTTAATAGGCGGCTGGGCCTTTTAACCGGCGACTACTGCATTCGTTTGGTACCAAATTACGCCTTCTTTTAAAGGATATATTTCGGTTTTAAAAATTCAAGGTTCACAAATTGCGCGCTGTGTACATCCTGCTTTAGGAAAAAAACGTTTTGCCTACAGATTCAGGAAGAAGATACAAAGTTCTCATAAAATGTTGCAAGAGATGTGGATCATGCTGTATACATTATAGACAGCATTTTTAAGTTGAGGGATGCGGTCGTATGAATGATTACCTCATCATTGTAAAAATCTCATAATAAGACGTTTTTTCTAAAGCTAACGGATACCACTTCTTTAAGTATAACATTTAAAGAAGACATAATTTGCTACCAAACGAGTACAAAAAATATTTTTTCGATTGTTTTCAACCAAATATATTTGAATTTATAAAAGCAGTCAACATCAATGATAAAAACGTTTACTGTTCAAGTAGTTGCTTCTTACAGTACAAACTTTTCGTTAGTGGTCAGAGCGAAGCTCGTTAAAAAGCCCGCATCCTCTCATGCCTGAAATAACTTCAAAAAAACTACACGATAATCAGTTTCACAAGCTGTGTCAATGCCAATTAGCGAAGGAGTATTAATCTTCCGCATATGCCCGCATGTTGCATGACTTCTGGCGCGTACTGTACATATATGTACTGGCCTGATGAGAATTTATCGAAAGTTTACGTATGCTTGCCAACTACTTTTCTGACTTCTCTGGTAGGAATTTTTACAACTTAAAAATCCGAAACACCAAGAAGCAATATACGCCTGGCGACTCTTACACGCATGGACATGCAACGTACTAGAATCAGGCAGTTAACCACAATATCGACAAAGTCAGCGACGAGCACTCGATTAGAATCTAGAGCCCCTTACCTAACATTGCAGTCGACTCTCAATCACACGGCATTCGTTAAACGGACAAATTACAGCCTAGTCGATAGGAGGTACCTTGAATGCCAACCCCAAGTCCATTGGTCGACAAGAGACGACACCTCATCGGAGGAAGAGGAGACATTCAGTCGTTACCTCCCTAGTCAATGATAGTCATGTCGCCTTTTCCGCTGTAATACGAACGGCAAGCGGGGCAACTGAGGCCGATGATGCGAAATTTCTCCTCACTAAAATCCGCATCAGACTGTTCCCCGATGTAACGGTCATGTACGACGGAAGAAAAACGACATGCGTGTCTTTGAATCTGCAATCAGATCCTAACAGGTGCTGCGGTGGGCTAAACAATGACGGCTATTCACTTTTGAGTGGCCGGCGTCAAAAAATTGCCAACAAGTAAGGAGTTTCATGCAGAACTTATATTTACAACATGCATGTCTAATCACTCAGATATTGTTACAATATAGGAAATGCCATGCTACTATGCTATGCTAAGTCTGTAACATATTGTGCCCTTAGTTAGACAGGAGACTTACTGTAACCTCTAAACGATAGCTGGATACAGTAGCAATTCTATAGTTAGCCTGAAGACAATAAATGGTACAACCTTGCGAGAGAAAAACATGGTGACCGTTGAGTTAATCATGCAGAAAACCGGTACCCTGGGGCTGCGCCTTGACTCTCGAAAGGTAAACTCAGTGACTATAAGAGAGGCATATGGGGGATATAATCAAAATCGGTGGTCTAACTATCGTCTACCTGATACCATATCTTCACTATATTGCCACTTTGTTACGACCTAAATGCAGAGAAGATATTCAGGTAGTATTAAATACGCGTTTCCTTAACCATTCAGCTTACTTAAAAATTCTCATATAGGTTACGACTACATACTAGGTTAAAAATTCCTACATGCATGACCAGGCCACACTGTAGCTTGTCAATTACTGGCTTTAGCAAGTATGATTACTAAAACTGGCACTTCTAACAGTAGTATCCTAGCCCTATTAGTTTAAACTTTAACAACTAAGGCAAGCATTGATGTGATGCAAGGCTCAAACACCTACTCTACTCGGAATAGCAAAAATCCAGGTCCCCACACCTATGTGAGATCAAGGGAACACAGTTAGAAGTAGCAATATAAACAGTAGTTGCAGTAGTAGAAATGCGAGGCTCGGGCTCCTCGAATCTTTCTGGGCACCTACTATAGGTGTGTGAGGGTTGATAGTGCAGTAGTACCAGCACAAAAGGCTACTGTCACTTAAGACTAAGTTAGGTGGTGTTTCTGGCTCACTAAAATCCGCATCAGACTGTTCCCCGAAGCAACGGCGATGTGCAACGGACGAAATACCGCGGTTGTGGTTTTTGATCCGCAATCAGACCCTTACAGGTGCCATGGTGGGGTAGACAATGAGTTGCCGCAGTCAGAAAATTTCCAACCAGTAAAACCTCAGAGGCAAAACTACAAGAAAACGTTTTTTTTATCAAAAGGGTGAGTTAAAATGTTTTGGCTTTCTGTACATGGGGGTGCCGGAAAAAGAGGTCACGTCTGTGTGTCAGGTTCTGCAGCATAGAATCAGTTGATCCACCAGCAGGTAAGGCCCAGACCGTCCGCAACAATGGAGCCCTATAAAGAGTGAGAGGGAGAGCTAGGATGAGAATCAAGTGAGTATTTCTTAAACAAACGAAAAAAATGTTAAGACAGTCTCGTGCTCAAAACGCACACCGAGGTTAGCACATAGTTCTGGTTGACCCAGAACACTTGGTGCGACATTCACCATGTCAACGTCATATTCGAATTTATTTGCTGTTAATTCCGTGTTAGGACTTGGCCCACTTGGCCGAAGCATGCGTTCTTAAGCCCACTTAGTCATCCCCTTGGCCGAAGTGTCAGGGCCCAACTGAATGGCATGCGCACACAGCCCTGACGAAGCTTTCCCACGGCAAGCGACCGGTTCGCTGACACACAATGCACGTGATGACATCATGCAGCTGCAGCCGGGCGCCGGTTGCTAACGCACCAGCTGCATTCGTCATACAGCCAATTAAGTTCCCCCTTACTTGTAACCACCATCTAATTGGTCCAATTTCGAAGAGGCTTGCCTTCTGCGCACTTGTTGTTGCGTTCTTCCTTGAGGGTTCACACGAGGCGTAGTTAGACGGCGAATATCGCAGCCTTGGCCACCGTTACAATACGAGGCATGTGTCCTTAAGCCCGATTAGTCATCCACTGATGATCAATGTTCGTAGTCCCACCCTGTGCCCACGTGCTTTGCCCCATATCCTGACCCTTTGACCTCGTATATCATCTTCCCATTTGCTGACACACTGCGATCTTTATTTCCCACGCTCTTTGTTTCCTGCATCGTGTTCCTATTTGCCTTATAAACTGGCAACAACTCGTCTGCGTCATTCACACGACTGCTCATCTAAACACCTCGAATGTACGTCCACCCTCTTTTTGATTTCTAACTCACATTTTTCTTCCTATCGTGCACGGTTAATCTTACTTTTCATTTCTATAGAACCACATTAATAATATCCAAGTTATCTGGTTGTCCTTTGACATAATTTCCGACCTCGGGTGCGTCTATTCAGGTGACAAAACCAGCCCTGCACTAAGAAAGGCCAAGTATTATTAACACTTGGCTTGGAAGCCGATCGCAGGTATCGCCGCCCTCAGCTTGGCGTACGGCTAAACAGAAGGGAATATTACGACCTCCTCTTACGCACAAGCCCTGTTGTCATGTCACCGTATGCGAGGGCTCCAGTCACAGCCCCTAGGGCTGAAAGGGAAGACTCGAATTCCAGCCAATTGCAATCAGACCAGATTGGTGAACGTCGCCACTGCCATACAAATATGCAATAAGGATGTTGCATGGCTGGGCACTGTTTACAAAGAAGCATGCTTGCAAAAATCGCCTGTGACTCAGACATTAGCAGATGACGTAAAAAATAGATGGTAATATCTGAATATAGGATTCATCCCAAAAACAATCAAATCAGAGCGGACTTTATCCTGTGAAAGCGGCAACTCCCAACACCCCTCTAGTGCTACTGTTGAAATTCGTGCGCATAGTACTTGCGAGAATTAACCCCCCCCCCCAAAATAAGGTCACCTCATAGTATCGCGCACACTCCTGAACTACGTGCTTCATACTCAACCTTTAAACGTTCTTGTTTTGCTTCTATTTCTTGTTCCTCTCCCATTTTTCCTTCTCTCTCTCTCTGTCATTCCCTCCCCCTCTCACGCTCTCTTCTTCCTTTCCTCTTCCCTTGCAAAACCTGCTCTAAAATGCTCATCCCCGACTTGTTTTCCTTTCCAGCACTGCGCCCACCCCACTTCAGACGACCGAGTAGTTAGGCGGTGGCCTGTTGCTGACGGTGGGAGAGTTAGGTCGACCCTCAGCGGATTTATTTCCTCACGATAATCAATCTGATGCGTTTTAAACTATCACGGTGCGCTAAAAGCTCTGCCTTGGAGGGTTGCCAACTGACGGAATAACTTTGACAACGCAGTCGGTCCAGTGTGTCTTTTCCTGTGGCGTGGCTAACTGCGGGCTGAAAGTCAGGCTCAATGGCTCCTTCTTAATGCGGCCCTTGGTACGCGTGTTGAATGTTGGTCGTGCCAGTCACCTGCACCCTCCCCCATATCTGGTCTTCTTGACTTTTATTTTGACATCGGGTTCGGTATAGGAGTGGTGAAAGAGCGGTGTAGATTCTCCGCGAGTCTACTCTCATTATAACCCGGCAGAAGGCACCGCATTGCTTCAACTCACTGAAACTCGTGGTGGACATCGTCGAAATCGACGGTCAAACTGTCCAATCGTTTAACTATTATAAAATCCTGACCGTATCATACGTAATGAGGATTAAATTTAGTCCATGTCAAATTCAGCAGGAATCGTTTATATGCCCCACCCCCTCCCCTGGAAAAGGAACCGTTTGTCATGTACATAGCCCTAGGGATGCTAATTAAGGCTATGAGAAGAAAGACGGTCTTCGGAAGATCGAGCTTTACTCGTGAATTTTCAAGCAGGTAACACTTGCCCGTCGTCAAACTGAATGGGATTGTCGCACAAGAGCGTTTGGTAGGAGGGAAGCAGGTAGTCAGGAAAGGAAAGAGGATAAATCGGTCACGGTTAGTATTGAGGTTGAGGGGAGGGAGGGAGGGGGGAGAGGTGTTGTAAAAGCTCTAGCGCGACAATCCCATTCCACACTTTGCATTCAGTTTGACGACGGGCAAGTGTTATCGGCTTGAAAATTCACACGTAAAATTCGATTTTATAAACAGCCGTCTTTCTTTTCATAATTTCATCTCTAGATGCAAACCACTGCACTTATCCAATTAGGGTTATGGCTACAAGTTGGATTACGGTTAGTTGATGAGAAAGGAGACGAGTCAAGCATTGGATCAATTAATTTATTGTCCTGAGCTTTCAGCTCCACACGAGAAGCCATCGTCAGAGAAAATGATAAAACAGCAAGCGTTGGCTACGTGTGAATGGGGTTAGTAGGGGGCGGGGGTGGCACTTGTGATTGGTCCATGTCCACGCCACGTCCATTCCCACGCTATCTTATCGTGTGTCTCCTGCGCACGCCCCTGACTACGGTTATTGTTAGGGTATGGGTGCGGGAATAATTATCCTTTCTGGAATGTAACGCAAGGCAAAATTTCTTACGGGGGGGGGGCGAGAGCGGTCCTATTCCCGTGTCCTGCCAGGAGGGCGCATAACCGATTCTGAATACAAATTCCAAATTATGTTAATGTACATAGTTGCTACGTTCTTTGTACTGGGTTTTTCGGTGTACGAGGCCGCCAAGCAAACATACTGGACCATTGTAGTCCAAGGGAAGATACTGTCGACGTTATAACCAGCGCAGTTGAAAGAAGAATGCAGACGTCTGAGTAACGCAAGTAATCAGCAAACAAGTAGGTGTGGAGTTCAGATAGTGGTCATATTTGTGTCCTTCCAACTGAAACCTCTAAATCACCACCAATTTCCGTCGGCTTGGTGAGCCCATAGTATCAATGCATCAGAAACCGAAAACAACTTTCAAGATTTCAGATACGAATCAGATTCATGAGGCGTACGAATGCTACGCAGACCTTGTCGGTTCAACTTCGCCTGAGCGGGGCGAGATAAACTGCCGGAGGGGAGGGAAGAGAAGGGATCTGTCTTTCCAGTTAATTGTAGAATATCCGGTGCGTCCATAGATAATGGGACGGTCTTCAGATAGGCATAGTTATTGGGTCTAACATGCAATCGTTAAGACCTTCAGCGCGGTTGGACACAGATCTGGAAGATCGGCTACTTATAAATATGCTTTGTTAAAGCATTGTTTCGCAGATACGACTTTAAAGCAAACGTCTACAGCAGGATTTATTTGCATAAAACAAATTTCGAGACAGCTTTTCAACTGCTACCCGTCCTTGCATGAGAAAGATAACGAATGGAGTACAAGGGCGGGAGAAACCCGACCTATGTGAGCAGGCCTAGATTTAATCCACTTTTGATTTTTGCTAATTCCCTTCCTGTATCTCAAGTTTAAAGGCAACATTATTGTTATTGAATATTCGCCACGATTAACTTGCTGCTATGTATTGATTCTGTGCAAATTCAAACTGTTGTGTACTCCATTCGTTAACTGTCTCATGCAAAGACGGGTGGCTGTTCAAATGCTGTCTCAAAATTTGTTTGTACAATTAGCACCTGCTGTATACGCTTGTTTTCAATCATCAATATGCGGCAAACGAAAACGGCCCTACGACACGATGAGCGGTGCCCAATGTCGGAGAGAATCTTATCAACATGAAATACAATATCTTCGATGGATACCGAGAGTGAATGGTTACCCACGCAATTTTGTCAACCAATGCATACGCAAACGAGAGCAGAAGCCACATCCAACTGGCCTGAAAGATTGGCGGGCTCTTCCGTACGTGAAGAATGTATCAGAAGCGGTCAGCCACCTACTCACCCCACTTGGAGTTGGAGTTACGCACAGGCCAGAAGCAACCATCAGGCGCCGGGTCATGAGACCGAAAGACCCACTGCCACGGCAGGAGACGCTTGGAGTCGTGTACCCGATCTGGTGCAGTTGTGGACAAAGCAACTACTTCGGAAAAACCGGGAGTGTACTCCGGACGCGAATGGCCGAGAATGCAGCGGCGGTGAGGGAGAAAGACGCCAACCCCCAGGTTGCAGCTCATATTTCCAAGTTTCATATTTTCCATATTTTCAAGTACTGGCTTACTTGTACTTGTTACGGCTGCGGTCATGACTGATCTAGCCGGCCTCAATTATGTCCCAAATGGTGCTTCTTCAAGCACGACGATCCATGGCGGCAGACCTGGACAGTTCAACCTATTCTCTTCGCCAGCGCTGGAGACCAAATACCGAAGGTCCGAGAACCACTTCCGTGTCTTGACGGACCGAGTCGAGCCAGGTTTTCAGTTGACCCTCTCTTCGATGTTTTCAATTAGGCAACGGTTTCAAGTCGAGGGCACTAACACTGAGCTCTTGAGGTTGGTGACGAAGAACGTGTCCGAACCATCTTAGCCGTCTTTCCTGGATGGCCTGGGATATCCTTGTGATTTTGTCACAGCGAGTGCGGACTGTCTCATTGGAGACGAAGTCAGTGTACTTCACTCGAAGGATGCTCCTCAGACAGTAGTGGTCGAAGACTTCCAGTTTCTGTTCATCTCCCACGCGCATAGCCCAACATTCGCGTCCGTATAGGAGGACGGACTACACAGATGCACGGTACACGCATATCTTTGTTGAGATAGAGATATCGCGTCGGGTCCATAAGCACTTCCGAAGGCTGGAGAACACTCATCGCGCTGCATCGATTCGGGAGACAATATCATCCTTACTCTGTCCATTCGGCAGCAATCTCGCTCCGAAGTATTTGAAACTGTCGACTTCTTCTAGTTGACAGCCAGTAATCTCGAGATGCCATCTCTTCGGTAGGGATGCAGCATGAAAACACTTTGGTCTTCCCAGCGTTTATGGACAAGCCAACCGTTTTCGCGACTTCGTTCACCCGTGACACCATAGACTAACGATCGCCAAAGCTTGATGCTAGAAAGGCGATATCATCGGCATAGTCAAGGTCAGTCAACCGGCGTCCGGGTGCAAGCTCAATACCGTCACTTTCTTGTAGGGCCTTCCCGAGAACCCAGTCAATGGCGTAGTTAAAGAGAATGGGCGACAGGACACAGCCTTTCCGAACGCCTGACCGAATAGCGAAGGGTTCTGAGAGATTGTTGCGGGCTAAAACCCGCGCAGCGGTGGAGCGGTAGTATGCCTTGGTCATGGCGATTAGTTCTGGTGGAACACCATCAAATGTCATTATCCGCCATTAAGTCACGATGGACGGAGTCAAACGCAGCGGCAGAGTCAACAAAGCAAATGGCCGTTGGTTGCTGGTAGCTATGACGGAATTCAAGGATCCGTCTCAGAGTGAATATCTGATCCACACATTCACGCCCAGCACGAAATTCGGCCTGGTTTGGTCGCGTCCTGGAGTCGCGCACAGAATGAAACCGCCTGAGGAGAACGATAGCGAAAATCTTCGCAGCAATGTCGATGAGACTTATGCCACGGTAGTTCTCACATCTTGTCTTGTCTCCCTTCTTGTGAACAGGCACAAGGATGTCTGAGACCCAGTCATCAGGAACGATCTCGTCTCTCCATGCTTGTCCAATTACCTCATGAAGCCAAGGCGCCAGAGTGTCGGCACAAGACTTGTAGATTTCAGTGGGGATGCCATCCTCTCCAGAAGCCTAAGTGTTGCGCAGCCTTTTTATGGCATCGGCGATTTCTGCTTCAGAAGGCGGGTGGCATGACACCGGATAAGTGAAAGATGGAGGAGACTCTACTGTTGATGAGAGCAGGGCGGCGGTGAGCTCCGTATCGAAGTTGAAGAGGTTCTCAAAATGCTAACGCCAGCGTTCGATTTTAGTCGTGTTGTCAGCAATAAAGCTGCCATTCACATCACGAACTGAGTCACTCAGTGGAGACAGTCTACCACTAGCCTGGCGAGTAATTTGGTAGACCTTTCGAGTATCACCAACGTTTGAGGCCTGCTCCATGGAAGTTGCAATTTCAGCCCAATATTTCTTTCTATCCTCTCTGGCCGATTTTGCCGTCATCGTTCTTAAATGGCAAAAGGAATCATCGTTAAGGCTCCTAGCTCGGGCTGTCTCCGCAGATAACTGCAGGGTGCGTCCGCTAATCCAATCACTGTGGCGCCGCTTGGTGCATCCAAGAATCTTCTCGGCTGCTCCATCGACTGACGTTTTCAGTAAGGACCATGGGTTACCCCCTTCGCTGTCGGCGCGGGTCGTGAAACAGGATTGGATTTTTCTGCTTAGGGCCTCAGCGGTGTTGGGTTGCCGGATTCTGGCGACATCGAGGCGTCTAGCGCGGGGCACTTTGGGTGCAGATGAGAGGAGAGCTTTCAAGCGTGTGCGAACAAGAACGTGGTCAGAGCCACGGGCATTACCAGTCTCAGCACCACGCAGCGACCGACTATCATGAACCCAGCTGCGGAATCTTGAGCTGACTAAAATATGCTCAAGCTGACTGGCTGTATGGCCGTCGTTGGAGTAACAGGTCAGCAAGTGTTTGTTGCGGTGCTGGAAGCACATGTTCGTTTAGCAAAGTTTAGTAATCTGTCACCATTCTCACATCGAGAGCCAAGCCTAAAGCGGCCGATAAAATGGCTGTTTGCGGAGTCACCCGGCCCAGTTCGGCCATTCCAATTCCCGGCAACAATCAACATATCGCGACGAGGAAGCCTTTCGACCAGTGTCTGTAGTTGTGAGTAAAACATATCTTTATCACGCTGATCAGCAGCGGACGTCGGTGCACATACAGCGACCGCATATATGTTTGTGAAGTGGCCCTTCAAGCGCACATAAGCCATGCGTTCATTGACTGGTTCCCAGGCAAGTAGGTCACTGCTCGCTTGTTGCGAGAGGGCAATTGCCACACCATGTCTGCCGGAGGAGTCATGGGGGCCACTGTGCTATAGGGTGAAGTTGGAGTCAGCTCCAAGAACTTTTATTTCCTGAGCGCCGGAATTAGGGAGTCGGACTTCGGACAGGCAGCAGACATCGACGTTGTACTGATTAAGACTGCGCACCGTCAGGCTTTGGGTACCAGGGGTCAGGAACGTTCGCACATTCCAGCATCCAATACCAAGAGTCCGATTTCGATTGAGTAGTCCAGCTCGCATACGAAGGTATTGGTGGTGGTGGTGGTGGTGGTGGTGGTGGCGGTGGTGGTGGTGGTGGCGGTGGTGGTGGTTGTGGTGGTGGTGGTGGTGGTGATTCACCACGTCCTGCACCTCCCGTCACGCACGTGCCATGCACGTGTCGGTTCCAATAAACAAGAAAACAAGATTTCACCTGGGCATTCCGTTTTAGGTAAGATACCCCCCCCCTCCCTCACCTGGGCGCCGCTCATTTTACGGCCAAATACACAAGCGAGACAGCACACACCCACTCACACGAGCAGGTCGGGTGGGATCGGTTAGTAAGTGCAGACCTCCAAAACGCCATCGCCCACGCACACGCGCTCACGAACAACTGCGGAGTTGGCAACACTGCAAGCGTGGTTGCTTTGAAACCAAGTTCGGGCGGTCGTGCCTTTTCCCTCCCCTTTGCAGTCTATTTAAAATAAGCAAGTATAAAATAACAACAACAGAAAACTGAAGCGCATAAACTTGCCACTGTTGTACAAGAAAAATTGTTGGCTCGTTGGAAAAATCGAGTTGGACTCATGAATTTTCAAGTGGGTAAAGCCCGTCGTCAGACGAAATTAAGAAGTCAAGGCCGGATTATCAAACTAGAGCATTTCGCTTCACAGGTATTACCTCAGCAGAGTAATCATACTGGAGAGGCTTCAGCACAGTGTTACGATATGCGCCGTAGGGGGGGGGGGGGGGGGACGGTTCGATTACAGCTCGCTGTACTGGGGCAGAGGGACAACAGGGCATTAAGATTACCGGTGACTAGATATGGATTATAGGTTATTTATTTGGGGTGGACGCGATCAGTGGGTTGTGCACGCAGGTCGTCCAGGTACGAAAATTGATACTGCCCATGGTGGAGGATTAACTCTCGGGGAAATTCCCAACCTTTTAGAAGTTGGTATTTGCGCATACTTCAGTGTCGTTCTGACTGGGACCGGGATTACCCTTGACTGCGCGCGCAACATCGAGGGGCAACGGTCAAGCCGATTGATAGCTGGCTTGAGTTTCCTAATACAAGCTGAAGACGTCGGCGCGTATGGCCAGCAAACAAGCAGGGGCAAGTAACGCATGAGATGTGAAAAATCTTGTTCACCGGTAGTTCTTGAGTAGCTGGATATGACCAAGTTCATTTAGGGCTACATTGAAGTGGTCGCCATGGCCAACACACGACTGTATCAGTCGTAGGTAAATTACCTTTAAGTGCCCTATTTTTACATATGTGTAGTGATAGCAGAAAAATTGTATCTCAGACAGTTGGCGAGGTCAGTTGTCCTGAGTCATGGGGTGGAAAAATAGGAGCACACATTGAAAAAACTCCAAAGAGATTTTAGGAGAAAAGCTGTCACTTTTGTGGGGGAATGTGTGAAGTTTAGGAGAAAAAAGTGCAGTATCAGCCGTCGTATTGACCTGGACACTCACCATGAGGTTCTACGAACACAGATGGCGAACCACAGCAGACGCGTCTACGAATCGTGTTCCCACCCACCCTCCTGGCGGCCAAGGTCTGCTACACCCATCTCCCTACATTGGATCAACTCTCCCCTCCGCCTAATCCGTGTTTTTGATGACGGAACAGCCCCTCCCGGCCACGCTGCTCCGACTTCTCCTCCTCGCCGCCGGAATTGAGGCCAACCCTGGACCTCTCTGGTACTGCTCGTTCTGTCGAGTCCGCCTGGGCCGCCGCGACTGGTCTGTACGTTGCGGCTCCTGCAATGGCTGGTGCCATCTCCGCTGCAGTGGCCTCACCACGGCTGCCGATTGGTCGCCCGCCTTCGCGTGTCCCAGCTGTCCCGTGCCCCCACCGATCTCCATGCCTCCAGCCCGTCCAGTACTTAACCCAAATCCTCTGGTCTCCAACCTTGCCTCACCACCTGGTCTTAAGATCTTACAATTCAACGCCAACAGCCTCCTTGGGAAGCTTGACCAGTTCCTGGCCTTCATGCGCTCGCACAGCATAGCTGTGGCGGCTATCCAAGAGACAAAGTGGTCTAACTCCACTAAGGTCCCTTTCTGTGCCGATTACATGATTCCCGTCGAAACCGCGGCCGCAACAAAGGCGGAGGTTTGGCCTTTATGGTGGACAAATCCATTGCCCATCATCAGCTACCCCTGCTTTGAGCCGATCCAACGGAAGTACTGGCGATTTCCCTTGACATTGGTTCGGCGCCGCCAACCGTCGTGAACGTGTACATCCCTCCGACTTCCAGTTGTTCTCCCGGTTTCACCGCCTCCATCGCTCCCTACTTACCTTCAGGAGACAGTTTGGTGCTGGGTGACTTCAACGCCCACCATGAGTTCAACGCCCACCACTTGGCAGCCAACCCCCGAGGAGAAGCTCTGGCTGATGAAATAGAACACGCCCCTTTTGCCGTTCTCAACGAGAACAGCCAAATGCGGCTCCCGACCAACGGCGCCTCCAGCTCGCCCGATGTTTCCCTCGCCAGCCTCAGTCTGGTAGCATCCACCATATGGAACACGGAAATCAGCCTGGGTAGCGACCACCTCCCCTTTGTGTTCGAATTGGCCACCGCCGCCGAGCGTATCAAGGCCCCCAACCGGAACTTCATTAATTTCAAGAAAGCCAATTGGGCAGTGTTCACGACCGAATGTGAAGCCGAGATCGATGGCCTACCGCCTCTCACCTGTGTCCACACGGCGGAGCGAGCCCTTCGTCGATTTCTCCTGGCAGCAGCAAGTCACCACATCCCTAACGGCCGCATTCTCCTTCTCCGTCCTCACTATCCGCCCGAAGCCTCCCGCCTGGAACTAGAGAGAGACGAAATACGAGCGCGTGATGCCAGTGACCCGCGCGTTGGCGAACTAAATGGCTTAATCACTAAGACTATCAACGATGGCAAACGCCAACGCTGGCATGAACTAGTTTCAGATTGTAACTTCAGCGGCAACTCAGCTGCCACTTGGAACCTTTTACGCAACCTGACCAAACCCCGGGCAGATACATCTAACCAGTCTATTAGCTTCGGGGACGGCAAGTTCATTTCCAACAACGGTAAGATCGCTGCGAAGATTAACAAGCTGTTCTCGCCCCGCTCGGCACCCAGTCGCAAAAGTCAGCGCCCCCTTCTTCGTCTCCTCCATAAAGCCCCGCCCCCAGACATTTCCTTTTCG
>JAYGXS010000005.1:52984467-53009346 GCA_036362985.1 Ligula intestinalis
CGAAAAGGAAATGTCTGGGGGCGGGGCTTTATGGAGGAGACGAAGAAAAGGGCGCTGACTTTTGCGACCGGGTGCCGAGCGGGGCGAGAACAGTTTGTTAATCTTCGCGGCGATCTTACCGTTGTTGGAAATGAACTTGCCATCCCCAAAGCTAATAGACTGGTTAGATGTATCAGCCCGGGGTTTGGTCAGGTTGCGTAAAAGGTTCCAAGTGGCAGCTGAGTTGCCGCTGAAATTACAATCAGAAACTAGTTCATGCCAGCGTTGGCGTTTGCCATCGTTGATAGTCTTAGTGATTAAGCCATTTAGTTCGCCAACGCGCGGGTCACTGGCATCACACGCTCGTATTTCGTCTCTCTCTCGTTCCAGGCGGGAGGCTTCGGGTGGATAGTTAGGACGGAGAAGGGGAATGCGGCCGTTAGGGATGTGGTGACTTGCTGCTGCCAGGAGTAGTCGACGAAGGGCTCGCTCCGCCGTGTGGACACAGGTGAGAGGCGGTAGGCCATCGATCTCGGCTTCACATTCGGTCGTGAACACTGCCCAATTGGCTTTCTTGAAATTAATGAAGTTCCGGTTGGGGGCCTTGATACGCTCGGCGGCGGTGGCCAATTCGAGCACAATGGGGAGGTGGTCGCTACCCAGGCTGATTTACGTCTTCCACATGGTGGAGGCTACCAGACTGGGACTGGCGAGGGAAACATCGGGCGAGCTGGAGGCGCCGTTGGTCGGGAGCCGCATTTGGCTGTTCTCGTTGAGAACGGCAAAGAGGGCGTGTTCTATTTCATCAGCCAGAGCGTCTATCTCGGCAAGTCTCCTCAGCTAACTTAAGCATGGGTCTGGTGATCCAGTCGCGATTCGCCGCTGGGTTTTGCCCAGATGGGTGCATGCCATCTCTGACATCGCGGCCTTCAGGGACTGCCATGCGGGCTCTGGGTCCGCTCGGGCGTCAGGATACAGGCCGTCGAAACGGTTCTGGAGTGCTAAGTGGAAGGTGTCGCCAGCAAAGGACTTCAGCTTTGCGACATCGATCCGCTATGGTCAAGAGGGTCTGTGAATAGCTCTCAAACGCAAGCGAAGGGTTGCCTGCTGTAGGACATGGTCCGATGCATGAGCGTTTGCTGTATCAGCACCACGGTAGGCTCGACAATCCAAGACCGAGCTGGCCCAGCGTGCTCGGACAAGGATGTGATCTATTAAGGCCTGGGTATGCCCGCCATTTGAGTACCACGTGAAAAGGTGGTGGCGCGGATGATCGAAACGGGTGCTTGACACAACGAGGCGGTTCGACGATGCGAAGTTGACAAGGCGCTCACTGTTGACACACTGCGCTCCGACAGCAAATTTGCCTACCACATGACGGGTTCCAGCGTCACACGCACCTGGTTGGGCGTTACAATCACCGGCAATGACGAGTAGATCGCTTCTTGCGATGCGGTCAACTGTTCGCTGGAGGTTGCCGCAAAAGTCATCTTTTACGCTGTCATCAGCATTTAGAGTAGGCGCATATACCGAGATGATGAAAACGTTGACTGGGGCACTTTTCAAACGGACCCAAGCGATTTGCGACTCCATACAGTCCAGAGTTGTCGGACACACCACTGTGGAAGAGATGGTACGCAGAGTCAGTTCTTCGTACTTGCAGCAGTTTGTGGCCAGTGCCAGGTAGGCGGACCTCAGAGAGACACGCCACACCAACACGGTATTCAGAAAGGGATTTGGCTGTTAAAAGTTGGGTGCCGTCATGCCTCAGAGTTTGAATATTTCAGCCTGCAATTCGCAATCCGGCATCAGCTCGCAAATTTAACACCCCACCCGCAATGCCAATTGGATGGGGCGCGTCGGTTCCCGCGGATGCCGTAGGTATTCTTTTGTTGTGCGTGTCCGCACTTCGCAATCCAGCATCAGCTCGCAGATTTAACACCCATCCCGTGATGCCAAGAGGATGGGGCGCGTCGGTTCCCACGGACGCCGTAGCAGAGGTCGTATTTTGCGGATGGTTGTGATTCATGAGTTTAGAAAGTCAATTCTGTGTTTCGTGGAGAAAAGGGGATTGGCGCTAAATCCTCGGTCTTGCTCCCCTACCAGAGCCCCGTTAGCCAAGCAAAAGTAAGTTTCCGGCACGCACCAGCGTGGAGGTGGGGTTGGATTTTACGCACCAATCATTTCAGTCACGAAAGGGTGCTGGCTTTTGAACGAGTTTCCCTCTGACCATTTGCAGAAAGCATACTCTGTAAAAAAACAGCTAATATACATGGTTCTTATTTATTATTCGGTGCTCTCATAAATCCTAAAACGGTTTATTGAAAATGCACGCAAAAATATGCTTTCTTGTACACGTTTGGCATGAAAGTAAACCTCTTTTTGAAATGTTTCTTTTTCTTGAAGAGAGGGTATCGTTCAGTTTTAAAAAAACACTTTTGGTAAGGCTTTCCAGTGAGGCCACCTAAAAATAAATTCTACCCTTCCCGCCCCCCTCCTCCTCCTCCTCTGCCCAAGTGTCTTACGGAATTCCTGATCAACGGTTTAATGCTTGATGAATGAACAGATTAAGCGTGTTTGCTGCGCGGTAAAATCTAGACGAAAAAAACGAATAGAGCAATCCCTTTGACCATTAAGATGCCCATTGGTTAATAAAGAATGCCTTTTTCCATAAGGCGGTCTCAGAAGAAAGCCCTATCAACATTTCTAATTAGAAAATTTCTTGAGACCGTGAAATGCTCATTCATAATAAATCGTACGCATCAATTCGTTAATGATGCCTATAACGTATACAATATGCTTCGCATCTACTGACCAAGTTTACGATGACTATGTGGTCCCTTCCCTAGAGGGTGGAAAAGCTGTAATTTAGCTTAGACAGAATGTGCACAGCATGTCGTTTGAAAACCTCAAAGTTAGGAGGAACTGTCGGTAGGGTTAAACATCACTCGACAAATTAGGAAGTTTTTTGGCAACAATAAGGTTGCCCGAGGTACTCTGATATCCGTAGCCCCAGGATTATGCCTTACGGAAATGGTTTTAATAGGGAGTTAGGTCGTACCACAGGAAATAAAAGAAGTTAGAAACTAGAGCGTATCAAAACAGAAGATAATAGGAAATACTTATTTGCACGCGATCAGTACTTGTAAATAGACGTGGAAATAAGTCTGAATTTTGAGATTAAGATAAAACCATGAAAGGGGGGGCTTTTTAGACTTAAAATAGTTTCTAGTACGTTTGGATAGATAATGTAGTACGATAAGCCGAAAAGCAACCACATTTCGCTTAAAAAATTACATTTAACTCAAACTAATAAACTGAACAATCAACTAAAACTAATAAAACTAAGAGTAACTCCAGGAAGCTCAAGATTTTTGAGTGTTGGCGTGCAGTAGTGAGTATAACTACGCATTTTAGATTACATGTACTAGGTATATGAGTATGCTGCTTTCATCATCCTCTGGAAAGGAGGAAGAATATGGGGCGATTCCGGAGACCAAGTTGTATTTAGGCTGATGTTTCGAAAACATCCTCGCTTTCATCGTCAGAGCGTTTTGCCTATTCTCCTGTTGGCCTCAAGTGAGTGTGTCGTACTGCTTGCCGTGTGTTACAGCCGTGTTTGATGCACGGGCGTCGATCGATTGTACCGATCGATTGCTGGTGGCAGTTTGAATTGTTCCCGTCCTCGAAGCGCGTGCATCAGGCACGGCTGTAACACACGGCTAGCGGTACGACAAACTCACTCCACGCCAGCATAAGAATAGACAATACGGTCTGACAATGAAAGCGAGGATGTTTTCGAAACGTCAGCCTTAATACGAATTGGTCTCAGGAATTGCCCTATCTTCTTCTTCGTCTTCCGAGGATGATGAAAGCAATATTATATCTGGACCTTGAATATTTGCACATATTAGTATACAAGTATATAGATAGATATTTCTGGACATCGGGCAACTTTATTTCTACCATTTTCTTTCAAAAGGAAGGCTATTTTTTTCTTTAAGTAACAAATCTGAAGGCATACTTCCACACCAAACGAGTACAATAGGGGACAGTTTTATGCATGTTTGCAATAAAATATGCACTTGACTTTATAAGGGCATCAAAAATCAATGAGAAGAATGCATACTACTTGGAAAGCTGTTTATTACGGAGTGTGTGCTTTATGCAGGTATTTAGAAAGACGCTCTTTCAAAGCCGACATCCTGGTGGGACTAAAAGTATCTTTGGATGCGGCTGTCCGATCAGTAATATTAAAATCCAGAAAACTGACTTGTAGGGTCCCTCTAAATATCTATCCGCCCGCCCAACTGCTCAACGTCTTTCGTGGTCAAACATTTAATGTTTGGCTAGCGAGCGTAAATGAATAGGTAATTGAGGCAGAAGCGATCAAAAATATTAAATTAAATAATATTTTGTTTGTTTTTATATGCTAACATAGAATAAAACTCCATCAACATGAACTCCTGTTGCGCAGGATATGAAGACCAGTTGGGGGAAATCCGACCTTAGGTAGGCGTGATTTAACGAAAATGGAAATTCGATCTCCTATTGATGGAAGGTAACGGAAAAATTTAAAATCGGGCTGCTGAAATTGTAAAAGTAGTTTTTTATTATAGGTCGATTGAATTTTTGGGGCCTTTAAAGTCAGTCCTGCCTAAAATCCTACCAAATTACTTCATTTGAAACGAAAACACGTTCCAGAATGTTCTTTTTTCCTGAGATGGACTGGAGACCAACAGGTCACACACACCTCCTCCACAAAAAGTATACGGCCCCCATCAACTGGGATGAAGAAAAGAAAACGACTCGGCTAAATAGAACGACCTAAGTGAGATTTAAGACCGGACATTGTCCACAGCTAAATCACATCAGGAAGCGGCACAATGTAACTGATGATTCCACGTGTGCAGCTTGTGGGGAGAAAAAGACCAACGAACACCTGATGGAATGCGCAGCTGAGATGGTCGACAGAGTTCAGGAGTTTGGTGTCGACTACAGACTGACAGTACCAATCGACCTAACCTTCCGAAGACCCTCCTCTGCCACAGTCCGGTATCTGAAGAACATCCGGAAGTCGTAGTTCTAAAGCCACTTTCCTTGCAATTGATCCTGCAACAACAACAACCCCATCTACCAGGCAGCTGTTCTACGAGCAAATCTGACAACGTACTTAGGATGACCGAAATATCCACAAGTGAGCGGATGTGTGCATCGGCCTTCTGTGTGTGCTTCGGTGAGACCTAGTCATTTAGGCTAAAGAACTGCCGTGTGTGTGTAGTACACACACAGCTGAAGCCACGTCGGATACTGCG
This sequence comes from Ligula intestinalis, assembly GCA_036362985.1. Classification (NCBI taxonomy): domain Eukaryota; kingdom Metazoa; phylum Platyhelminthes; class Cestoda; order Diphyllobothriidea; family Diphyllobothriidae; genus Ligula; species Ligula intestinalis. The sequence goes on from JAYGXS010000005.1 coordinate 52,989,762, forward strand.
CCCGGGGTGCACTTTCCCATTAGGCCGTCAGGCTTGGTGAATCAGCCATGAAAACCCACAGCGAAGTAGCAAAACTCAGTTGCCTCCTTAGAACAGCCCCGGAGACACACGACAGTTTGGCTGTCGCTCTCGACGATGTACACCGCGAGCTTCAGCATGCTGAAGGCAGACGCGGTGACTACGACTTAAGTGGAGTGAAACTACACTCGCCGGACCTATCCCACTCGCTCACCACTCCCACACCCGTATCCGGTATCAAGACAAGGATCGAAAGGACCGGAGATGGGGGAGGACGCAGGTGGCTGGCGCGGCTAACACTCCAAAGCGCGTACCAACAGCGCACCTTACTAGGTAGGCTCGTGTGTGTGGGAGCGCCATAAAGGCCACACTAAGAAGGAGCCATTGCAGCCTGACTCTCAGTCCACCAATCAGCCAATCCACACAACAAGACACACACTGGGCTGACTGCGCGGTCCGAGGTAACTCGTCAGTTAGAAACCCTCCAAGCCGCGGCTTTTAGCGCACTGCGATACCTTTGAGTGCGTCAGGCTGATTATAGTGAGGACGGAAATGCGCTGAGGATCGACCCCCCCCCCTTCCTCACCACCAGCAACAAGTCACCCTCTAGCTGATCGGTCGCCAGAGGTGGGAGGATCAGCGCAGTGGCTGACAGTGCCGGCGGACCCGTCTGCGCGTGCCACAGCATGACTTGTTCCCCTTGACACACACGAGGATTCCCATAACCACAGGATTAGAAGGAACCGACGTCCCCTGACTCCCAGGGTCACTCATCAGCCACTTTACACATCATACACACTGGGCTGATGGCGTCTGGCAATGTCAAAAAGGGAAACACGTCGGAAATGACCGACACACAAACATACACAAAAATCACCTAACACTTGGTGCAGCAAAACTGTGGAATAAGTAACCAGCACGCCAGTAGCAAAGATTCCTTATATGGAACAAGAAACCCGGAGCTTCTGTCTTACGGAACGGGTGGTAAATGAGGTTTTATGGGTGGAAAACATTAGGCGAACGAAAAAGCAATTAAAATAGTCGAGCGAACAAAGGTAGAAAATCATAGCAACCATTATTTCATTAACGTAATGTTTGACGTCAAAAATAAAATAAACTAAGCTAACTAATCTGAATATTAAACCAAAACCAGTAGAACTAAGTAGTAAACCAAAATAAAACTCAACCCAATAGAAACTGAACTAAGGTGACTAAACTAGAAACTAAACATAAACTAACAACACTAAAAGAAACCGTACGCAAGAAAAGCCTTAAAAACCTAATGTATAAAAGCGCTGCAACCTAGGATCACATAAAATAATTATTAAGTTGGTTTGGCAGATTTGGTTAATTTAGTTGACCCAATTGTGAAAAAACTCGCGGCATTCGGCGGGATTCGAACCCGCATAGGAGGAAGGCCTTTTACGCAAGCCAACGCTCTACCTACTTGAGCTACGAATGTCGCGCTTCACACCATGAGTTTAATCACACTTGGATCGATATTACCCGCCCAAATTGCCGCTCATGTGGAATCCACCAATAAATAAAATAATGTAACATAGCATGTTTACTATATTGAAATAAGCAGGTAGTTATATATAGTAAACTATAGACTGTTTCATTTAAGGAATCCTTAGCCAGTAATCAAAGTCATGAAATGCTAACCAGAATTTTCAAAAACGTTTTGGATCACTAAGGATTACTTAAGTGAGGATCGTAATATTGATATCTCACAGCAAGGTATGTCAAAAATGTCAAGATTTGGCTTTTCACTACATTTCTCTTCAGCCACTGCTAAAAAAACGCACCTGGTAAAAATGGTTACTTGAGTAGTAAGTATTCTATTGATTTTCAGCGCCCTTATAAACACAAATATATTGTGTGTACGAAACATGCACTAAAATATTCTTTTCTTGTGCTCTTTTTTAATCGAAAGTGTACTTCAAAACTTGCGTTACCATTTCTGAAGGAAATCATCCTAGCCACGAATTCAGAGACCTAGAAAAAATGTCCTAGTTGGAGACAGTTAGCACTACGGGAACAATACTCATGCTATTTTTACCATATCTAGGCGTGGTTACGGCTTGGGCCCGTTTCGATACATAGTTTATCCCAGAGGTTTATGATGCAACGTAAACTCAACTCCCTATAGTACAAAATGCATTTTATTAGCCGATTGTATTGCCCATCTAAATGATTTATATAGGGAAGTGCAAAGGCGAGGACGGTATCTTTCAACTAAACGAGGGATCGTACGTTAATAACTGTTATAAAGTATTGGAAAGAGTAAACTTTCGGCCAAAACTAACTGATTTCGTTGATACCAGCATAATAGTAGGACTCAGGATGAGCAGGAAGCAAGGCGAGGAAAATCCAAAAGTTTAAAAATTCGCGTGCGCTGTTTGTACGTGAAAGCGAATAGTGTAACTAAGTTAAGTAAACTATCAAACTCACTTATTCATCCTCAAAATTCTTTTTTGAAAAACTTAAAACTACATTATATCGAGTCGACTGTATGGACACGGTCAACCAACATCAATTAAAAGTTTGTCTTTCACAATACAGTAGTCAGCGATTATTAAACCCACGGTTAATAGGCCCAACCGCCTATCTATCCCAAATCAGCTTGGAACGGAATTTTATACAGTAAAATCCGCCTGCTAATAAGCCCAGTCACTGGCTAAAAAGCCCTGCTTGCCAACAGGATAGGGTGAGATTCTCACCTCTCTGCGTGCGAGCTGCACTCTACACTCTGCAACGCGGTCTACAGGCTTCTGGTGCCTGGAGAAGGACATCAAAGAGCACTTGCGAGTGAAGTTTCCTCCAAAACAACTGACACTAGACCGCTTTTTTGAAGCGTGTCACAAAACATTTTTTGTTTTTGTTATTACGTAAAATACGGACAAACAACATTCTTTTCTTGTACGTAACCAAGCTCTACACATAATAAAGTACGTATGTAATGTATAGTGTCCATCCTGCGTTTGCTAATCAAGAACTTAGACTTTCGGGTTAATGCGCCCGCCGCGTATTAAGCCCAATTTGGTCTGGACCCGAGGTGGGCTTAATAGCCGGCGACTACTGCAGTACGTAAAATTCATTCACATGCAATTTCGTGTGTAGGTAAAAACTGTATCGTTTCCGGCTTGTACATTTTGTCCTCTGATGCTCATCGATCATCTTAAAACAGCATAGTTTGACAATTCGCTCATTTAATTAGCAGATTTGACCACTAATAAAAACGGTAATAATAATAGAAGGAAGAGATAATGCTCACTAATATTGTGTATGGCGCCTTGCTGTCAAATGGATTAGTCGAGGAACTGGATTCCGTGACAGCGTCAGGATTGGGGTCCCGCCAAACTTCTTCCTCCACGCGGAACCTATTTTCGTGCATGCAGGAAAGCAAAAGTACAAACGATAGAGAAAGGCTTCCAAGAAGGTTACTAAATCAAGTGAGAACAATCGGCGGGACTGTTTTAGTACCGCTCCCGGAATAATTTTATATATAGTTGCTACTTATTTGGCTTCGGTAGGCATACAAGCTAAGTTTGTTTTGCTTGTTCGTAACACTTACAGGCCTACATTACAATCAGTGATATCGTTTGTCCATACTAATTTACAATTATACGGGTTACCTTAAGGTCTGACGCAACGGCCAAAATGCTTTGTTTGGTACGCTATCCAGTGAGATATCACCGCCGCCCGTATTATTAACCCACAACCATACCACTGGTTGTAGCCTTTCACATGCAATTGTGGATGGATTTTAAATCAGCGGTGTTTAAACCCCTTTACCACCAACATCTGTTTGGGGCGCTGTTCCGACCATATCTGAATAAGTACCACTCCCTGAATTATTACATGTGTATTTGCTACTTATCTTGATTCGGTAGGCGTACAAGCTTAGTCTTTTTGCTTGGTCGTAACATTCACAGAATGACACTACAATCACAGGCATCCTTTATTCATACTAACCTATAGTTATGCGGGTTATTTTAAGATTTAAAACCAAAAGATTTTTTGGTTTCGTACACTATTCAGGTAGATAACACCACCCTGCGTGCAGAAAGCTCGTATTTTTTACACACAATCAATAGGTGATGTACGCCCTAGGAATATTAGCCAAAATACTGAAAAGTTTTCAACTAAAACGGTTAACTTGGGTAGGATTGTAATACTGATCCTCTTTCGGTTTTAAAAAAGTTTGCCATCATGAGGTCGTGGAATGTACATTTAAATGTCATCCTACCAGTCCGTTTATTAATGTTCCATACGATTTTCTTTACGCAACTTGTATTTTGGAAGCCTTAAATTCACGTAGAACGGCCGATTGGATTAGACATTATTCGGAAGTATAAAACGTTAAAACGGAAAGTTACCCATTCTTCAAGTAAAAAAAATTTAGAACACGTAATGGACCACCAAACGAATGCGCAAAAAGCATATTGTGTGCAAGCGTTCTACAAAATAAATTTGAATGCATAAGAACAGTGAAAATCGATGGAAAAACTAGATTATTATTTGCGTAGCCATGGTTTCTCTCGTAGGGCGATTGCAGACGACCGCAAATAAGCCTATTGAAGAGGCGAAATCGTTATGTGACTAAGAATTTTATAAATTTATGTTGCACCAAAGTAATCCTTTAAGATCGAATAGGCTTTCGAGTTTAGCCCAACATTTTATGAGATACATTGTCTACTATCTTATTCAAAATAATAGCTTCCTTTTCGCTGGTGCTATTAGACTCTATTCAGCGTGATGTTTATAATAACTTACAAGCACACCAGACGTTTTAGGACATAACGTGCAATGGCGGACCGATTTTAGGCCGTTATGCTTGCAACCCAGTAACCATCATCGTCCAATTGGAGTGGTGCTTTTGCTAACTCTCGATCATACTAGTACTGTTTGCGGTTAGGGTTGTTATTTACTTGGAATCATACAGGAGACTTTGAAACCCGCGTAGTTCTTACATGTGCGGCAAATCACGGTACTCTTTGATAGAACAGATTCTTTGGGAAACAAGAACAAACTTTATTGTAAATTTTTGAGGCTGGCATACCAGGTCGTCTTCGGACGTAAGGGAAGTGTGTGAAGAGCAGTGCGCATGTTTAAACGTGCCGAAAAATCGATAAGGCTTCGTCATCTATGGTCACTAGCATGATTTGGTGGTTGGCACTTTTTTCAGGCTTTTTTGAGATTAGTATACACTGGGTCCAAATCAACGCGCATGTTGATCCTCCGAAAATTCTCGGCCTTTCTTATATGGGCAGGAACCTACTATGCGGGTTTAGTCCCATGCAAACTTGTGCCTACTTTCAAGCGAATGCATGGCAATTTCGGACAGGCGGTCCCGCCTCTTTACCGCTAATTGATGTTCATGTATGCGTGTAAAGGCAGACCTTTCTGTCCGTCTGCAATAAATTGCATCTCAGTCGCCGCAAGGAATTTTATAAACGACCATTTTTCTGTTCAAATAGGGTCTACAAGCTGATTTCGAAGTGTGAATGGATGACGAAGCATTATCAATATTTTGGCACGTTTAAAAATGCTCACTGCTCTTCACACACTTCCCTCACGTCCGAAAACGACCTGGTATGGCCAGCGTCGAAAATTTACAGTAAAGTTTGTTCCTGTTTCCCAACGAATCTTTTCTATGAAATTATATTTCTTGAGATGCCTATTTTGAAATTCATATGGTATTGAATATTCGAATGCGTTCCGTCATGCAGGCGGTATGGAAATGAATAGAAGACTAACCACCACCCCCACACCCTCCCCCCTTCTCGGGAGCTATACAAGCACAGTGCATAACGGACGATTTCATTCGACCTGACGACGGACGACCGAAAAACGGATCAGTGGCTTGAACAGATGGCCTTAAAATGGTCCTGTGGCCTTGAACGGCACGTGCCGCTATCAACCTGGTCTGTGTATTTCATATGCTCCGGGTACCCTCCCACTTCCACATTGATTAACTTAAACTTGGGAACCAGGGAAACACGAAACGTGCGTTTTCATGCAGAATCCACTGTCGTCATTTCATTCGCCCCACCCACATAACCCTTCGTTCAGACGTTTCTGTATAAAACGTGGTCTAGGTGAGATTTTTAGGTGGTATTTACAAGTCAATCTTATCGGAAAATCAAAGGCAGAGAAATCTATTTCGAGCGGGGCACGGACAGTCCGTCGAACCGGTTAAGAGTTGTATTATGGCTACTTACCTCTTTTAAGTAGGCGTCTAATCTTTAATTATATTGGCCGGATTACCTGATGGTGTCATTTTTTTCAATCCGCAGTTCTGCTGATTCGCCCTCGTCTTCGTATTGCCAAATCCACGATTGTTGTTCATAGTCACTTCAGGATAGTCAAAATAAAAATATGTTGGCTCACAATTTAGAGGGGTGCCTTAACTTGTCCGCGGGAATAAAGATATCGTCAAAGAAATAGAGCGACACCTGCAGACCATCCCTCGAGCAATTCTTCACGGAGCCTGTAATTATTTCATCCACGGTGGGTCGGAAACAAATCATCCGAAAGGTGACTAAACGTACACGCGCAGTGTAAGAGTAAACGGAGAACGAAGTGATAAACAGTACCAGCAATATTATAGGCTCCGGTGTCGTGGCTGATAAATTTGTCTCCAATGCTCACAATGTCCCAGAGGGAAATGCACAAACCAACTTTATACAAGACCTGGGGATAAAAAGAGGAACAAATCGGCTAGATACTTTCTTAAAAGTGGAACATTCGAAACTTTTAATCCTGCAGTTAAAATACATCCATACATCACCGTACCGTATTGTAAAAAAGTATCGTACGACTTGACTGTGGACACAGCTATACTAGAAGCATCAGGCTAACACGGTCAGCAGTATGGTACGGACACTTATTAAACCACTTCCGTGCATTGGATGAGCTCTATGAAATCCTGGATTTGAAGTTAGACGTCTTTATTCACCACTGCGATACACAAAGTTTTGTCGCGAACCAGCTTTTCCCGTTGCCATCAAGGGAGGGACAAATTACGTTAGACCAAATCAGGAATACCTGAACTACCCAGTTTCGATTACGTCTCCTACGGCACCTTGCCTTATGCAGCGATCTGAAGGCAGCGGATGTGATAAGCTCGATTCGCTCTCTTCTCCAGCGACGGAGACCAAATACTCAGGGTTCAGGAAGCAGCGAGCCTTTCGGAAATCATCTCGACTGAGGGTACAGTAGGATAATCGAATGACAGCCAAGAGGGCTGACGATGAGGTTGACTGCTCAATCTGATGGGCAATGCTGGGGAACCACGTGAAAGTGGGGATCAACTCAAAACCTGACTCGACTTAGTCCGTCGGGACATGGAAGTGGTACTTTGACCTTTGGTATTCAATCTCCAGCGTTGGCGAAGAGAATGGATCTTACTGTCTATGTTTGCTGCCACGGATCGCCGCGCGTGGAGAGGCACCGTACGGAACACCATCAGTCATGGTCAGTCATTGTCGCAGCCGCAACAAGCATAAGTAAGTAGACGCTGGGCATATGTTACTGTTCGCAGACCCCTTAAACGGGCAACTTGGTTAATATGCTGGACCAACGTGGGGGAAGCGGGTCAGGATACGGCTGGTGTTATTAAGGATGCGAACCCATAATGTTGTAACGTAGCCAAAGCCGAAATGTCACCACCTAATCACGCCTCGTGTAAGTCTTCCAAGGAGGAAAACGGCAAGAAGAGGGCAAAAGCAGAGGTCTTTGAATGTAAAAGGTACGTTATATTTAGAGCAACAAACGCGTGTTAACTATGTCCATCGGACCAATCAGCTTCTTGCCTGGCGTGGCTAGTGGCATGATTGGCTGAAGACTCACGGCTGACTGCTGCTTGAATTTTAAATCATTGATTGATTGCCTGTCAGTACGCTTCACCGCCTGTACACCGATCGATAGCCAACCATGAGCACGTTCGTTGTCTGTATACTAGCTCACTGCTAGCTGTCCGTTAAGCGCCTCCTAACACATCCCCTTTGAAATGTATCGTAAGATTTGAGTTGCGGATTCACTTGAAACGGAATCGTTTGCATTCTTTTCCAGCCTGATCGCCTAGAAGCTTGGGAAGATCGGCTTGCAACTAGAACTGAGTTTTCTTGTCTTGGTTTTGGTCGATCGAATGTGTCCAGTAACAGTTCAAGTGATAAGGTTGGACTTGGGTTTGGCGCGTCAGCACATTTAGTGTTTTTCAGCTGGTTGGCTACTCATGGAGGTGGTGACGCGTCTGAACGCAGACTCACGCCGCACCAACCACCTGGCTCTGACTCTGTCCTGACCCCGCGCTCAGGTGTGCAAGGGTGCGGAAAGTGCAGTATGAAGCAATTTACGCGCAAGTCTCTGTCCCTAGACCTACCCTAGTGTAGATAGTGCAGACGGTAGATATGAACGGTCTGCCTGATTTTGAAAAACTGGTTCAGGGAAGGCTAAAATGAGGCTTACTTCAATCAAAAAAATAATACTGACATTAGACCTGGAGCGCGAATAGTTTCGTTTTAAATTGGCAGATTCACAAACAATCCAATAAGCAACACTTGTGCGAAACTGAAGGGCAGACTTAAGTCGCGGTAGACAATGGCATTCAAAAAAATCATAAATTTAAAGTTAAATGCCCTAAAATAGCTGGTGCTGGCGCGTACTTACCTTATTAGAGAAACGGGAGTTCAACTCGTGTGAAATTGTATCTTTAATATCCAAACCAAATTTCTTGGGATCAATGACAACAAAGTCGTTGACCTGAACCAGGATGAACATGTCCACGCACGACTCTGAAAAAAAATAGAAAAAATAGCTAGTTCTTGTTGTTATTTAATTGGTTTTAAGGAAACTAAAGATTGGTTTAGTGAGCGTGAAGGTAAAATCCCCTGCGTTGGTTATTTAGTGCAGTAGTAAGCGGTAAGCTGTAAGGGTACCACGATTCAGAAGGATGACAAGGCTGACTATGCAGTATTAGCCTAGGGCATTCTATTTACCGCGTTATTAGGAAAATCGTCAATTTGTGGACTTAAAACCCACGATGTAATAATTTCAGACTGGTCTGCTTGAAAATGACAAGCCTGCATAGGAGTTTGCGATCGTACGGTAGCCGCCTACCTTTTGAATTCAGGCAATTTAGTGAGTAAGAAAACTCTAAGGCGATGGGTCTAGTTTTTGTATACTGACGTTATAGTGGCACTATGCTTACTTCGAAATGTTTAAGAATCGATAGGATACACGAATATGCAACTATCCGTGGTGAATACAGTGCGGGCGAATGAAATAAGGTTGCTGGTTTTTCAGAGAAGATTCAATCGCTGAGACAACACTTTTACTCGCCTAAAGTCTGAACATCCGTCGCAGATTCTTCATCACAGACATGAGCAGAAAGCTATAGCAGGTTGTCTTTCTTCCTACGGCCAACATAATCCACTGTAAGAAAACGAGGCTTATTCTCAATCTCTTGTGAAAGTAACGATGCCTGCTGTTAACTTTCTTCCATCAGCCGGCTAAGGTCTCCAACGAGCATAGTATCAAAGAACCCTCGCGAGTCTACCTAAAATTGCAGTTTAATAATAATAATATGCCATCGAATATGGCATGTGGTCCTGATGTATCAGATTTTAGAGCTAAAAAAATTATCAAAGTTCGACTGCAGTAAGTTTTCGATGGTACAAAACGAAAAAACAGGTTGTTCGCACCCCTCATGAGTGAGATTGCAAGGCCCCTGCCTCCCCCAGCACAATAGGTCTTATGCAAGTATCACTTTACCAGTCGCATGCATCCTCTAGCAAGGAAAACAGCAGTTAGTGAACGCGATCACCGACTCTGCCGCCATCTCCGTCATTTAATTTTACGCTTATATGTTATCCACATTACCTGTCCGGGGAAAGCCATGATAACGATCGTTTCAGTAGCCAAGATCCTACTGTAAACCACCGCAGGTCTAAATAGGCCACAACATCGAAGTTGCCCACTCTTTCGATGTCGGGTGCGCTGTTGTGAAAGATTCTTCAACAGACTGTCAAGCTTGCGCACTTTTATGTTGACAAACTGAGTGGGTATTCAATAGTAACGACTTATTGATTTGCCCGTCTGCCAACGGCGTTTATGGAATACATGGAGCTCTGAAGCTAGTTAGGTCTGGATGGGACGTGCCTAAATTAGATGAAATAAAAAGGTTAAACAATCGAGGAATAGTTGCGAGTAGCTGCCTACGCCTACTCATTTTATGTTAGAACAATTACAAGTTCACGTCATGTCTATGCTGACATGTGGCATAGGAAAGTTGGTTCAATGACAAACACGTGACTATTAATTAATTTAGGACCGTGATGTAAGGGTGCCACGGCCTCGTCCTGAGAGTTACATTCTATGACCCCAAAGAAGATAGAGCATTCGCAAATAAGCTCTTTATTGTAATTCTGATAACCCTCAATAAGATTAGTTGCTGCAGTCGTTGAATTGTCAATGGAACAACGAGTAGTTACTACTAATATTGCTATTCTTCAGACAGAAGGTTCTGTGGGCGAGCGAACTGACTATAATGAGTAGAAGGAAAGATATTTATCAATAATTCACTCGGCAAAGCTTTTGCTCCTTCGTATCACATAATTAAAAGGTCCCAAATGTGACTTCATACTCCTTTCTTCTTACTTCTTCCTTAATTGACTTCCAACAAAACTTCTGGTATTCCCCCAATAGACGTTTTCAGAGTAAGAGTAGAAGAAGGCTTCCAGTTCACTCTAGTGCAGCAAGGCACCTCTTCCTGGGTCTGATTGACGGAGGTTACAAGCCTTTGCGCATCTTGCCAACATACAACTGCAGTTAATTGCAGACAGCACCCATTCGCTATCTCAATACTGTTGATGCCGATAAGATAATAACCTCCTACCGTATTTTCCGTACTATAGGGCACACTGGATTATAAGGCAAACTATCTAAGTATGGTTTATTTTCGAACCTTTTATTATACGTAGCACACCGCACTATAAGGTGTATTAAGGAGAACAAAAGTCAGATAAGCCCGTCAATCAAACTGTATTGAATGTATCCACAATAACTTAACATTTTTCGAACTTTAATGATCGTATTCACAATAACGCCCAGAAACACAGTCTGCTACCCCTAAATCAAACGTGTAAGTTTCTGACAATTGATCTAGCAACCGAGAACTACAGTGAAGGATGATTTATTGTTCCCTGTTGTGCATATACACAGCGATTTACGCCTCGTTTTGTCCTAAGTGCGGTTCACAGGGATACCAAAAGTGAGGAGAGCCTCGGCTATCGTCCGAATTTTTTTCCCGTGATCTTGTTTTTGCAGTATGTGTGGAAATTGGCCATATTTTCTGCAGAATCTTTTGGCAGTCGCTGTGCGACGGTAGTTCGTGTGCGGACGGAGACAACGTTTTCTCACAAAACGAAAGCACCGAGAAGGACCGCATCTTCTACTGGTGACCGATACCCCCGACTTAGTCCGTGACGTAAGCGTGTCTCTTGACAGGTGCCATTTTGCGGTCCATACAAACACTTTTATATTATGGTGAAGCACAGTATACATTACTCTGCGATGCTCCTGATTACGGATTAATGCAGTGTCACGTACCACACAAAATCGCTTCGAGGACAGTAACTACAATTAATCGACATATCAGGCACTACGGATCTTTAAGTGCCTGCCGTTTGTGAGAAAAATAAGGGCTATAAAGTGCGCCTGGTATTTCGGAAAAGTTTGCACACAAATAGGCATGCAAATAATGTTTAATTAACAGGGCGAAAAGCATGAAGGACCGAAACTAAAAGGCGAAAGCTGCAACTATGAAACCAATCTTCAACTCAAGGCCAGTCAATTGTCTTTATTAAAAGTATCGGTAACAGGAAATTTGAGAGAAATGTAGCTGTGTACTTTCAAATCCCGGTGACATTCTCATGTGTCAAGGTACTTAGATATATATAATTATATACCCTCTTGTATGAAGCGTTGCACCAAACGTGCGAATAAATAGCGAACCTCAGAACAGAGGAGCACCGGAAAAACAACAGCTCACGCTCAGTGCTAAGAGGAATGTAGCCGCCGTCCAATCAGGGATCTTCCTCGGCCCTTTTGTCCGGACTTCGCTCTTTGGCTTCTACGAAGGCAGTCAGATAGGGGAGGGTGAGTACACAAAGGGAATGTTCTATTGTAATATCTATTGCAAACAACAGCAACCAAAATGCAACTATAAAATCAATCTTCAAACCCAGATCAGTCAATGTCATCTGTTTAAAGTAAATGTATCAGTATATTTGAGATAAATGTAGATGTTTACTTTGAATTCCCTTTTTATACATGCGTGTTGTGATATGAGAAGTGACAATCCGCAGGCAACTCATTCAACCTAACGACCCATTACCCGTCAACAAGAAATCGGGTGTAATTTACTGAATCGACTGTCTTTGCGGGCAAGCCACTTATATTGGCTTAACCGGCAAACGGGTGGCCACGGGACTGCACGAGCATGAACGCACCGTGGGAAGGAATGACAAGCTATCCTTGGTCGCCTCTCACGCATCCTCGCCAGGGCACAACTGCGACTTCAAACACGTACGAATACTAGGCTTTTCAGACGACCGAGACTCACGCCTACAGCAAGAAAGCATGGCATTCGCACGCGGACTCTATTTATAGGCATATCGATCTCCCAGATGCCTATATCGCGATGCGCGAGCACTGGCAAGACTCAAGATCACTCGCGACGAAGCGACCAATGGGAACTCAAGGTCACTCCCGGCAGATCTGATTTAATCACGCAGTGAGTTGTGCGTTTTCATTCCTTGACAATGGTCTCGAATGAGAGTCCGAAATATTGGACAAATAAAATACTGGTCCCAGAGGACGTTCTACCGCCTCCTGTTCAATTACCTGGGCCTCGCATATTTTTGACCATTGAGAAGTAGTATATTAGCTTAATGGCAAGGTCAAATGACATAAAACGATCATGTGGAACAAGGGTGAAGAAACGCGGAAAATGAAAAAGTTCCTTTGATACTAAGGGGAAACGTATCGCTCTCTGGAGATGATCCAACGACGAGGACATCGCAGAGCTAACCGGGATCATCGCCTACGTGCGGAATATGCGGCCAGATACTTCGTTGTCAATTGCATGGTCCACTGACAAGGACGCGAAAACAGAAGTCTTTACCAAGAATGTCAACAGTCCTCTGTGATTTGAACGGAAAGAGAACGTTTAGGGGCCGCGTTGACTACGGCGGCAAGGTTTAGCAGATGCGACCACTGAAGGGATCTCACAGTTTGCGCATAGTCGAGCAGAGAAGTCGGTTGAGAACTTATATCATTTCGAGTAAATTAAGCCCGTCCAGGCCGTGGTGGAAGATAGTATTTGTGGAGTGCCAGTTGCATCATGCGGTTCGCCGCCTGTGAGCATAACAAGAAAGTAAGCGTCACAAGAGACCAGCGCATGGAATACGAATCCAAAATTAGGTATCTCCAGGTGCCAAATTGCTGACCGAAAACAACAAAGGCGAGGTTATAATATTCGTGAACGGCTGGTAGCCACAGAAGGACGCCAGTACGATTAATGTGGGCATGGGCTGCTAATGTCATGAGAAAGAGATTTCGGTGGTTGAGAATGGGTTCGAAAAGACGGGCTGTAGCACCTGCAGCATAATCTTAAAAGGCATTGATATTATCTGTGTACTGCAGCCCGGACCGCAGATCAAAGATATCCCGGAGGCTGGTGATGCCTACGCTTTACGGCGTATTGGTGAACACACTGAATTCACCGGAGCTGGTTGCCTTCTGTCAAAAAAAAGGCTGACTAGCCATGGATCAGATGTGTGTGTGCGGTGGCGGTAGAACTCTATAGTTAACTCTATCGCAAAACGGTGAGGGGTTGAATTTTTGGTGTCCAATCTGTAAGCAAAATAGGGCATTGCGTACGAAGTAAATGATCTTTAGTAGCCGTGCGAACACATTGCTGAGCTAGGCTATAACCGCTGGCAGTCAGCGCATATAAGTGCAAGTGGATGAAACTATGCCTGCTCATCCCACGCACAACCGCGGCGGATGATGAAGGCAACAGTGGGTAATGGAGATGTACGATACGTCCAAGAAGAAGCTAATATGCGAACACGTCAATAACTGGTCCAGGGAATTCCTAATGACTGTCATAAGAAAGCGAGTAGCGTCCAGAAGCCATCAGCGCTTTCTTACGCTAATGTATAATCACTACACTGTCACATATTCGCAAACCTTCATTGATTCGAAAGGCGAGAATGGCTCATCCGCCATCAAAGCGTTCTGAAGCCGCCTGAGGCGGGGATTTAGACAACGTAGCCCAATACAAGCGAACATCCGTGTCCCAATGCATAGACGAGCAGTACAGTATTTCCTGTGGTTCGGTGTTCTGCAACACACCATACATGTGGCTTGAAACATATTCTGCCGACACCTAACTTAAACTCTAACTCGTGTGTATTGAGCAAGGTAGTTGAATTTTGCCAAGTAATTTACCCCAACTTTTAAAAGTAGCTTGGCTAATGAAAACCTCAACCCGGAGCAATGCCAACTTCTGGACCTGTCCGACGGCGGAACTTATGACTGTCCCCGTGGTTCGTGACAAAGAGTGGGGCAAGAAGAATTAGTCCCCAGACTTTCCTTTAGTTTCAGCCGAAAAACAACGCCTGGCTGACAAGTAGTGCCAGTTTGCTCGCGATCCGTGGTGTTTAAGTCGATGCCCGTTGCGGAAAATCAACTGTTATAACGTGCGACTGTTAACACCTAGACGTGCAATTCGATGTTGGCTCTAGTTGTAGTTTCTAGAGTTTCATGTTTTTGTCGTAAATACAAAACATAACCAATGAACCGTTAGAATTTGGCAAGTTACCTGCTAGGGCAACTGCTGGCATGACCAGACATACAGCAGAACACGCCTATTCGCTAGTAGCGGCTGAAAGTGGGGATGGTATATATGGGACATAATTAAGGAAACCATCCTGGTATAGTTGCGGCGACGTGGGTGGAATCAAACGTATTTTGGTGGTACGTGATGGGAAGCATGTGAAACACATTTGGACACCTGTTGCAAAATAGGTAGCTCACATATTCGAACGTAATTGGAAGCATGGCTAAGGAAGAAGACGTGTCGATCACCGGATCAATTGATTTATTGTCCTGAGCTATCGAACTCTCACAGAAACCCGTTTCTGCTACTGTTTGCTATTCATGTCTCCGATGATGAATCCGCGATGGATCTCGAAACCTCAGGCAAATAAACATATTGTCCCAGCGATCGAGTCGTATTCTTCTCAATTGCTTCCTGGGAAACGCATTTTTTCTTATATTGGCCATCTTACAGGATATCATCTTCAGAAATAAGAAGCATCAACCAAAATAATAATACGGTTTATTGGTACGACACCGCTTGGGCACTGACAAAACCATTGAAAAACAGAAAAAATCTAAAACAAACCCTTTGTTTTGCACTCAGATATTGGCTCTGTTTCTGTATTATGCTTATTTAATAGTGTGCAGGATAGAATCTTTGTTCTGAGTGAAAAAACACTGTCTACAAAGGCACAATAACATAAAAATTGGAAAATAATATCCATGCAGTTCATGTGTTAGAGGTTTCACAGGAAGAATATTTGAGGTCTGTAAGCAGTCAATCATTTAGGGATTTTTGATTGATCCCTCTGCAGAGAAATATTCAGCAGCGGTCAGTTCGAAAAGTAACCTTCCCCGATTAGAACGCAGAAAGGCATCAATCCAGGATGAAATTCGGGGTGCTCTATGCTTAGCAGCATTGTACATTGTAAAATTTCGACAATTATCTTTGGGGGCAGTCCGGACAGCTAGGTCAGGTCAGGTCAGGTTTTACTGAGGGAAATGTAGGTAAATACCTCCAACTCCCTATTGGTACAGAACAGTTATTCAATGCATTTGTTCAGCAGAACATTCCAGAACAGTTGCGTTGTCAGTTATTGGAACTGGGTAAGGAAGGGCCGACAGAGAAACAACTCCTTAGGCATGGTTCAGAAAGTCTAAGACTTTGAATGCCATTTGAGATATTGAAGGAGACAAACTTCGCACGTGGGGGTGGGGGTGGGGGAGAGTATATTCGAATCGTATAGCCTGTGCTTAGAGTGTTTGGAGCATGTCAGGAGAAGCCCATCGCAGTTTTCTTCATAAAACCAAGGGTCCCACGAGGAGAAGATTGTGGAGGTCACGTGAAAGTGACCGAAAGTCGGAGATTCACCCATCGTGCACCCTTGTTGGTTACTGAGTCTGCCGACTAACTGACGCGGCAGAGGAAGTCGGTAGTTTTATAACCAAAAGTATAACTGAAAATTAGCGAGTAGTATGTTTTAATAATGTGCTTATTCAGCAATGTCCTTTTGGCAGCCGGCAGCTAAGCACTATTTGCGAAGCATCGTCATCCGTCAACATCGAATATCGAAGACGACAACCTGAACCGGGTAGGACAACAAAGGAGGGTAATTATAGTGGCCAAAGGCCAATCAACTGACAGAGATCGTCAAGGGGAAAGAAACATCGACCAAAAAGAATGGACGTTGGGGGGGCAATCAATCATAGCGGTTAACGCTAATTTACCGTCAGCGAAGACGGCGGTCGTTCGGGGTCGTGAACAGTAATTAGTGTAATGTCTTGTCCCCAGGGTAGAGGGTCCCGCTGATCCTGTCTCCTCTTCTGGCGGGTTCCTAGTTTGGTCCCTCCTTTTGGCTCCTACTTCTTATCTGGAATTTCTGGAATTTATATTTTTCAGCGCCAGTACGGCACTATCTATACAAAGTTAATTTCGAAAAAAATAAAAATTCAAAAAATAATTTGACAATATGTGCAAGTAGACGTCGAAAGTCGTAATAATGTCAGCAGAAATTGTCCTTTTGGGGCAACATTAAGCAATGCTTTGCAGGTAATTTTAAACTAAAAACGAAAAATTATGGCAGATAAAAAAATTCTTACAGTGAAAATGGAGACAGTGTTCAACGGGCCTCCATGTTCAAAAAGTGTGCAAGAGAAAAAAACTGCTTAGGAAGATAGTAGTAGAGCAGAAATAGGTGTGGGTGGTCTGATGAAGGCGAGTATTCAACGAAACTGCCGCATTTTAGACTGAGTACTTCCGCGTGGCTTTGTGTGATTCAGCGGTGGTAAATGGAAACATCTAGGTTCTCGGGGGACACGAGGCAGAGAGAATAGTTTCAAGCGGATCTTCTAAATTCCCGATGGTCCTTTCTCGGGGTCATGGAGAAAGAGTGAAAATGGAGACAATGTTCAACGGGCCTCCATGTTTAAAAAGTGTGCAAGAGAAAAACTGCTTAGGTAGATAGTAGTAGAGCAGAAATAGGTGTGGGTGGTCTGATGAAGGTGAGTATTCAACGAAACTGCAGCATTTTAGACTGAGTACTTCCACGTGGTTTCGTTTGATTCAGCGGTGGTTAATGGAAACTTCTAGGTTCTCGGGGGACACGAGGCAGAGAGAATAGTTTCAAGCAAATCTTCTAAATTCCCAATGGTCCTTTCTCGGGGTCATGGAGAAAGCTGATCGGAAAAGATGATGAGAATCGAAGGTAAATAGAGTCAGTGATAAGATAAATGTGCTGTCTCTGTTTGAAAGCAGACAGTTTAGTAAACGACCTTATTTCGATTGGCAAGTTATTCCACAGAAAGCTATATCTGGAAGCAAAACACAAAGAGCGTTTACATGAGGAAGATGCAGGAGGGGATATAACAAGTGCCGAGTTTCTTAGGTTGTAGGGACGGCTGACGAGGGTAATGACAGAAGTCCTGGGTAAATTTGTGCAATTTGTATATTTGTATATTTAAGGCCCAAGGGGCCCTGTCGTTACAAACTTAGTGCTATCGTGAAAATAAAAATAATAATGATAAGCAGTGAACTCTTATAAATAATTGTCATCGGCAGTAAAAAAAACTCCTAGATCGGTGGATGAGTTCAGCGGGCCACCGAGTTCAAAAAAAGTTAAGGAGAAAAAACTGCCTTAATAGGTAAAAGGGTTTGATGTGGTTAGTTTGGGACCTGATGTTGAGGGTTCGGGACGTTTATGGTCATGGGAAAAAATAATATATCGTTGAGTTAGGAAGGGGTCATCCGGATGGCAGGAGAAGGCAGTAGAAGTCAAGGCAACGTCATCGAGTTGCGACCCACCAGATTCCAGAGCCAATCGCGAAGACCACAACGAAGGTTGCAAAAACGGAGAAGAATTCGCAGCCCTTGGAAGTGATGCTTGACTCTGCAGAGGGAAATGCTAACATATTTAGAAACCATTTTAGTATCCTGGGAAGAGCTTCAAATGCCAGGAGGACCCTTTTCAAAATCTACAACTTGCGTGTTTGGAAAGGAAACAGACAGTAACGACTTTATTTCCTCTAAATTTAAATGCTTATATAATTTGCCTTTAAAAATCGACAGTGTAGAAGACAGTCTAATATCGAGAGGAAGATTGTTCCAAATAAAAGCATATTTGGAGGTAAAAAAGCGAGAACGGTTAGATGTGGAGCTATGGGGTGGTAAAATTAACATGGAAGAGTTACGAGTGGCGTAAGGTCGGTCAACTGGAAGGAAAGCGTTAATTTGTGGGAGATTAGGACTATTGTTAACGCGAAACAGAAAGCATAGACCAGCTTCGAGTCTTCTTATCCAAAGAAATTTAATGTTTGCTAATTGACATCTATCTGTATAACACATACCAGACCCAGAAACAGAAAATATTTTACGAGTGAAAACTCGCTGAACCTTTTCAATCTTACTACGGTCATGCTGGGTCATGAGGCCAAAAAGCGGGCAGCAGTATTCTAGCATAGGAAGAACAAACATGCGGTATAGTTTTAACTTCATTTCTGGAAGGAAAAAGTTATGCGATATAAACCCACATATCTGTGCGGCCTTGGCAGAAATTCGATCTGCATGAGGTGATAATGCAAGCTTATTCGTGTAAGTAAGACCCAAATCCTTTATCGTAGATCTTTCTAACAGTGGACTATTTTGGAAGATAATGGGTCCAGGAAGCCTTGCGGGACCAAAACTCAAGAAACTACATTTTGATGGAGAAAACTCCATCTGCCATGTTGCGCTCCAACTTGAGAGAGTACGCAAGTCTGCGTTAGCTTTATCAACACAACTACTGGCCGTGTCCTTAGAAAATGAGTAAATACACTTAAGGTCATCAGCATACATGAAATTTTCCAAATTATTTAGCACTGTTGAAATTTCATTTATGTAAAGAATGAAAAGGAGGGGACCTAAAACCGTGCCTTGTAATACACCACTCGTTATCGGCTGAGGCATCGAGTAGCTATTGCCTACTAAGACCTTCTGGCTGCGGTTAGACAGGTAGGAGGCAATGAAATCGAGGAGGGGAGGCCTGATGCCTAGGGCTTCCAGTTTCACTAAAAGGCGCCTATGAGGCACCTTGTCAAAAGCTTTACTAAGGTCAAAGTAAATCACGATGACTGATTGCTGTTCATTACGAAGTGACGTAACCAGGTTAAGGAATGCTAAGTGGCAGGTTTCGCATGA
>JAYGXS010000005.1:53028944-53065039 GCA_036362985.1 Ligula intestinalis
AAAATTCCATATCAAGCTTGTGATACGGTATATTGTGGCCAAACAGGAAGATCTGTCTCCGGACGCATCCGCAAGCACCAATCGGCAGAGAAAAGACATGACCGTTTTTCCGAAGTGGCTATGCATTGCCTTGACACAGGACATATATTTGCAGGGGACAAAACATGCATCGTCGGAGTTTGCCCCTCCAGAAAAGGCCGAGAATTTCTTGAGGCCATGCACTCCGATGATTCATGCATCAACCGGCGTATCGAGTTAGCTGGATTGTACAAACACCTCAAAGAAAGGTGGAAAAGACTGCAGCCGACAAACATGGACCAACATGACCGCAATTAGCGTCCACACCGGATGACCTGGACTGACCCCGGACTGACTTAAATTACAGTTGCCAATTAGTCATTACGCCATTGAGACTGATAATCATGTCCATCACGATGTGACGCAAATTGTAACCCCCAATTAACGCCCACACCATATGACTATATAACTGTATCAGCACTTAGAAATGCTTACTGTTGTTTGCAAATTTCTCTCAAGTCTGACGACGAACTGGGGATGCAGTGTCGAAAATTTACTCAATAAACTTACTCATTTCCCAAAGGATGCCTTTCCATGAAATTACATTTCTTGGGATGCCTGCCTTTCAGTTTATACGAAACAATATTATGTGATGCCTTGGTTACACTCGGAATCGGCTTTGAGCCTGTAGGTTGATGTTTTCTACGGAGAATATTTGTAGAAACTTTGGCTTGCCATCAGGAGGAGGTAGTTACGATCCAATCCGGTGGCAAACTTGGCCTTCCACCTTAAAGTTCGGCATAAATCCAACCTCACGAACAATACTGGCACCAAAGGATGTCATTTAAAAAGCCCCGTTGTATTTCCTAATATTCGAAAGAAATTTTTTCGAGTCGTCGGTATTACCAGCCTGCAATGTTTGGAATATTTCTGGTTTTGAGGGGAAGTTATTCAGTAGCACTTTGCCGTTGGAACAGCAAATGCCGATTGTCTCACTAGTCCATTTTTTCGCCTGACAATGTCCGCAAACTTCTACCATCTTCCCAATGGAAACATTTGCATCTTCCGCATAACCAAGACTTGGGTTGTAATTGAGTTAGGCTTTGTTCCACACTTGAGCATTTATGGAAGCAAACAACGGGCCAGAGTCGCCAAACCGTATGTGAATTGGTTGCGAACTGGAGTTTCCAGCATCGGTTTGGCGTTGATCCGCTCTCTGTGATGCTTGCATAGCCAGAAGTGCATTTCTACGTCTGGGTAATTTGTTTTGCCGACGTTGCGAATCTCTTAACCTACCTAGCTCTCTCCTTCGAGGGCTGTTGGTTGGTTGGTAGCCCTTGTTGGATCAAGGGTTCAGGCCGGAGCCCAAACTGCATCTGTTTGGGAGACGGAGAGAAGCCGCGACCTCGACCGGCTTGAGCCAAAGGTCCACGGGAGTGAGGTGGGTGCCTGGCCGAGAACTGCAGGTGAAGAGATGACGGCAGTCATGCGGTGAGACGCCGCAGTCGGGTATGGGCGGGTCGAGCCAGAGGGCGGTCTGGCTTGTGCGTTATTTGGCAGGTGTTTTTTGGCACCCCTGGACGGAGTTATACCTTCCTATTATTGTATTAAAATTAGATGATGATGTTGATGATTTAAAAGTTTGCGAGAAAAAAGACAGGGTTGAACGTCCATCCCGCTTCTTTTAGTCGGTTTTTTTTCATGAGGGTTGCCAAACTAACCACCATCAAATTAAGCGTGGATGAGATTCCGACCATTGATTCGGTTGCTCTCGTGGAAGTTACTGGTCTGCGGGAACTTCTAATGCTCCAAGAAACGAAGTCATGAGGTCCGGATGGAATACCTGCAAAGCTGTTAAAAGAACTAGCCGTAGCGTTGGCAGAACCCCTGTACTTACATTTCCGATCACTCGAGATCTTAGCGGCCTTGCCCTTTTTGCTCCTCCATCCCACCCCTTACCCACCCCCGCCCACCCCCCGTGGCGTATTCACATCCGCCTGTGACGTCGGGTGTCAATCGCGAGTCTGAAACAGATGTCTGCCACCAATGATAAAGGGGACAAACACAGACACAGTGACACCGGCACTGTCCCCTGTGTGATCGACTGGCGCGCGAAGGGCGAGCGGGCGGAAGGCGCGTCGCGTGTGACTAACATACGGACAGGCGCGCATGCCCGCGTGCGCGTGTGTGTGTGTGTGTGTGCCCACGCTCCGTGATTGACTTACAAACAGCTGCCATCCACCATTGATAACGGAGATGCACACAGAGACAGTCATGACTTTTATTAAGTATACAGATTATTTTGGGATTTTGATAACGACGAAGTTCAGATATTTCGTGTAATGGTGATTACAATTTCACGATTTTTCCTGGCTTTATAGCCTAAGTTTTTATAAACAATAAAAGTAGTTACCTAATGAATAAGTTTTAAGCCTTTCCTTCTTATGTAACTGTCAGTTTGGGTCGTGGTTTTAGAATCACTCAAACATGCTAACTCACTGCCGAGTAAAAAGGACGTCCACAACAAAAGTGTAAATTGGACGCCTACGATTATTTTAAAAACTTTCTCTAGCATGTTACCTTTTAAAAAGCGCTTTAATTAGATATCCAACATCTGTTTACTTTCCTTTCTTTGAAGATAAAATATTAAGATCAAAATGGGAATTTTAGTCAGTTGTTTGGATTCCCTAAAACTTCGGGATACATCTTCTGCTGAAAATGAAAAAAATCAGTTTTCTATGTATGCCGGAGCAATTTCCAATATATGTGCTTACTTCTGTAGCGACCTTGTATTTCCTAGCCATGCTTTGCTCACACGCCCCAGGTTGTCAAAATCTCCGTTCAACCACTTCTCAAGGCCAGGAGCTTACTGCGGAGGAGTTGTTTACGCTCAGTCACTCCCAGAACCAACGATCTACTGTTCGGTTGTAGTTGTCTGGACACGGTGATCTACTTGCCGGACTGTGTCTCTGGGCTCCGGCCCATTCATGGCTGGACTGCACTTGTCTGGGAGTCACTTACCTATTACTTACATTCCACGCTTGTTATACCTTTTTAAATTATCCCTAACACTCTGGCCTTCCACGCCTTATCATATCTACTAGTTTATATTCGTTGGGATACGTTCTATCGACTAGTATCCGGCTGGACTACGTCGTATCCCACACTTCTATGCTCAATTCTAAGATAACAAAAGCGGAGCAGAGTGCATAAATGCCAACAACGATATTGAGAAAAGTAATTACCTTCTTTCCGTGCCGTTTTTAGTTTCTTATTCATTGATTCTGTTCTACAGATAGAAAATGTTTGAACAGCTTTTGCATAAAGTCTGCCTGACAACATTGACAGCATGTCTCAGGTGTTTGTTTATGTGCTTGTTTGCGGGCGTTATTTTTAGGTGGGAATAAAAGACATTACAGCCTTAATACTTAATTGTATGGCACATAAATTAGCAGACTTGCAAAAGAAATTTTTTAAAACTTAATTCGCTCTTTTTTCCAGACAATAATGCGTTATCACAAAACGACACTTACCTCAATTTCATGAAAGCACAACAAAATTTTCTGTTCTCCGAACACATATAAGTGCAAGATTTTTGGCCTTTATTAATGCTCTCTTAGTAGCGTAGGAAGTTCCTTGGATATCAGCAAAGGTTGGATTTGGCCCAATACCGCCGCTATTTGCCCCCAGTATACTGATCTGAACTGAACTCTTTGCTAGTAACCAGCATTTTGAGCCTCAATTCAACTGAATGAGCAAAATAAAGAACCTCCAATGTGTGTTAAGTCTTGCGCTCAAATCATGATATTCATATTTTATCAGATATATCCCTTACTATACAGCATGCGCTCCAGAAGCCCCGAATACAACGTACCTTTCCAGTGGGTTCACAAATTATCCACGCACTTCAAACCACTTAAAACAGAAGAATGGCCTTTGTTTACTGATAGAACTTGAAGGAGACGTATGTTTCTCCTAAAGTACTGTAAGAAGGAATGATATATTTAAATATAGGTGGAAGGTTAGAAGGTAATGAAAGTACCAGATTGGAGAGCAGTTCCTATGCGGTACCGCTGATTATTTTCTCGATCAATATTCAAGACAGCAACCAAACGCATCACAAACTTTTTTTAGGTAGAAAACAAATAGCACCATGCAGAACTGCAAGTTTTATTTTTCAAAAGCTTAACCGACTAAACTTGCACCGCATCGAAGAACAGTTCTCACGTGTGGCTTAATGGAGAATGTACCCGAATACATTCGTTTTTTGAATTCTCCACCCAGTTTCTGGTACGTGGCATGATTCCAGGGTGAGGGTCATTCAGCGTGGCGGCTCCTGACACAAGTTGTTGCGTAGGAGCATCACAACTTTACTTAAGAAAGTATACTCAAATAAAAATAATAAAGATAAATAATAATATGGGAAGGACTTGCTTGCACCATGAAGCATGTAGCTAATGAGTATGACATTTCCTCTTACAATTCAAACCCATTTAAATGTACAGGTAAATCTACATCCTTCGGGAACCATTCTCGCGTGGCGTGATTGACAACGCGCCCGAGCTTGGCGCAGCCATTTGCTTCAATTCACCACCCTGTTTCTGGTCTGAGCAGAGACTAGGTTGAATAGATAGTTAGTGTGGTGGCGTGATTCCAGTTTTAAGGAAATTCAACCTGCGGGGCACCTGACACAAGCTCGTGTGAGAAGCATCGCAACTTGGGGTGGTAAAGCACATTTGAAGGCGCCTAATACCGAAAGACGATAAATGGCCTCTTACTCAAACTACCTTGAATCAACACTTATGATAATGAATCTCCACATGCCTTGATACATAACGAGATATGTAGAGGTCATTCAAACTGATCCGCTGTTCGACAATCATTTTTCTTTATCCATGCAATACCTGGAATGCATACGTTCTCTTTTCTGCGAGAGGTCAGCTCGCAATACGTCACTGCCAGCTCAAATAATTCGAATTACGGTAATGCAAGTTCTATTCCCCGAAATTTCGAGAAAACTGAAGGTTTCCTTGTCTAACACCTTATACTGAACAGAACCAAGACCTTGTATATAACATTAAGCCCATAGTTCACACCAACATCAGCACGAGAAGTAATCACTTTAGTTCATCTTTTACTCACTGGAATAAATTTCTTGGTTTGCTGACGTTTCGAACAGCTGGACCGACTGTCCTTTGTCAAAGCGTAAAAAGACTTTATCGATCAGCAATTTAAAGTTGTGGCTGTACGTGTTGACCTTGGGCTGATCGATTTTGCTCAGTTCGCTGCTTGGCCTTCCGTGTGGACTATGGCGTAGCTTGACGGCAGTTGGTGTACTATTTCGTCACACCGGTAGAGAATGCTGGAAATCCTGCTCCCGCTTCCGGTGGTTTCGTCAGAGATTTGTCTGCGGTTGCAAATCCTGACTTCCGTTTGATTGTACTCCGTCATTTACTTAAATAATGACGTAGGACTTTGTAGGCCGCGGTCAGGCCCAGATGCCTGTTGACACAGTTTGTTTCTGAGTACCATGCTTCAAGCGTCACCCTTTTCACTTTTGAGGCTGCTCGGCCTACGATGGTCGCTCCTTGAATATCAAAGTTGTGGCCAGTCTCTCCGATATGCGTTACAGGCTGTAAGTTAGTGTCTAGTCTCCGAGCCGCCGCTTTGTGTTAGTTCAGGCAAGTCTGCACTTTGCGCCCTGTTTATCCAACGTAATTACAGCCTCCATCATTGCAGTGTATTTTGTAGACAACTGCGGAGGTTTCAGTAGGGGACAGTCTGTCTTTAGGTTGTATCACTCAGCAGCGTATTGTCGCCTGAGATCGATGGGCTATGCCTACTCCAGCAAGTTGTAACAGTCAAAAGACTGCTTCGGAGAGTTTTTTATGTAGGAAATGGCCTTCCAGACTTCGGGTTGCTGTTTTGCTGCCCGTCGTCTGTTCACTCAGCGGTGCTTGTTTTGGTTTCTAAAAGAATTCGGGTATCCATTAGCTCGAAAGAGGTCGTGAAGGTATGGTTGTTCCACTCTTTTGCCAGCTTGTGTGCTGCAATGTGTTTCAACTCTTTGAAAAAGGGTACGAACGCAGCTACGTTTGTAAGACAAAGGGTGATTGCTATTAAAGAAGAGTATTTGTTTCGTTTTGATGGCTTTTCTTAATGCTTGATATTGGAGAAGTCTTGGGAAGGCAGATTAGACGGAACATTATGTTGTTTACAGAAGGGATAAGGGAAAGTTGCCAATTGGTCTTGCAAGGCGTACGACCGTGAGGCCGGCGTCGCCGCGACCGCTACGGGCGAGGCGCAATTCAAAGTGTCCTCTGACGGCAGTCATCCCGAGCGGCCGCCGAATATCGCTTTATCTCAGTAGACTGGTGGTGATTGGTTGCACAGCGCAAGGTTGGTACTAGGCGAGACTGGGTGTGTTCGTAAGTGGCTCAGACCATTGATCGAGAACGGACAGGGGGTGCTGGCAAGTAGCGCCTGACCGCAGGCGGCATTAGGCGCGCAGGCCAAAGGCGCCATCCGTCAGATCATGGGTTCCAAGTGGCTGCTAGGGCCACTGCAGTAGTCCAGTTGAACAAGGGCGCATCAGGACATTGAGAAAGGGAAGTTGGTTATTTATTCCCGCTTCCATCGTGAATTGGATATTTGGGTCAGCCGAGTTTAGTAACTCTTTGAGGTGCTTAATGTCAGATGTTTTGACAAGGGCAAAAGTTTCATCGACCTAACGAGCCCAAAACCTCGGTCGATTCTTGGTAAAGACCAAATGTTCAATCTGTTGAAAGACCACTTCAACAACCAGGCCTGAAAAGGGGAAGCCCATTGGGGTGCCTTCACTTTGTTTATACATTTGTCCTCCAAGTGTGAAGTAGCTTTGAAGGCAATATCGTAGAAGTTCGAACAAATGTGCGGATACTGAAGCCAGCAAACGTTAAAAGGCTTAGCTACCAGTGAGCAACCCTTCACCCATGCATCCTTGTAAGTAAATTATCTCGAGTTTTACGGAAAGAAATAGAGAGTGAAAACACCCACTCCACTTGTGTCAACCGCTCAGCATTCCAAACTACCATCATGCCCAAGGCCGCAGGTTTTGTCCTCCTAAAAAGCAAAAAAATTATGACAAAAGTAGCTTATGTTAGCCCACTCATATACCACTAGTCGCAGAATTTTGTCCTGCAAAAACGGTGGTTATAGAGTTTTTGGAGGGTGGGGAAATAGGATAGGCAGAGAAGGAAATTTTTAGAAGCAAGTGTTAAGTGAAAAAAACGTAGTCGACGTTTGTTTCCCGCGGCCGCTGGTAGTATGTTGTTCCACATGTAAATTGACGGTGTGCGCGGGGCTTTGCGCCGCGGACTACAATAATCTAACTTCAGGACGGTAAGTTAGACCTCAGGTAAGTTGGAGTAGACAACCTCCTGACCACCATTTCAATTTTTCGGGAAATTCAAAAAACCTGCAATTTGATAATCGGGTTTTTCCGCAATAAGTTAAACGATAATACAGATAAGGAAAATCTC
Organism: Ligula intestinalis; assembly: GCA_036362985.1. Taxonomy (NCBI): domain Eukaryota; kingdom Metazoa; phylum Platyhelminthes; class Cestoda; order Diphyllobothriidea; family Diphyllobothriidae; genus Ligula; species Ligula intestinalis. The sequence goes on from JAYGXS010000005.1 coordinate 53,036,483, forward strand.
CAGATACAAATTAACAACACTTCTAAAAACATTAAAATGAAAATACATTTAGCATTTATTAAAGTATATTCCCCACCCATCAAACCCATCACCGTTTTCGTAGGAAATCATGCAGGGAAAAGGGATTAATGATTGGGCCCACATAAGCTACTGTTGTCAAAACTATGATAAACATAGTAGTGAAAATTCGATTCCCAGGTGGTAAGTCAGGAAAAGTAAGGGTGTTTACCGAAAGAAGTGTATTTTTCGTCTGACGTTTCGGATAGTATATTGAGGGATATGTAGGAAAAATTCCTTTGAGTGCCCTATTTGTACATATGTACACTGGTAGCAGAAAATTTGTTTCTCAGACTGTTGGCAAGGCCAGTTGTCCTGTGTGATAGGATGAAAAGAGGAGCAGACAGTGAAAAAATTCCTCAGGGATATTTAGGAGAAAAACTATCGCTCTTGTGGGGATAATGCGTGGAATTTAGGAGAATAAAGGGGGTTCCAACGGGGGGGGGGGCAATGCAAAGGTTCCCAGGATCATCACCGTATGGAAGCCGCGTCCTGATTCTTCCTTGCTGATTGCAGAGTCCGCCAACGGAACTGGAAAAACAGATGCATCCGTCCAGATCGTCGACAGTCCGCTTTGGGTCGAACCAAGGCTGAATTTTTAGGTCGTCAGGTCTGGCTGATAAGAACGCTAGCGGGGTAATCACCGTACGCAGATAGCCAAGTAGGGTAGACCGCGGAGATCTTTGCATGAGGCTATGCGTGGGAGGGCGTTATAAATAGCAAACGTGAATGGATATAAAACTAATACTACTGAAAATTTGAAATTAGTATTATTATTGTAAATTATCAGTTACGACCTATCGTGCACTGCTATATCGATCCAGTTTTCGCTTAAAAATCTCTAGCGATTCCGACATAAGAACGTACTGAGGAAGCGCATTCCACGCTTCGACCACCCTTTTTGTAAAGAAGTGTTTCCGAGCGTCCAGCCTGGCCCCTGTCACCTTTACTTTGAGAGGATGACCCCTCAGATTCGTGGTCATTGCTAATTCGAAAAAATCCCCTGATATAAGACAGCAGACTTGAAGACGTTATACGCGGAATGCTAGTATCAGGTCCCCCCGAAGCTGCCTGTAGCGCAATGGGAAGAGGTTAAGTTTCGACAGCCGTGTTTCATAAGGCTGCGAGCCCTGCCCCATAACAAGTTTGGTTGCGCGCCATTGTACCTTTTCCAGGATGTTGATGGCTTTCGTGGCACAGGGTCTCTAAGCTTGGATAGCGGATTCTAAGTGCGCTCGTACGAAGTTTCCGAAGACTTTTGTGAAGCACTCTTCATTGAAGGTAGAAAAAGCTCGTCTGACGAGGTATAGGATCGACATTGCAGACTTGGCTACCTTTGTGCAATGCAGTGAGGGTTTAAGCGAAGGCGTGATCCAGACTCCCAAGTCTTTCTGGGCGTTCACTTCCTTCAATGGTATGTCATTCATTTGGTAAGCCATGCCGTTTGAATAACCGGATTTGCCGACTCGAATGGTGGTGCACTTGCTCTCATTGAACGGTAAGAGCCAGTCCGCCGACCATTTTTGAAGTCTATTTAAATTTTCCTGTAAGTACATTTCGTCAGCCGCAGTTCGAATTACGCTCCAAAGTTTTATATCATCGGTGAACATGAGGATACCGCAATCCAGTTCGCGGACACAATCGTTGATGTAGATAACAAACAAGACAGGGCCGAAATCACAACTAAGAGACATTTGCAATTGAGGAGGGTATAAAAGGGGATCTGGGAAAACACAATGTCTGCTACATTTCATTTTTTGCTCAAGGGAATAAATTTGTTGTTTTTCTGCCATTTCTTGCAGCTGGAACGGCTGACCTTTGTAGAAGCGTATACTGACTTTAGCGATCAGAAAATTGCAAGTTGCTGCTGTCCATTTTAGCTTTAGGCTGATCGATTTTGCTCCGTTCTCTGCTTGACCTTCCGTGTGGATTATGGCGTAGCTTGGCGGCAGTTGGTGTACTATTTCGTCCCCACGGTAGAGAATACTGGTAATCGTGCTCCCATTTCCGGTGGTTTCGTCAGAGATTTGTCTTCGTTTGCAAATCCTGAATTCCGTTTGATCGTGCTCCTTCATTTACTTAAGTAATGACGTAGGACTCTGTAGGCCGCGGTCAGGTCCAGATGCCTGTTGACACAGTTGGCTTCTCAGTACCGTGCCTCAAGCGTCAGCCTTTCCACTTTTGAGGCTGCTCGGCCTACGATGGTCGCTCCTTGAATATCGAAGTTGTGGCCAGTCTCTCCGATATGCGTTGCAGGCTGTAAGTTAGTGTCTAGTCTCCGAGCCGCCGCTTTGTGTTAGTTCAGGCGAGTCTGCAATTTGCGTCCTGTTTCTTCAACGTAATTGCAGTCTCCATCATTGAAATGTATTTTTTAGACAGCTGCGGAGGTTTCATTAGGTGACAGTCTGTCTTTAGGTTGCATCGCATGGTCGTGAATCGTCGCTTGCGGTCGATGGGCTATGCCTACGCCAGCAGGTTGTAACAGTCGTGAGACTGCTTCGGAGAGTCTTTTTATTAGGAAATATCCTTCCAGACTTCGAATTGCTGTTTTGCTGCCCGTCCTCTGTTCACTCAGCCCTTGTTTTGGTTTCTAAAAGAATTCGGGTATCCATTAGCTCGAAAGAGGTCGTGAAGGTTTTGTTGTTCCATTTTTGTCAGCTTGTGTTCTGCAATGTGTTTCAACTCTTTGGAAAAGACTACGAACGCAGGTACGTTTGTGAAACAGAGGGTGATTACTATTGAAGTGGAGTATTTGTTTCGAGCTGGTGACCTTTCTGAATACTGTGGTTTGCAGTTGTCCAGCTGAAAAACGGTGCACCAGGACATCGAGGAATGGAATGTGGTTATTTCTTGACGCTTCCATCGTGAATAGGATATTTGGGTCAACCGATTTTAGCAACTCTTTGAGGTGCTTAATGTAGGATGTTTTGACAATGAAGAAAGTGTCATCGACATAACGAGCCCAAAAATTCAGTTGATGCATGTTGAAGACCAAAGGTTCAATCCGTTGAAGGACCACTTCAGCAATCAGGCCTGAGAGGGGGGTGCCCATTGAGGTGCCCTTAATTTGTTCATAGATTTTTCCTTCCAATGAAAGGTTAAACAATGCTCGGAACAGGATGGAACAGACATTACGGTTTAGATGTGGGCGTTTTTGACAAGAACCATTGGAAGCGTTAACAAGCAGTGAGACCAGAAAATACAAGTAAGATTGGTATGGTCATTTATGGCGTATCGGTCAACTACAGTCAAGTCGAGTTTATTAAAGGAAATATAGGCGGATGCCTTTGAACGCCATACTGCGTGATAAAATCAACGGTTGCCTAGAGAGCAAACATTTTATTCAAATGCTCAGCCCTTTGGCATGCACAGGATGACATGGCTTTTCATTTAAATATCAGTTTCAAGTTAAATCATTTTGCCAGAAAAAGCGTAACTTCACGCAGACGATAAATGCTGTCTCATAACTAAATAATACCTGTCTCAGTGTAAGGGTTGTGGATGTATTATCGACAGAATATATCTAACCTCATCAACCTTGTCTTTTTTGGAAAAATAATTAGTGTCCAAGTTGTGAGATAGCTGATAATTTCACTGGGCCACGGGAGAGAAGAAATAATATATTTCGCTTAATATTATTTGCTTTGCCTCGTTCCCGGAACAAAATACACACGAGTGTGGGGAGGGGGTGGGTGTAGTGAAAGGTGCAAGACAAGATTAGATAGCCGGGCATAGATACCTCGCCGTCGGCAACCTGTTCAGACAGCCAAGTTTCCGTTACTGAAACTATATCTGGTGATAATTCAAAGGCATGAATCTTCAGCTCGTTTAGCTATGAAAGCATACTCTGTGCATTTGTGTACATGAAAGTTAACTTTCTGTTTGCTCGAGAAGTGGTTACATTCAGGCTATCCCCGCCCCTTACCGGGTCGACTGTGCGGTCAGTCCACCTTCAGAGAGTGAATACTCTGGATCCTGGAAAAGAGTACGAACGCAGGTACGTTTGTGAAACAGAGGGTGATTATTGTTGAAGTGGAGTATTTGTTTCGTGCTGGTGACTTTTCTGAATACTGTGGTTTGCAGTAGTCCAGTTGAACAACGGCGCATCAGGATATCGAGGTAGGAAAGTTGCTTATTTCTTTCCGCTTTCATCGTAAATTGGATATTTGGGTCAACAGAGTTTAATTAATCTTTGAGGTGCTTAATGACGGATGTTTTGACAATGACGAAAGTGCCATCAGCATAATGAGCCCCAAACTTCGATTTATGCTTGGTGAAGACTAAGTGTTCAATTCTTTGTAGGACCACTTCAGCAATCAGGCCTAATAGGGGGGAGCCCATTGGGGTGCCCTTAATTTGCTTATAAATTTATCCTCCAAATGGAAGGTTAAACAATACTCGGAACAGAATGGGGCAGATATTACTGTTTCGATGTGGACATTTTTGACAAGAACCACTGGAAGCGTAAACAAGCAGTGAGACCTCTGACCAGAAAATACAAGGGCGATTGGTATGGTCGTTTATGGCGTATCGGTCAACTACAGTCAAGTCAAGTTTATTAAAGGAAATATAGGCAGACGCGTTTATGTAGGACGCGTTTATGTAGGCAGATGCCTTTGAACGTCCTACTGCGTGATAAAATTAATGGTTGCCTAGAGAGAAAACATTCGATTCAAATGCTCAGCCATTTGGCATGCACAGGATGACATGGTTTTCCATTTAAATATCAGTTTCAAGTTATATCATTTTGTCAGAAAAAGCGTAATTACCAGCAGAAGATAAACGCTATCCGATTACAAAATAATGCCTGCATCAGCTTAAAGGTTGTGGATGTATTATCGACAGAATACATCTAACCTCATGAACCTTGTTTTTTTAGAAACATCAGTAAAGTTTCCATGTTGCGAGATAGCTGATAATTTCCTAAGGCCATGGGAGAGAAGATAGCAGTATCTTACCCCTAGTACTATTAGCTTTGCCTTGTCCGCGTAACAAATACACATGATTGTGTAGGTGGGTGCAGTGAAAACTGCAGGAAAAGATTGGAGGGCTGGTCAAAACATTGGCTTATGTCTTTCAATGTTAGAAAATTCAACTATCTTCAAATTGGCAGTTGTAGAGTATCCAGCTTGAAGGTTTATTCCTTAAACCGTACACAGATGCAACAATTTGAGAGTCAGAAGGACTTGGATGTGTGATTACTTCTTCACTCAAACCAACGCTGCACTGTACGAAGGCGGCGAAGTCAGCCAGATCTGTATTACAGCTGATTAGACGAGCCTTTATGAGGTTTGAAAAGGACAGCTTTTCCAAACTATTTGGAAGCTTCGTTCGGCCGCACCTAGAATTCGCTATGCGGGCAGGGAGACCCTGGCATGTAAAAGACTGTACTTTCTTAGGGAGGCGGGCGACAAAAATTGCCAACGGTCTAGGGAAACTACATTTGAAAGAAGACTCTTGATCTATTTCCCCTTTCCTACAGACAACTTTGAGGGGATCCTCCGTATTATTAATAACCTGGATTGCTGCTTCTTTGCCGATAATACAGGGTGTCCCAAAAATGTATAGACACTTCATATAATTGTAGACTTGGTATTTATTGTAATGTTATTATTTCAAAAATGTAAAACTATTTACAAGTATCATTTTTTTATTGCATGTTCCCAAACTGACGTCCATTAAACCCAGACCCGGCTGACAATACGAAGCAGCGGAATCGCACACACCATAAAACAATTCCATTCGTATTTTGGCGCATTCATGTACAGTGACCTCTCTTTCTCAATTATTTAAAATATAGTGAAAATTCAGTGGAAAAACAGTGAAATGATACTGCTTAACACTTTTACATTTTTGAAATAATAAAATTATAATAAACCTCAAAGTTACAATTTTTCAAAATGTGGATACATTTTTTTGTGACACCCTGTATATTAAGCCAGGCCAATGCCCCAACTTTGCGCGGGCCTCCCCTTAAACTACGTCCCGACAACGCAAGGATCGACTGACGAAAGTTCTTCAGCAAGAGAGTAGTTACAGCGTGGAACGTCCTTCCCGAAGAATTTGTCCTCTCCACTTGTGTTAATTCATTTAAGAGCAGCCTGGACATACAGCAAGCAAATCTCAAACACCCCGAACAAAGTAATTATATTACATTTTACTACTCATGATTAGCAAGTAGTCATGTTTTATTACTATTTCGAATACCTGCCAACTGTTGTGTCTTCAAACGGAAACTGTAACAGACGCACTTTTGCAATTTTTTCTTTATATCCATATGTTTCCTGTCATCTTGTTACCACTAGGCAGTTCAAAGGCGTTCGCCTATCTTTCCCTGTATGAACTGAAACTGATTACCATGCGTTGGGTTAGTGCGCTACCTGAGAGTTTACGTCTACCCCCGTCACTTCTGCTGCCCAACCCCCTAGTGTCTCCGACGCAGTTACTCTACCCGAAATTGCACCAGGTGGTGGTAAACGACTAAAGGTTACTTGCTTTATCGACCAGCAGTTGTCATGGAACATCACTGGCGACCATAACCTGCTTATGGGCCGAACCACTCAGTAGCCCACAGTTATGTTCCGAGGTTCGCATTGACCCGTTTTCTCAGTTTTTTCAATCATAAAAGATGATGTTGGTGATCAGTCCAGTTCGAACAGTTACCTGCTGATCCTGCTGACTGGCATCTCCATGGGGGTTTTGGGGACGGTCTTGTTTCTTCTGCGAAAGGCAAAATGAGGCCTCTCTGATAGTTAGAATTTTCAGATTTTTAATCACCTGAAAAATTAATTTCTGTTCACAGTGTATGTTAGTATCAAGCTGTGTCAAGCAGCGGCAGAATACCGGCGAAACACGCGTCTGGGCCTTTTAGCTAGACTGGGCCTTTGAGACTGTTATTATTATGATAAGTTACAACATCAATTTATACTACTAAAGTCTGCCTATGGACAGCATGTGGATATTTCGCAGTGGTTGACGGGTTTCAACCCAAATATACACTTGCAATTTGGGTTATCGCCTATAGACCTTAAATACACTGATATATTCAGCGAACAGAAATTAATTCCTCAGGAGATTAAAAATCAGAAGTTTCAAAACCGGTATATCAACCAGAAAGCAGACAGGGAAAGCTAGGGGACCGAGTGATTAGGCAGACCCCTCGCAGCTGTGTCAAGCAGCGGCTGAATAGCGACGAAACACGTGTCTGGGCCTATTAGCTAATACCTAGGCTGTTATTATGGTAAGTTACAACATCAATCATAATTTTTTTGAAAACTTGAATTTAGAACTGCGGGCCAGAATCATACCTTTGCTTGGCAAGCTGTAGACATAACCAAGACTGAATTGCTTTATTTGAAAGGTTTTCTCGCTGCTGGGCCTGGTCTGACCTGTCTCCCGCATGATCATTTTGAATGGTGTTGTTAAAGAAGTTTTGGGTTTGGTGGTTTGGTAAGTCAAATTCCCCCTGCTTACTACGGCATAAGGCTGCTCCGGCAGCTATAAATTTTTTTGGGTAATTGCTACATGCAGCGCATTGAACCACAATCACATCTTCCATTGACAAGCTACAAACACTATCAAGTTTGCAACTTATGATGGCTGGCTTCGGATCTCTCTCTCACTCTTGACCTCTATCAAGTTGAAAGTCAATGATTTATTTTAAAACATAATGAATCCTTAAAGGGAACAGTCGGTTAACTTGTCTGTTTGCAGGAAAGTTCTTATTCCGTTCGACTTCGAAATTCCAGTCAATTTCCCTCTCAGATGGTGACCCACTAACAACTGTGGTAGACGGCCACAATGCCTTTTCCCTCCGTTCGCACATCGTCACAAACAACTTTTCCAATGCTTTCTTTCACTGGTGCCCCCGCCTCCCGAGGGTTGACCTCGCAGCTGCTTCTGACTAACCGATAACAGCTGCGCCAGCGTCCCCTGTCCGGTGGCCCCCACAGCTAACCTCAGCTTATTTACGCACGCACACACCCGCGCATAAAAGCGCGTGCAAATAAGCATGCCCTCCTAAGGGTCATTTACTAGGCCACGTCTTTGGCCAACGCAGTAGGGGGCCTTTGCAGGCGACATCCCCTCGGGCAATTGCAAAACACCAATAACAGAACACTTGAACCTGCTCCGCAGTCCTACTTAAACAGCTGCCACTACGGTCTCATGCTCTTTCAGGTCTGGCTAGACACAGTCAACTGTGGCAACTGCTGCCTGACACAGCAACAGGGAGTTCTGTACACAATAAATCACTCCTTCTGGTGCCTTCTGCCTTTTACTTTCCAACCTGGGATTTGACCTGATGGTTGCAGTGATCCACGTACAAACACTACTTAGATCACAACACAACCAACCAACTCCGTGGCATGCTTGAAGATAGTAATAAATGCAAACTTTAATGGATCCATAACATTTCGGGAGTGCTCATCAGTTGCATTCACTCCAATGCTTTGAAGGGTAGCAAATGAGAAAAATACGAAATTGAATTGGTACAGAAAGGTCATAGGTCATAGTCACTAGGGCTAATCAGTTAAAGTTAAAGTTAAACAAAGTGGGAGGAGAAACGGGGGAAAATTGGTTGCATTAATTACTATCTTCAAGCTCGCACCGGGGAAATTATGTTTCAAAATTCCTGTTTCATGCGTAAAGTAGGCTGCACTTGAATATTCTTTTTTGCAAAAATGAGCTCACTCGACCTTAAGTCAAGTCTGTGTGGGACTTCTTGACCGAAATCAGTTTCCATTTTGTGGACCTGTGTGACGTGCTTGGGACGTAGTACTAGTTTCGCCTTTCAATGGCCTACTTCACTCGATCTTTCATTGGAGACTAATCTAAGAGCTTTCTATACAATTAATATGCATGTACAAAGGTAGTTGAGCGATTGGCCGTTGTTTAAGTTAGTTCAAGGGCAGTAGCTTTCTCATAATATACATTTCACGGTAATGCATCTCTTAATGGATCGCATCAGACAGCCAGCCGTCCTGTGTTTAGCTTGGTGGTCCTGATTAGTCGGGTACATTCTAAGCAGCCGTTCTGTAGTTACTCACTCCGCGCGGACGCTCACGTGATTGCAGTTCTCGCGGGCCTTCTGGTGCAAACGCTCACTAGTAGCTAACATGCGCCCCGTGCCTCCCCAGTCTGGCAAATCATCCTCAAGGCTGACTCACACAAGGACCACTCTAGACGCTCGTCACAATTTCCACGCTCACTTCACTTCCGACGCGGCCCCTTGACCTGCCATTGCGGGCTGGTGTGATAGTCAATTTCCTCCTACATATCCTCCGCTTCTTCTGTACAGAATAAAATCTTTCTTCCACCCGGCGTCTCGCTTCTTGTCTTTCCTCAAGGATTTTAATTATTTACTAAACCCCCCAAGAGAGGTCATTACGTTTCCGGCATCCGATGTACTTCTATCGTAGGGGTTTAAGTGAGTTAAACCCTATCAATTGCGATCTTCAGACTATGGTTCCGTAGGAGAAAAGAAGTCAGTGGAGGCCAGAATAGTAGGAATAGTTTATTGTGTACACAAAGGAACAAAGAAAAAGCAGGAAGAAGTTTGACTTCGGAGCGCTCGACAAGCTAGGGGGCTAGCGGCGTCCTAATTGCGGTCGGGCCGGAGGCATCGCAGCGGCCAGCATGAGCGGTCATTGTCTGGTCTGCCTTGGAGATTATTGGCTGGACAGGCTGCGTCGACCTAGACTTGAATGCGTCTTATTCGCCGCCGGGCGAGACCAGCTTTGCGGCATCTGTGAATAACTGTTCAAGAGGCCGTCTTCAGTGCAGGCGCACTCATTAGCAGCGGTGGGCCTTGGCCAATGGTCGCCTATGTGGAGTGAGTCACCACACTTCTACTCATGTAGGGCGATTTATTCAGCCTGCAGCTCAACACTAAAACCCCCTTCTCGTAGGCAGCATGGACACCGAACGGGCGGCACTGGTGTGCGCTATATGTTAACTACCGTCACATACTGACCAGCTGCAATTTACCAAATGCATTGGAGGCACATGTTGCATATTTTGCAAATCGGCAGATGAAAAGGGCGTCTGATTGCACAGAACTGTTGAGTGAAACCAAGTCACGCATCTGGCTCGAATTGTCATTTGATGCGCTTCTGTTTAATTACATTTTTCTCCTCTACAGGTGTGTCCACCAGTAGAACAGCCTCCATTACCACCACGTGCTAAGGCTGGGCGCCTTGGTCCGTTGAGTTCCCCGAGAATAGTGGGTGCATTCGCACATACGCGAGACAAAGTCTTCTCGCCAAATGTAACAGGTTGTAAGGTCTGGGTAATCGGACAACGGTGTCGTTGCGACTCGGATCGGCACATAAGGAGGGGAGGTAAACTGTTTACACCAAGGTCCGCCGTTCAGACACGCCGATAGCAGTAAAAGAAGGGCGAAAAAAAACAATTGGTCGTAACGAATGTTTTTTTAAAAATCAACGTGTTCTGTTGTTTTGCTATGTCTGTATTCTAGTACTCCCTCCAAAAACGTTTCTGGAACGCCTTTGCAAGCAGAGACTAACAGGGATCTTGTACGAATTGGCATACGTGACCTTCAGGCTGTCTGGGAACGTCACATCTACACGGATTTTAAGTCACACTTGGTACTCGCGGTTTCCATCCCTTTCTAGCAATTTTAGCACAGTCCTGATTTCACCATATGCAAAAGGAGGTAATTTCTGTTTTAGAAATGTTCGCGTTAGGCGCCCCTATGTAGCTCCGGGTGGATGGAGTCACTCCTTTTTTGCGTTTTATGTGTTTCCTCCGTAGACTTATTAGCTGCCTGATGGATTGGTTGGTTCATCGGCATATAAAGGAATGCCTAAATACCACAATTGTTTGCTTAATTCCTTTAAGAAATAAAAAGCTAATTTTGCAGGGTTTGTTAAATGCGCTAATTTGAAACACTGCAAAGTTCTAAAACGTAAACACAATCTGCCAAAAGAGTCTGCATTTGGTCGACCATTAGAATTTATCAACAAAGGGCACTTGACAGGAAAAATGAGCCTTGTCAACAGCTTAAACACATTATGTACATCATACGTCCAATAAAGAGTTCTTGAGCAAAAATAATCTGGGGCCGAATAGGCTTAAACAATTGAAATCCAATTGTTTTGTAGATGTGCATAAACAGCGACAATCGCAAGAGATATTGCGGCGTATTGTAAACAGTATGTATTCATACAGCTGTAGGCTTCGGCCTGTTATTATGGTTTACCATGTTTAGACGCAATCCACTTGGCGTATACAGTTCTTTCGACGGTGAATGGAGACATACAGTAGTCGCCAAAGGACACGCAACTTCCATAACTTTGTGTAAGTTTGATTATTACTCGAATACCAGTGTGAATGCATTTAGGAAAACTTAAAAATAATAATGAGAAGCATTAAGCATATTGAGTACTTGAAAGAACTATAGGAATTACTAAGTGTTTGTAAATAAAAAAAATTTTTCTCGATAATCCCGTGGTTCTGGAGACGTAAAAAGAGCTATAAAATAGAACAATAAAGTCAGATATTGTGTTAAATTGACAACTTGAAGCAACCACTTTCTATATAAAGAAAGAACTTTTCCTTTGTCAAAAGATTCTGTAAATTTTACCGGGCAAGTGTAGGTTATGTAGCCCCACTCATATACCTCTTGTCCTAGCACCTTGACCTGCAAAAATGGTGGTTATAGAGTTTTGTGGGGTGAAGAAATAGGATAGGCAGAAAAAGAAATTTTTAGAAGTACGTGTAAAGTGAAAAAACATAGTCGAATTTTCTTCCCGTGGCTGCTGGGAGCAGGTTGTTCCGCATGTAAATTGAAGGTGTGCGCGGCGATTCGCGCCACGGACTATACTAATCTAACTCCAGAAATGCAAGTTGGACCACAGGTTAGTTTAGTAGGCGACCTGCTAACCACCATTTCACTTTTTCGGGAAGTTCAAGAAACCTGCAATTTGATATTCGGATGATAACACAGATTATGAAAATCTGCGGATATAAATCAACAACACTCCCAAATACAGTAATATAAAAATGCGTTTAGCTTTTATTCAACTATATTCCACTGCGTGTCCTAAGTTCCGGCCCAAAAAACCCGATAACCACCGTTTTCGTAGGAAAAAATGCAGGTTTTAGGGATTAATGAGTCGGGCTACATAAGCTACTGTTGCCTTTTACCGTTATTCGATAAGTATTTATTGAATGTCATCGAAAAAAGTGTGTCAACATTTTCCTTGTTTTCACGGTCTTCGTTGATAAATTGACAAATTGCGCATCTGTTCGTCGTTTGCACGAAAACCTTTAGCGAAAGTGGAATTGTAGCGAACCTACAACATCTAATGCCTGACCACGTAGCTGATGCTGAATTACCCACTGCATTCAATGGTAACCTGCGTTTCTTCCTAATGTTAGGTGCATAAAACTGTATTTAACAGAACAGGGATAAAATCTTGTTTTCCTTCTTTTAAAAGAGCAGCAGCGACTTGGTACGGAAGCAGCTACTAGATGCGTCCGATGTGCAAAAGAGATTCTTAATATAAAGGCTAAATTTTGACAACAGACAAGCGTGTTGCCATATTCGGTCATGTACGTAAGTGTGTTCATATCGACCGCTTTCCTGGACAAAGTTTCGTCAGACGATTACAGTATTATATGCTTATTTTGACGGGTGACTACGTTTGCTACTCTCCAGCCATAGAAGAGTTTTCTTACGTTGTAGCATTATAACTAACGAAAACGCCTATTACTACATTACTTCCAACAAACTACCAGTAAACTAATTTTTGAATTTCAGTTGACATGTTATAAGTTACGCAATCGACTGCGTATGAGACCCCATCCTTAAATAAAATAATCTGACGTGAAATTTACGCAGTCAAAGCAACCTGGCGCTGCATTTAATAGCAAATACGATTAAGTTTATGGTAAGGATTAATGTTACGTTAAAGAATAAGCTAGAGTTTAGGGCTATTGTTTACAGTTCATGGCAGGAGGGCCTTCACGCCCCCAAACACATGCGTCAGAATATGTAAGACCCCACTTCAGTCTTTTCGATAGATAGATAGGCGTTACCACACATGTCTTGGGCTTGGACTTAACGCACTACATATAAATCCATTACGGGCCACCAGGTTTTCTGCTCTCTAGTCATTCAAAAATGCCCTTACCTGTTAGCATTAGAATTGACATACTTACATGTATTTGACCTCATTTCGACTTGTTTCGATGATTCAGCAAACACACGCCTTACCTTTGATCTATCCTGCTTTCTGCTGTGTTCTCTATAAAATTCGCTTTACATGACGGCTGCATGATGCCTTTTTCTGAGAGAAAAATGAATATAGATGTGCGGCTCCTCGCCCTGACCCGGCAAACTGAGCGTGTTTGGGCACGTAGTTTGCACAAGTCCACCATCTCTGCACCAGCTGACCTCCTGTCTGAATTACCGAAGCATGTCTGCACACACACAGGGTGATCGGCGCTTTTCCAGTCTACTACTTTTACTCAAGCGCGTCTTTAAATTGGTCTGTCAGAGGGGCGTACGCGTAAAAGTAATCGATCGCAAAAATTTAAGTGTATGAGTACATACAGTATGGCGAGTGCTGCATGGAACATTCCACAATGTGAAAAAGACCGGTAATCACTCGCAAAGCAACATTGGGTATGGTTGCAATACTGGCTATCATGCAGTACAATTTCAATTATTTTCAGTCACGCTAGGATAACGACTCTGTGATGAGCTGTATTCTGACCGCTGTGAAGAAGCTGCTTGTGTATAAAAATGGCTTCTTAATTAGTAGGCGTTTTATTATTGATTTTGACTGCTTTTATAAATTCAAATATGTTTTATGGAAAGTATGCACGAAAAATCCTCTCTTGTACTGGCTTGATAGCAAATAAAGTCTTCTTTAAATTTAACTGCTAAAAGGAGGGTTTCATTCTGAAGGAGAACGGGCGTTCACCGGGAGATGTATATTTGTGGTCTGACGTTTCGAATAGTTATCTCAACTATCCATCTTCAGAGAATGAATCCTCTGGCTCCTGGCTCTCGATATATGCCACTCCTTTCGTCCGCGGGCGTAGTCTGTCAATCCAGTTCGAGCCGCTCTGCATAGGTTGCGTCTCTGGGTGGTAACGGCTCACCGTACAAGCAGCCTGGTAACCGCCCATCGCGCATCACTCTGCGTTGTCACCGTCTGCCCCTAGGGAGTCAGTGTTTGTTTGGCTTCCCCCTGTCTCACCATCGCCTGTCCTCTGGTAACCGTCAGCCATGCCAGCAGCCTGGTAACCGTCTCCCACTGTCTGTTCTGCGTTGGGGCTGGCTGTAGCCAGAGCGCCAGTGTTTGTTTGGCTTCCTTGCGTCTCGCCGTAGTCTGCCACCTGGGTAAGTCGGTTGAGGGGGTCACTGGTTGAGGGCCCCGATTGTTCCGTGTCGTGACCATCCTTTGATAAGAATTTTCTTAACACAACGTAGGGGACCGGCAAATTTATGTGGCGGTTAACCGAACAGTCGGTCGACATCCAAGCTTCCTTAATCTGTCTTGACGTGTGATCGTCACCTCGGCCCACAATTTCGACGGCGTCAAAATTGAAGACGGTCCTGACCTTTGGCTACCTCCGACTTTGGGTCTTGCCTATCTACCGCCCGCTGATGTTCGTGCATTCGCATTTGAAGTTGCCGGCCGGTTTCTCCAACGTAGTTACACACCCCGCAACTACACTGAAGTCGGTAGACAACGCCCGATTTTTCTTGTTTCGGTAAAGGGTCTTTTGGCCGCATTACTTGTTGCCGGATCGTGGCGGTGGACCTGTGGGCTACTCCTATTCCGAGAGGCGCGAGAGATCTAGCCACGGTTTCAGATACCCCTTTAATGTACGGAATGCTCCGCCAGGACTTGGGTGGGCGACGCTCCTCGGTCCGTGGTTTTGCTGGCATACGACTCCGTTCAGTTAACGCTCGTGGGTAGCCGTTAGCTCTGAAAAGCTCCCGGAGCACCTTTACTTCGTCTCGTAAGGTACGGTGAGCCGTTACCACCCAGAGACGCAACCTATGCAGAGCGGCTCGAATTGGATTTGCAGAATACGCCCGCGGACGAAAGGAGCGGCATATATTGAGAGCCAGGAGCCAGAGGATTCATTCTCTGAAGATGGATAGTCGAGATAACTATTCGAAACGTCAGACCACAAATATACCTCTGCCGGTGAATGCCCTTTCTCCTTCTGAATTACCACCTGGGAATCAAATTTTCGCTACTATTACGGTTTCATTCTGTATAAAAAGATTCGAATTTTGAGTTTTTTACGACTGTGCGGTGTTCATTCGTAAAATTTGTAAGTGCTGTTCCTGATATGTACAGTATGATCCATGTCTAAATGCTATGAGAGCTATGCAACCACTTCGTAAAAATCGTAGGCAAGAACGTACTTTCCTTAAACGGGATGAACCCAGCGTTCCGTTTGTAAAACTTGGATTCAGTTCTAGCAGCCGGTAAGTGTCAAAATCATTCGGCAATTTAGAAGCTTTTTAAAACCGAAGGTAACCCTTCCTTTAAGAATAAAATTTAAAGAAGGCGTAATTTGCTATCAAGTAATTACAAGAGGATCTTTTCGTGCAAATTTCCATAAAATATATTTAATTTTATAAAGGAAGTCAAATGCATACTCTTTAAGTAGCTATTTTGTACAGAATCAACTTTTTCGCAGCGGTCAAAAAGAAGCTCATCAGAGAGTTGGCATCCTTGCGTGACTTAAAAGAATTGAAATTAGAGTGCATGATAAACGGTATTGCAACTCCACCCAATGTTGGTTTGCGAGTGATTATCGGTCTTATTCAAATTGCGGCATGTTTTATGCAGCACTCGCCATAATTTAGTGTTCCCAATGTGTCACAATATTTCATAAAATTGTCGTTTTTCATACACATTTACATATTTTCTGTAAACATTTGTATCCGAATCGTTTGAGCATATGCGTTACCAGATTATTTTTGATCAAAATCTCTTAGTTGGATAGGAGTCTAATGACGGCTGACATACTGTGTTGAAAATTTTTACAGGACTTGCTTTTCGTGTCAAGTGCCTTTAATTGATGCATTCCAAAAAGTCAGCCAAATGCGGGAATATATAGCAGTTTGTGATTACGGGTTAGAACCTGGCAGTGTCTCAAATTAGCGCTTTTAACAAACCATGCAAAATAAAGTTTTATTTCTGAAAGAAATAAAGGAAATAATAGGGTGTGTAGGAATTCTTTCACCTTCTTTTACTCTAGACACGCGGCTCCTCGCCCTGACTTGACAGACTGAGCGTGTTTGGGCATGCAATTTACAAAAGCCGACCACCTCTGCACCAACTGAAGTCATACCTAAATTACCGAAGCAAGTCTGCACACACGGTGACCGGTGCTTATTCAGACTTCTACTTTCACTCAAGCACATCTTTAAATTGGTCTGTCAGAGGGGCGCAGACGTACAAGAAATCGTTCGGAAAAGTTTGATCTTTTTGCCCAATGTCCTGGGGCAATGTGATTTACAAAGAAGATGTCGAAAACATTTCAAAGTAATTACTTAAGCAGGATTGCAATATTAATTATATTACAGCAAACGAGGTGTCTAAACATGCTCCGTCATCAGGGCGTCGCAGGTTGCCAGGTGTACTTGTCACGTAAGAGAAATCTAGAGGGATAGGCTTGCATTTTAAGACCCTAGTCCTTACGGGCTGATGAAACTTCCTTCAAGATGATGCTATCGTCCTGTATCACTAGAAAAAGACTATGCCTGATGAATTCAAGTCTAGTTTATTAAGGGAAGTGTAGGCAAACGCCTTTGAGCTCCCCTATGTTACACGGTAGTAAAGAAATGCATCGGCACAGCCGAGCATTTCAAAGAAGTCGTTGACATAATTTTAGACGACTACGCATTTGCTCCAAACTAAGTTCGAGCAAGAATTTTTTGCGTCGGGTTGATTACATATTTTGCTTTTGAAATGCTGTCTACAATTTGCCCATTAAAAACTATTAGCAATATGAGTTTCCCGGTCAGCAGAAAAAGCGCAACATATTTTTTTCTGAAAATTTAGCAAGTGTATGTGAGCTACGCATTTGTGTTTATTTATGGTACATTAGCAAAAGTTAAAGTGCCTAGTCATACTTTAGCAGAGTAGTGTAAAATAGAGTTGCAAGAATGTCCTCCACTACGTCCACAGAATATTCCTCGCCACCCCCGGTCTAGGTGTTCGTGTGTGCTCTGTGAGTAGGTTTTATGTTCTGCTTATTATCGGTATATGAAGGCATGCCTACAAACCCAAGTGCTTGCTTAACCGCTTTCAGAAAGAAAAAGCTTATTTTACACAAATTTGAAACAGAATATGGTTACCTTACCGATTTCATTCCATGTTAAAATCTGCAGGAATGCCTGCATTTCATTTTGAGACATTCAACCAGTTTATTTAACCACCACTTCCACATCTTGACAATCTTTTCACATCAAGTGTACGTTTGCACAATTACCAACAAATTAAACCATCAAGCCCTGACCACGTAGCAGATATTGAATAACCCACTCAATTCACTGAAAACTTACGATTCTTCCTAATCTTAGGCTCCGTTTTTATTAGTACTATCATTATGGTTTGTATCATTACTATCACGTTTATCATCCTTATCACTAGAATTGCATTGTTCCATTTGCAATATGAAGTATTGTTCTATTTCCTCATTGTATCTGTCGGGTAATTCTGTTTTTTTCTACGATTGTCTGTTATTATCCTATCTGTATTCTTTTATCAAAATTATTGTCCTTATCAGTCCTTTTTACTAGTACTTTCAGTCTTTATATTATCAGTATTAATAATGATATCATTGCGTTAACTAGTACTATCAGTATATTTAAATTTAGTATAAGAAGTTAAAATTAATGCCACTGCTAATCCTAGCAGGAGTTCAAGCAGCTATTCTCGCCCAAGTAGTAAAATTAATAAAAGAACTATTGCAAAGACCGCCTGTACCCCCGCTGCTGCTACTTTGATAACTACTGCTGCCCCCACCACCCAATCCACTTCTCCCGCGGTCGAAAGTGACCAGCGGCGTGGGTGACATACAATTATGCAGGCTGCTAGAAGCGCAGGCTCGTTCTTCCATGTAACCCAGAAATGTGGCTTACAGTAACATTTGGCAGCCCTCTCAGAAATAGAAAACATCAGCAAACCTTGCCGATGGAAAAAGAAAAGGATGATGCACCTTGAGTTCGGAATACAGTTTCATGGTTAAACATGCTGACGCCGGTGGACTAAGCGTAATTATGGAGGAGGCTGAGTAGGTCACCGAGGCCAACATACAGTAGTCGCCACAGACCATGCAATTTTCATAACTTTGTATAAGTTTGCTCATTACTCGAATACCAATGTGAATGCATTTAGGAAGATTTAGAAATAATAATGAACTGCATCATGCATATTAAGTACTTAAAAGAACTATAGGAATTACTAAGTGTTTGTAAAGAAAAATAAAATTTTCTCGATTATCCTGTGATTTTGGAGACGTAAAAAGAGCTATAAATTGGGACAATAAATTTGGATATTGTGTTAAATTGAAAACCTGAAGCAACCACTTTCTATATAGAGAAAGAAAGTTTCTAAAGTCAAGACATTCTGTTAACTTTAATCTTACTGGATAAGTATTTATTGAATGTCATCAACAAAAGTGTGTCATAATTTTCCTTGTTTTTACTGTCTTCTTTGATAAATTAATAAATTCTGCATTTGTTCAACGTTTACACCAAAACCTTTTAAATAAGGTAGATATAAAGAGCATTTACTGAAATAAAGTGTTTTTAAATATTAGTTTTAGTGAATATGACAACGGTTTTGATATAAAGAAATGCCTCAAAACAGCAAAACACGTTGTCGAGAGTAAATCTTGTCCGCACTGGATTTGTAAAACTACTATTCCTAAGATTAATAAAAAAGTTTCCATTAAAGGTTACCTCTTACATATTGCTTTGGTTTGATATTTGGCTAACAAACTTTTTACAATGTAATGTCACAATGAAATTTGATACTTTTGAGAATTTAAGTTTCCTGAAGATAAATGATTCAATTTGACTGAAGATGAAAGAACTTTCTTTTCTCTTTATAATGAATTACCTTCCGCATGAGTAGATTAATTCCACATTCAGCAATAAACTGGCGAATTCAAAAAAACTGGCCATATACATTGCCATTTTTGAACAACTTATTATTCTTTCTTCTGTTCCGTTTCTAAATAAAGAAAAAGGGAAACGTAAAGTACACGAAAACTATATTTTTTCACGACTTATATTCAATAAGGTCTTCTTTGTCTTAAATTCGAGAGAACATGTTAGACACTTGGTTTTTATTGAAGGACTTTCGAGGTCCATTGGTGCATTCAAACAAATACTCTTCTGTTACTGCATTTTGTGCAAAACGACTTCACAGAATAGCTAAGCATAATTTTTAAAATACAAATCTTCAATGTTACTGCAAACAAATTTGGTCCCTTTAAATTGAATTTAATTCAATCTGAAAAATTTTTGATAAACTTTTCCAGATCTGGAAGCGATATTTTCCATACCTATTTTACTTATTTTGGAGTTCCTCCTTAGTATTATCAATATTAAAGTGCAGTTTGGTTCTCTCTTTCGTAATAGCATAGGAAAATCCTTCCATTTGAGACTTCTCCCAATTTCTCCAAAACTAATGGCCATTGCTCTTAATAGACCTAACTTAAATGACGATTTAGATAAGTAAAAGGCTTTCGCAGCATTCAATAAACTGAATGAATCAAAATAGTCTTACTAAATATACGCTAAACCACCAGGTCAAATGTAATTATGAACGTTGCGTGGTCCTTGGCGACTACTGTAGTCTTTAATGGTAGAGGCCTACATCTCAATAGCTGTAGAGACAACTATAGACCAAGTCGTGCTATAAACGCCTGAATGTTAACCTTGACGGCCTGCTTGTGGATTACTTTTGCGTTGCATTCCTCCACTGAAAGGTATTATGTTTAACTGACAATGCATGCATACTTAGCGCTTGGTCTTTGGAGTACATCCTCTGCCCTCGTTTCCTTCCTGAAACATGATGGATTTTATCACTGTCACTTAGGAGAAAGTTCATCGCGGTCCCAAACAAAGCTGATTGACGTCAAGCGTCGGCCTCCATTCAAACTGTTGTGCGCGTAATGATAGACCAAGCCACACCATAAAAGGGACTGAATGGTAACCTTGACGGCCTGGTAGTGGATTCTTTTTGCTTTGCATTCCACCACTTAATGGTATTCTGGTTACCTGAACATGTAAACAGGCTTATCGCTTAGTCCTTAAAATGCATGCACTGGCCTCGTTTCCTTCCTGAACAACGAGGACTTTTATGACCTCATGCTCACGCCTACTTGATCGCGTGTTTACGCGGGCACGTTGTTGCCACTACGTGATCATGAGCATTGGAAATAATGTACTCGAAGCGGAAGGCAGTTTATTATGTCACTTTAAATGCATAAAAATGTTGAAATGGATCTGACAACGCAAAGGGAGACCGGAATAGCCATTTCTGGTCTGTTAGCCATCACCAACCAGTCATACCCAAACTCAAGGGTTGGAACCCACGAAATTCGAACCCGGGACCTTTGGTCATTGAGCTTAACACTCCTCCTCGGCGCCACGGTCTTGTTGTTTTGTCGGTTGTGATCGGGAACATGATTAATATATGGGCTTCGCCGATCTGGTACAGTAGACGCCGTTGATCATACAATATTTTGACATATGCGAAAGACTAATACTCTTTCGCTAATCGGAATTGACTCCAGCTGTGATACTAATTATTGTGTAGTCTATTCTGAAGTCATTTCAGTCAGGATAGGATGTCTTCCTTTAACGAGCTTCGATACGACCACTAGCAAAACGTATCTATTGTAAAAACTGACTACTTATGTAGCATGCCTTGTTATCATTGATTTTGTTTGCCTTTATAAAGTAAAATATATTTTACAGAAAACATAGGCAAAAAAATATTTCTTGTACATGTTTGATAGCAAATTACGTATTCTTTAAATTGTGCACTCAAAGGAAGGGTAGCTTCTGGTTTTAAAAAAAGTTGCTAATTTTGAACTTTTTTACAATTGTGAGGCGTTTACTCATATAACATCGTACCTGTCAATTTATTAATGCTGCCTAAACTGCATAAAATATGTTCCACATCTATTTCAGTATTTTATGATAACCATGTGACTTATTCCTTAAACTCTAGGTGACAACGTACTTTTCCTTAAAAAAGATTTACACAGTGCGCAGTTTCTAAACCTTGAAATCGAGTATAGCAGTCACTAGATTAGAAAATTATTTGGCAATTGAGCAAGTTTTTAAAAATCAAAAGCTACCCTTCCTTTGAGCATAAAATTTAAAGAACGAATAATTTTCTATCAAACAAGTACAAAAAATAATTTTCTCGTGCTTGTTTTCTATAAAATATATTTGAATTTATAAGGGCAGTCAAAATCAATGATAAAAAGGCATACTACTTAAGTAGTCAGTTTTTACAATAGATACGTTTTGCTAGTGGTCGAAACGAAGCTCGTGAAAAAGAAGGCATACTATCTTGACTGAACTGACTTCAGAATAAACTACACAATAATCAGTATCACAGCTGGAGTCAATTCCGATTAGCGAAAGAGTATTATTATTTCGCATGTGTCGAAATATTGCATGATCAACGGCGTCTACTGTAGAAGAACAATTAAGTTCCGCTTCGCTTAGGAGCTCACAATTAGAGCCTACGTAGGCAGTCACATAGCGACTATGAGGATATAATTAAATAGAAAGTAAAAAAGCAAAAGGAGTCCGGAATGTCCATTTATGGCTTGTTAGCCGTCATCTAATAATCATACCCAGTATCAATGGTGGGAAACCCCAAGATTCGAGCCAGGGGCCTTTGGTCATTGAGCTTAATACTCGGCATAAAAATGTACTTCCATGCACATCATTGGAAGAGCATTCGAGAAAAGGTAGTCCGTTTTAAAACGTGTGCGAATAAACTGGCTAAAATTGATAAGCATCTCATTGATCAGAATACACTGCACATGGAATAGTATCGACAAAATTGAGCATACAACTGATATACAAGAGGACATAGAACAGCTGCAGTCATGGAGCAGTAAGTGGTGTGTTATGTTCAATCCCAAGTAATGTGTGGTAACGCCTATATTATCGAAAATACTGAAAGAGAATCGCACATCTTTTGAAGCAGGTGTTTAAAACACCAGAAGGCGCTCTTGCCCTGAACATTAAGGAGACATAGCATAGACCTGTCCTGTAATCCCAAAATTCACTCTAACTACAACCCAATCCAATATAAGCCATACTGCTGTAAACAGTAGCACTACACTTTAGCTTATCCTTTAACTCAACCTTAACCATTACTGTAAACTTAACACCATTTGCTATGAAATGCAGCGCCAGGTCGCTTTGACTGCGTAAATTGCACGTCAGATTGTTTTATTTAAGGATGGGGTCTCATACGCTGTCGATTGCGTAACTTATGACATGTCAACTGAAATTCAAAAATTAGTTAACTGGTAGTTGGGTGGAAGTAATGTAGTAATGGGCGTTGTCGTTAGTGATATGGCTGGAGAGTAGCAAACGTGGTCACCCGTCAGACTAAGAATATAATACTGTAATCGCCTGACGAAACTTTGTCCAGGAAAGCGGTCAATATGAACACACTTACGTACATGACCGAATATGACAAAACGCTTGTCTGTAGTCAAAATTTCAACCATTAACGTTAGAGTATGAGGACTTCTGTCTTTTTCAGTCAATCTGGGATTCGTTCTCATGACTGTAGCAATCTGAGTACGACTAAAACTTAGACTGCTACACAATACACTGTAGCGAAGCCTGATATGAGAGAGTCAGGCTGATCTTCCACTGGCGTACGATCTATTAGTTAAAAATGTTAGAAGTAGATACAATAAATTTAATTAAGGCCCCGTATGCCGAACCTCTGAGGATTTCTAAGTCACCGAAATCTGCCAAAAGATAGAACGGAATTCAAAAACCACTACTTTGAAAAATAAGGGTTAGTAGTTATTAGTCAAGTTTATTAAAGGAAATATAGGCAAACGCCTATGAACTCCCTCTTGGTATATAGTGTTTATGAAATGCATCGTAACAGCCGAGCCTTCCAAAGAAGTCATTGACACAATTGTAGACGTCTACTCGCTTGTTTCAAGTAATGCACTCACACTCCGTTAACACGAGCCAGCAGTGTAACTGAGGAAGAAGAACAGACAGTGAAAAAACTCCTAAGGCATGGCTCATAATTCAAAATGGAATGTCATTTTTGGTTTTTAGGAGAGAAACTGCTGCTCGTGGGGAAACGTATGTGGATGATAGGAGCAGGATGCTTCTGTAAATTTTGGCGGCAGCCATGGCGTCCATGGCGAGTAATATCTACATCCGAAGGGCCAGACGAGGAGGAGACCTCAGAGTTACGAGAACGTCTCCAAGAACCGGAGATGAGACCATGATACGCCCTTGCTGGGTCAAGAGCAGAGGAACCCGCCACGTCGTCAGCAGTCAGTTTTTAGGTTGATAGGAGAAAGGGTGTGACGGGGCCGCATAGCCTAGGACCATAGGTGCGGCAGATGCGACCTCAGACGTGATCAGCGCAGTTCGCATAGTGAGCAGAGACGTCGGGTTTAAAACGGGCTTAAAACGCATTTTGATTAAATAATGATAATAATACTACTTAAAAATTACTATTAGTATATATTTATAGCATTTCAGTGTTTTGATTCGGAGCACTCAATCGCGACGATACTCATTAAATCGGTTAAGTTTTGTTTTAAAAACATCCACGGAAGGGGACATGACAATATCCGCAGGAAGGGCATTCCATGCCTGGATTACCCTCTTAGAGAAAAATAATTTTCTTGGGTCAAGTCTTGCCTCAGTCACACGTAATTTGAGGGGGTGTCCTCGCAGCCTAGTGGTGGTGGCCTGCTCAAAGAAGTCATTTGTTTGGAGGCAGCAATCCTGACCACGCAGAATGCGAAATGCCTAGATTAGGTCCCCACGTAGCTGTCTGTAATCCAGAGGAAACAAGTCAAGATTTACCAATCGGGTCTCATAAGGGAGGTTCCGTTGGCCTCGTACTAATTTTGTTGCGCGTCTTTGTACGCTTTTGAGGGTTTTTCGGTCTTTGGCTGTCCAAGCTCTCCAGGCTTGGATGGCAAATTCCAGTTGGTGTCGCACGAACGTGCCAAAGACCTTGCCAAATACAACTTTATCAAACTTAGCAAAGGCGCGCTTGATTAGATACAAGCTCGACATTGCGGATTTAGCCACTTTCAGGCAGTGGAGTGATGGCTTCATTGAAGGCGTGAACCACATCCCCAGGTCTTTCTGAGCCTCTATCTCTGGCAGCGGCGTGTGATTCAGGTAATACATCCTTCGAGGCGCAGTGCTGTTTCTTCCAAATCGCATTAAGTTGCATTTGGCCACATTGAATGGCATGAGTCAAAAGGTCGACCATTGCTCCAGTCGATGCAAATTTGCCTGGAGATTTAATTCATCGTCTTGGTTGCGTATGACCTTCCAAATTTTAGGTCATCTGAAAACATTGCGATTTCGCAGACTAGTCCGCTTATGCAGTCAGCAATATAAGGAAGAGGATAGGGCCAAGAACAGAACCCTGTGGAACCCCGCTGTCAACTGCTACCTCCGCCGACCGCTGTTCGCCAATACATACGGTCTGGGTACGACCCGTCAAGAAGTTTGCGATCCACTGCAAAAGGTTGCCCCTTACCCCTATACGGCTGAGCTTGTAAAAGAGACGTTGATGACGCACAGTGTCAAACGCCTTCTTGAAGTCTACGAAGACTGCATGCACAGTATGCCCTTCATCGAGCGCTCGGGTCCATTGTTCTAGACAATAGAGCAGATTGGTCAAGCAGGACCTTCCCCTGCGGAATCCGTGCTGCTTTTCAGAAAGAAGTTGATGTTGCTCCAAAAAGTGCATCAACTCGCGTTTGACTATGCGTTCCATGAGCTTGCAGGATATTGAGGTGAGGCTGACCGGTCTGTAGGTCGCCCGTCTCCCACTTTTGTGGATGGGTGAGATCCACGCTGCCTTCCAATCGGGTGGCACTTGTCCAGTATTAAGAGAAGCTCGGAAGAGTAAATACAGGGGTACCGCCAACTATATGGCTAGCTCTTTTGATAGTTTTGTAGGTTTTTCATCCGGACCTGATGACTTCGTTTCTTTGTGCTGAAGAAGTTCTCACAGAACAGTAGCTTCCGTGAGTGCAACTGAGTCTATAGTCTGGATCTCACCCACACCGAAGATTACAGCGGTGAACTCAGCCTCTCTCATAAAGACCGAGGGAAAGAAGCAGGATAGATGTTCCACCTTTTCGCTAATCTCGCAAACTTCTACACCGTCGTCTGTTTTTAACTGAGGAATAGGGTCTCGTTTTCGGGTGTCTTCTCTAACGTAGCTGTAGAAAAGCTTTGGGTTTCCTAATGCAGGGTTTATTAGATTACTCTCGAGGCTTTGGCGGCTATTTCGTATCAGGCTCTTAACCTTGTTTCTCTGCGCCTTTTACCTATTGTACGATTCGGGGGTCCTCTCTCTGCGATAGGTTTTCCACATCCTTCCTTTGCGGTTTACTTCTCTCTTTAGCGTCAGCGTTAGCCATCGAGGCCTATTTGTTACTTTCTTTACCGTGATAGGACGAAAATCGGTAATTAGTCCGTGTAATACGGCTTTGAATGCCGACCAATCATCGAGAACGCACCCGGTGAATATTTCATTCCAGTCTATCCCACTCACTATGGCTTTCATTTGCGTAAAGTCCCCTCTCCAGATGTTGCGTCTGGTTACCGCACTACGATCGGGTACAGAGAAGAGTGAATACTCCCTATGTAGCACTACGTGATCACGTTTTCCGAGAGGTGGCAAAGAATTTACGACGTCCACGTTATCAGGCGCTTTGGTAAGTACTAGGTCTAAGCAATTGGCTTGTTGCCCTTCGCGTAGTCTTGTCGGATATAAGACGTGTTGCATAAGGAAAGATGCCTGTACAGTGCGCAGGAGTCGTCGATAGAAAGTTACTTCTGAGCCGGGCGCAGAACTCACGTTCCAGTCGATATGGGGAGGGTTAAAGTCTCCCATGATCATGATATCGGATCTCTTAGCACATTCTCGACTCCTTCTATCAGAATAGCGTCTGACTGTTGGTTGCTCGACGGCGGACGGTAGACCGCCATGATGTCAAGGGTTTGTGACCCTGGCGCTCTGACGTTGAGCCATATTGTCTCTATATTGCCCGCAAGGTTTTCGGATTTGTCGGACACGAGCAGGCCGTGTCTAACATAGAGTAGCACACCCCCACCTTGACGCCCGACTATGCTCTCCCCGGGTTTCAAGTGTTCCGAAAAGATAATTTCCTGATCGCCTAACTTCGTGGAAAACCATGTTTCTGTTATGCAGACGACGTCTGGTTCCAGTTAGCACATAATAATCTTAAGCTCATCTAACTTAGCAGGCCTTGTGCATTGGTATACATGCACTTTAATTTCATTGTACGGTGTAATCCGGTTGTGTCAGTCACTTCCTGACCGTCGTTCGGAGTATTACGGGTTTGTTTGATGTTTTATTTTGCATTATCTTCCCGTTGAAGATTTTCAGGCCTGCCTCGCCATTCTTGTTCCTCGACTGTAATTCCGCTACTAGTTCTCGGCGTTTCAGCCGTTCCTCCGGGGAATAGTCCGGTTGAAAAAACCTCTTTATGCGCGTGACGTAGGTTAGTTTCTTTAGACAAGATTATCTGGACATGTTCCTTGTTTTTAAGTACAATTCTTAGCAGTCCGGGTCGCGACATATCTGCAGTATCTGCCGGCCTTTTCCCGATAGGAAATGACTTCAGAACTTCAAATTCTTTACCTGGCGGGAACAGATCGCTCAGAACATCGTTAAAGGAAACCAAGTCCGGATCATCCTGGTCGTTTGAGCGGTCTGAAATGGGTTCTTTTAATCCCTGTACAACTTGACAGTAATCATGATCCTGTCGGGGTCGTGGGCCCTTAGCTGCAGTTTTCGCCACATTTGTTGCAGTGGGCCTAGAGCTCGGACTGAGTGGTGTGACTGCTTGGCCATCGCAACTGTCTGAAGTTGCTTCTGGCAACCCCTGAACATCTAGATCATGAGCACCATCTTGTCGGGAGTCTTTAAGTACGGTTTTGGCCACCTTCGCTGCAGTTGGCCTGGAGCTCGAACTGGGTGGTGTGACTGCTTGGTCGTCGTAACTGTCTAAAGTTGCTTCTTGCAACCCCTGAAAAACCAGACCATGATCACCATCCTGTCGGGAGTCTTTAAGTACGGTTTTGGCAACCTTCGCTGCAGTGGGCCTGGAGCTCGAACTGGGTGGTATGACTGCTTGGTCGTCGCAACTGTCTGAAGTTGCTTCTTGCAACCCCTGAACAACTAGACCATGCTCACCATCCTGTCGGGAGTCCTGAAGTATAGTTTTGGCCACCTTCGCTGCAGTGGGCCTGGAGCCCGGACCGGGTGGTACTTTATGTATAGGCATCCTCTGTTGTTCCTTAGGTGGTTCATGCGTATGCATTGAAACCGTCAGTTTTTCCATCACAGCGATGGTCTGCTGGAGGATTTTTTTCATATTTGTCATTTTTCCTTCAAGTTTACTATACTTAGAGGCTAAAATATGGTAGCCATCGCAACAGTTTTCTGTGTGCGTCGATTGCACCCAATTAGTTAAGCTTTTTGATCGCCCCTTACAGCGTGCGGCAATAGCGCAGTGTTCAGAGCCGCAGTCTTTTGTTGAAGCGGTTTTGGGTTCGAGACCCTCTCGCGGTAAATTTTGCACTTGATTTCTTGTTTGCATTATTTTCGCACGACAAGTGGGTTTTTAGCAAAAAAGGTTCAAATGTGAAGGTTTGCCTTATATATGAGACAGATAGCCTAAGTCATCGCTTTGCTAATGTAAGAATACGTTTAAGTCGAATCTCCTTACTTAAGACGATTGGTTGTAGAATTTAAGAAGCAGAACTTTGACGGACAACTAGAGAAATGTCTAGACGTGCAAACTTAGTTCAAAGTTGGTAAGAGCAGGCGCACTAACTGCTCTAGTTTAATTTCTAACTATGCAGTAAGTTATTCCAATACTGGTATCAAAGCAAATTTGATATAATAGAATGGAGCGACTCAGCCTCTGTTGTTCTCTATCCTGCTCCTTCGTGTGTACTAGTTTTTGAGAATTTCACCAGCACCAGCGTTGTAGGAGTTTGGTCGGTCCGAGCTCGTTTCGGAAGAGTTTCAACGATAGTCTACTTTCCGAAGAAGAAGATGCGATCACTGGAACAAGGACTTAATTTTCCTGACGTTTCGGATTCCGTCGGGAATCCTTAGTCATAGGTAATCGTAAACAGGTCTGAGACATGCGCATGTCTCAGACCTGTTTACGATTACCTATGAC
>JAYGXS010000005.1:53065439-53104519 GCA_036362985.1 Ligula intestinalis
CTCCTCTATTGATAGTCTACTTTGCTAGTTACAACGTAACTGTGCAAGCAGAGGGATTTAGATCTAGGTGGCGATTAAGGGGAGGAATACTGTAGTACGGTTGGTTCTGCGAACAAATTTTCTGAGTATCCTGCTCTGTACGTAAATCAAGTGTGTTGATCTTGACACACTACCTTTCGCTCGTTGGAAACAAGTTTTTTTCTCTTGAAACGCCACTGCTTAAAAATTTCAAACCGCGCGCAGGCAAGATTTTAGAATCTTTGGCCTTACTCGATTCGCATATTACGTTCTTGCCAAAATCTTTGTGGTGTCACGTTGCATCCCGAGCATGCTGTAAAACATTTAACTGCTGCTTGATGCAATCTGATTGCTTTCCAAACATAGCTAACCGTACCGATTACATTCTATTTTAAAATCTGCGGGAATCTCTGCATTTTATTTTGAGATCTTCCACCAATTTCAATCACCACCACGACCTCTTAGCAGTCCTTCCACTTCAAGTGCCTGTCCACGTAGCAAATGTCGCATTACCCACTCCATTGAATGAAAACACGCAATACTTTCTAAACTAAGGTTCATAACCTTGATGTTTTTAATGTAGCACAAACAATCCATATCCAACATTGCGGAGACAAAAGCAAAGACTAGATATGACTTGTTTCGGAAGCAGCGATTAGATGCGTCCGATGGATACGGATGGGAATATGTTTCACTTTATCTGCACAAATGATCCCCAAGCATTGCGTTAGCGCATAACAGTTTCAGTTGCCTTTTCTCTGTGTGCAAATGGGCTGCTCTGTTCCATGCAACTGTGGTGAATTTGAGAGAAAAAATGATGGCACTACTTTCCGTGCAAATATTGTATTCGAGATAAAAGAAAACGATCTGTATTGACATTTCCAGTGAGTTTTAATCAAATGCCTGCCTGACGTTCACTGTGCTAAACGTTACATTTTATTCGATAAAATGAGATTAAAAATATAACAAGTGGAGAAATATGCACCAGCAGACTATTTATTTGCTAAAGACCAAAACATGTATAGTAAAAGATACCTAACAAGTCAATGTACACCGACCGATTCCGGTAATAAAATGGAGGAATTAGTACTATTTAAAATTATATTGGATTGTCCACTTCATTAGACGATGACCTGTGATTCCTCCTAAGCTTAGGTTCCTGAACTTGAGGTTTCTTTTATTGCATGAACAATCTGTATGTAATACAACGGCAACGACAAATCCTGTTTTTCTTCTTTTAAAGGACTAGCAACGACTTGGTACGGAAGCACCTACTAATTGCGTTCAATATTCAAAAGAGTTTTGAACTTTTAAGAAAAAAAATTGACTACGGATGAACGTGTTTTCACATTTAGTCATGGCGATACTCTTTCAAATAAACTGCTACATCTGGCAACAACAGTTTAAGTACTGCACTCTATTTACCTCTAGTCCCAGAATTTTCTCCTTGGAAAACGGTGTTTGTGGGGTTTTATGGGTGAAGAATAAGGATAGGCAGTGGACTAAACTTTAATATCAGCTATATGCATTTTACTTTTTGCGCTTTAATAAATGTTATTGATTTATAACTTTAAATTTTCCTAATTTGTATGATCGTTTAACGTTTCGGCAAAAACCTGATTATCAAAATGCAGGTTTCCCAAAATTCCTGAGAAAATATAAATGGTGATTAGGATTTCTTTTACTTCAATTCACTTGGGGTTCAACTTAACGCTCTGGGTGTAGGTTACTATAGTCCGTGGTGCGAAGCTTCATGCACACCTTCAGTTTACATGCATAACAAATTAATTCCCAAGGCCGCGGGAAGCACGTTCAATTAAATTTTCACTTTAAACCTTAAATTTACTTTAAACTTGACTTTAAACTTACTTTAAACCTACTTCTACTACTTCTACTTACTTCTACTTATTTCATTCACTGTCTATCGTATTTTCTCCCCCCGATAAACTCCCAACAAGCACCATTTCCGTAAGTCAAAATGCTGGGACTAGGGGTATACGAGGTGCACTACGTAAACGACCTTCGCCCAATATCTCTTACGATTGTCTACATACGATTGCGTACATATCTATATTTTCTTAACTCACTTACGAATCCTCGATCGATGCACACAGTAAGCGATATATGTGCGTTGTCATCAAGTCTTACTCACACAATCCTTGCATTACTACTATTCTCATTTACACAGTATGACACTCCACTTAATTTCATTCTTTATCCAACCACTCTTTGATGCTCCTGTTTGTTGCCTTCTCTCACAGACAGTTGTTCCTCACCCTCTATCGCACACTACTATTCTGCATTGCATCCTGACCTGCACAATATTATACCAGGTGGTTTATTCGATCGCTTCTTATTTAAAAACGCCGTATTTTGTCAATTGTTTTTGATTTAGACGCCCTACACCTTCGCTCTTCAGCCGCCGCAGTAAATAATTTCTTTTATTCCTTTGAACGTCCCCTTTCCCCACCCATATAACCCCCATTAACACGGGTCCCCTAAGAGAAAATATGGGGCTCTTCGTATACAATGTCCACTACCACCGTTACTTCAGATCAAATTTTATCCGAAAACAATAACTGCAAGAAATTATTTCGCTTAGTCCAACCAGCTTTCATAGGTTATCGATAAATTTTTACCCCAGGGCAGAATAGAATGTGCTCCAGACATGGCAATTTATTTTTCACGTTATAGGAAGGCAGTGTTTAGATAAACGACAACTGCGGGAAGAAATATGTAGCTCAAAATATTTAGTTGTTCATTTTAGGCTCGACTGGATCAGCGGTTGCAGCATTGTTTGTTTGAAGTGCAGTTATGTTGATAGTGGCGGAGCGGAACGCACTATGTAGTCCGGACGGTGAGTCTCATCCTCTTGTTTTGGCAGGTATAGCCTTCTAAAAGAGGGGAGGCAGATGCAGGTTTTTTCAGTCACGTTATGTTTTATTGAGGAAAACATAGGCGAACGACATTGAGTTCCCTATTGGTGACATAGTCACTGAAAAAGCATTGGTACAGTACACAAAAGTCATACAATGATCGTTCGCATGATTGGAGGTGAAATGTGAGAAGCCGCTAGTTAGTGGAAAATAGTAAACATACACCACTACTCACTCATTGGAAGTAAAATAATTACGTCAATATAGTATCTCGGCTCATAGGCGACGCCAGGTGCACGGACAATTTAGGTTGCAAAGTGACGAGTGAACGAACATAAGGAAGACAGTCGATATTTTTTTATATTTTTGACGGAAAAGCAAAAAGGATTTCAATCACAAGCAATTGCATCCAAGAGTTTGTTCTCAATGAGCATTTTTGATGAGAACAGAAAGTAAAAATTATGTGGCTCCCTTAATGGATAAATTCTGGTTAACTAAGCCCACACACTTATTGGTGAGAAAATGCCACCCTTTTTAAAAAAGCAGTGTCTATGTATATGTTACGAACTATTTCTTTCCCAAACCTTTTTCTTAAATGACGCCTCTTGTTTGGAATGGTTCTCGTGAGTTAAAGGCTCCTCTAAAAATCAGAAGTTGGCATTGCCTCCGGTTTGCCTACAGCAGGTGGTAAAATGCGTGAAATCCAAGGTTTAAAAAAAAATAAAATCCAAAGTACGTATACATAGCCTTCGCCACGTTCCCAAAAGACTTAACGAATAAAAGTTACCATGCTAATAAAAAAAAGACATAGTAATATTTGACACATTGTTTTCCCGGTAGAAGTTTGAAAAGGGCGAAGATCACAAGTTGAGCAGAATGTATTGACGTCATACAATTTCGCGACCTCTAATTCATCTGCATACGGTCATTGCCTGCTAATATAGTAAATTAACTGTATAATTAGAAGAGTAAAGCTTAATAGGTAAATAGGGTGTGAAACATAAGCCAAAAATGTGGGTGCATAGTGAGGGTTAGAGGAGGGGGCAGGTAATTATCACAGCAAGGCGGTTCAGGTAACAGTGAAAGCCTGTGAAATGTAATTAAAGGGGGGGGGGGCAAAGAACGGAGCAGCAGTCGATCATAGTGGGGGGGGGGGGGAGGGGGGATCGTCACCACGGCAAGGCGAGGTTGATCACATGATCCAGCTGTTTACAGAGTTCTGGTTTTCCTCTGCGTATCGCAGCGGCCTCGGCAAATCGTAGGAGACGTCCGGTCGCAGCCCGAAGTACGACTTTAAACGCGGTCTTTTGGTCAACTATATGGCCAGTATCCACTAAGTGCTTAGTAATTGAGCTCTTTGGTATTTTGTTTTCCGCCCTGAACAGCCACTTCGGCATATGCTCAGCTGACCTTGTTGCCAACTGCCTTTGCGTGCGCCCGATGTATTTGCATCCGCAACTACATGTAAACTCATAAACGCAGTTTGAGGTGGCGTGCATTGGCAGAGTGTCTTTGGTTGGCCTTATTGGGATAGCCGTTGTTGTGCTTATGTACAACAATTTGGAGGCGGGGTAGGTTCTTTTAATCGTGCATCCAAGCCTTCGCTTGATCAAGTTGGATACATTATAACCCTTGAAGGGGAGAAAGATGCTCACTGGCTTTTTTGCCACGGATATTTTAGTAGAATTTTCTTCGCTGCGTTTGCTATACTTATCGATGAATTTCTCAGGATAGCCATTTCCAAGAAACACTTTCTTGAGAAAACACATCTCTTCATCGATCTACTGAAAAGGCAAAATACCAAGTTTCTTTTCCTCTGGATTAGAACGAAACTCAGAAAGTGCATGTATTGCCCTTTCCATATGGTTTTCCGGTAGATGGACCTTTGAATGGAACCATCTGCTACCATTTAATGAAGTTTGGCGAACGCCTCGAGTTTTTCACAATTGAGTTAATTCGAAACAATAAAACTCTGGGTCCATTGGTTGCATCTCCATCTTCTACTCTTCTGAAAATTCTGCTTTACACTAAACAGAGTTCAGTGTTTTTATATGACTATCCTAATAAACTGATAAAGTTCTACGTGTTTAATGATAAATTTTAAGATTATATAATACTTTAAAGTATTTAGCCAAATAATTGGCTTTTAAATATTCTCTCTTATGCACCTTTTCGTTAACGTTATGGTTGTAGAATCACACAAATATATCACCTTATTGGCGAGAAAAATAAACGACCCTAATGAAAGTTGTCTCTGAGTAGGTCTAAGATTATTTAAAAAACGTTATATAAAAAGTTTTTTCTTGGAAAAGCACTTTAAGTGGAGTTTAAGACGTCGAATACCTGTGTAATTTACTTTTTTTGAAGCTAAAGACAAGATAAAAATGGTAAATCTTTACTAGTTTTCGACTTTTTTTAAAATGTGGGATTTATACTGAGCTGAAGATGAAAGAAATTTTCTTTCTATATATATCGGGGCAGTATTCAGTAGGTCTCCTTTTAAGATAACAAAAGTTAAATCGAGTGGCTAAATATGAACGGCAATTTTACCAATAAATGATGATATACTGCCCCGGCAGTTTCAAGTGTTTTTATTTATTGATCCTATTCTATATATTGAAGATGCTTGAACCGGGTTCGTTTTCGGCGTTACAGAGAAACTTTATGACATTTCGCGATACCTCATCAATGGTTGATTACGGGTTCTATTTTTGGTGAAGTAAAACAACTTATGATTTCATGAGTTTACCGCTTATCACTTTTTTCTTTTTTCTGTGATGGTAATGCGTTATCTCATATGTGCATAGCGGTTGCACCTTAACTCTACCCAATGCACAAAATAAACAAACTCAAGTGTGTCTTAAACCCGCCAATAAAAGTTCGAACTTCACATGTAAGCAGATATACAATCTACTGTATTTCGGCTGTTTTTCAAAATGCAGTAGCTTTATTGGTAAATTACTGAAAGAAGAAGAAATCAGTACAGAAAATGTAATAAACTGTTTCGCTTACATTAGATAAACATGCACTGGCCACTAGGGTTTCCTAGGTAATAAATTATCTTACCCGAAAAATACACCTACTAGTTATGTTAAATACATCTGAGGCCTTACTGCATGCACCTGAGTATGCTGTTATCACAGTAACCTACGTTTTTGATCTCCATAAATGATATTATCCTAAATTGATCTGCAGATATATTTCCTCCCCAAGTTCTAACCTTTAACTGAGTTGAGCAGCGCCATGGTGAGGAAGACGAATAGAAGAGCAGTCATTTTGCGTGACCAATGCTAAGGCATGCCCGTATATATACCGTGATATGCATAAATCTAATCATCAGTTCATATGCGTATTTGCACACTTTGTAACTGAGCGTAGTGCTGGCGGATATCTCAAGTTATGCGGAAAATATGACAGCTCGTTTTTTTGCAAACTTCAACACTTATCGAAACCATCGCTGAAGTTTCGGGCAGCAGGCGGGTTTTGGTTTTGCATGCAACGACGTGCGCCTCATATGTGTCTTAATGCATGATTAATAGCAGAATCAAATTTCGTAAACATATAACACGAAAAAACAACAAACATTGTTAAACTTAAGTGCAAATGTGCATATATGAATGCCAATGGAATTATAAAATAAATGTGGAGGAATTTCGTATAATAAGAAAGTATTTTCAACCATGAGGTACATACTATACGTTACAAAGCAAAGAGCTGAATCGCTAAGTCTGAGTGTGTAATTTGGGCAGAGGAGAAATAAAGAAGAAAATCACCTTCTTTATGAAGAACCTATACAGGTTCGTAGAAGTCATATTATATAGATAGGCTTATGCATTCTTAATAATTTTATGTTGGAAGATACACTTGTTTAGTATGGCAGATAAAGAGTCCGAAAATATGAATTGATGGCGCATATTTTTATAAAAATTTATCATTATTTACTATGAAACTCTATAAACGTTAGCAGATCGGCGTATACCGATCAGTTATAGGGCATGCCCACCCCGGATTTTGATACCCTTGTGTGTTCTGATGAAATCTGAAGATAAAAATTTGAGAAGGGGATTGAACACACATTTGAGTTTCGAAGGCGAGATTACTTATCCCAGACGGCCATGCACCCATTAGAAACCTGTCGCAAATTCGCGTGGAAGTACACACGGAATTTGTAGCACATACGAAATGCCGAGTAGTTAAGGCACACACGCTAAAATGGATGTACACACACAGAGACTCTTTGAGTAAAGTGTCCTCTGCTATCCTGTCTGTCTTTTCTTCCCAAACTACAACTGGGGGATATAACACAAAGGTCTATTAGTTATAGTCAATTTATCTCAATTGCCGAATAATTTTCTAACCTGCTGACTGCTACACTCGAATTCAAGGTTTAAAAACTGCGCACTGTGAACATCCTGATTAAGGAAAAGTACGTTTTCGCTTACAGTTTGACGAAGAAGTCAAATAGTTGTCATAATATATTGCAATAGATGTGGAACATGTTTTGTGCAGTACAGGTAGCATTAATAAATTTTTAGATACGATGTATTATGAATAAACACGTCAAAATTGTAAAAAAGCTCATAATTAGCAACTTTTTAAAACCGAAAGGTACCAGTTCCTCAAGTATAAAAATTAAAAAATGCATAATTTACTACCTAGCAGGTGTAAAAAATAATTTTTTCGCGCATGCTTTCCATAAAATATATTTAATTTTATAAAGGCAGTCAAAATAAATGACAAAAAGGCATTCTACTTAAGCAGTCAGTTTTTAAAATAGATACTCTTTGCTAGTTGGAAAGCCCGCATCCTATCATAACTGAAATGACTTCAGAACAAACTACTCGAGAATTAGTATCACAACCTGAGTCGATGCCGATTAGCGAAAGAGTACCGGTCTTTCGCATTATGTCGGAGTGTTGCGTGATTTCCGATGACTACTTTATATAGATAAACCCTTTGATAACTTCATCCAACAATCAGGACTACTAGTCTATCGAGTAAATTACCTGTGACAAGAAATAAACTAAATTTCGAGAGAAAATCCTTGTTACATCAAATCGGATTAAACTGTTTTGCATAAATCTTCAAAAGAAAGAATGCGAAACCCTCGGCAAGAAGGTGCATACTTGGGTTAAAAATTTATGTTTCCTCGCTTCATGCTGTCGATGATACCCCATGCACCAGGTCATCTAATAAAATATCTTCCTATTAATTTAA
The DNA here is from genome assembly GCA_036362985.1 of Ligula intestinalis. Lineage (NCBI taxonomy): Eukaryota > Metazoa > Platyhelminthes > Cestoda > Diphyllobothriidea > Diphyllobothriidae > Ligula > Ligula intestinalis. Next base: position 53,073,551 of record JAYGXS010000005.1, read on the forward strand.
ATCAGTTTAATCGAATTCAGGTTATAAGAGCCTATCTGTTCTCAAATGCTCTTCCAATACTATCCAGGGAAATAAGTTTGGGATGCATATGATGTAAAACAAAGCGTCACCTTTCTCACAGCATATTGTTTTCTAATGCTACTGTTCACCGTTGGTGTTCAAGACGTGCCACTATATATACACGACCGAAAGACATACTTCGATGACCCAGTAGTGCCATCTCACGTGGTAGCAACGGACGTTGTGGTCCCAGCATTGTCATATTAGATAAAAAATAACATTAAGAGAGTAGTTTGTGTAAAGGCAGAAGAATACAAATCTTCTGTGCTGGAAGCCAATCCCACTTTTATGTGCCTTATGACGTAATTGAGATTAGAATGAGAGCCACATGAGCAGTGGTGATACAGTGAATGCATGGGTCAGGAAGGAAATGAGGGCATTGCATGTATTTTAAAGACCAAACAGCAAGCATGCACTATTTTTCAGTTAAACATAATATCTTTTCGTCGGGAAAAAATGTCCACTGGCAGGCGGACAAGGTAACCATCCAGGCACATGAGTCGGACTGCACAAATTTGTCCATGGAGGAAGCGTAATGAGGTCATATTTTGCATTAAAACATACACATTTTACGATGACTTTCAGATAGTTGAAGTCATGCGCGAAAATACACGTGTCATTCTACACATTAACGTTCGCATTCAAAGAATGAATGAGGACCAAAATCCAAAAGTGCAAAACTAAAGTGCTGCGCTTTAGTCACTGTATTTCAGGGCATATTCTTAGTGAAGTAGAATTTGTTTTCTAGGGTAAATTATCCTTTTCTATAAGTGGGTCAACAGCAGACGAATTATGTTGTGCATAGCTTATCTAATGCCACAGCATATTAAACGCGAAACACAATTTTACTTTCCTAGTGGCAATTTACGAAAACATAGTTTCCACAGAAGCGTCTTCTTAAAATCTAACTTGGATATATGGCTACACCGCCTTCGTTAAAATTAATACATAAATGGAGCTGGGGTGTTCATCCGATCTACCTGTTAAAGGCGTATACTCGTCCCGGAAGTACCTTGAGGCTCGTACTTGAGTGATATCAGGCTGTCGCTTAGCGATCTCATGTGGATCCAGACCTTATATACATTGACTATTTGAGACTGTTTGAGACTATTAGATAAGGAGGATCTAGCCACGTGTATATTCGTCACTGAACTTAACGCGAGGATCCTGCGGATGTGTATCACACAACCCTTTCCGAACAGACTTTTGGGTAGCATGTCACAGTTTTAATTTACAAGGTTTGTGGGCGTATTTGTTTGCAAAGGTTGCGTTCAGTATCATATGTACTTAAAGTGATTGGGTGTGGGCTGTCCAGGTGGGGGTACAAATTGAAGATCGTAGCAGGTCGCAGCATATTCCTCGTGCATTTTGTGGCTATGCCACTTAAGGTGCCACTTATTGCTACTCAAAGTTGGGTTATGCCTAGCGGCCACCCTCCTGTTACCACCTCGACCGACGGGCAAAACCAGATGAAGTTCTCCACAGTGTGTCCTCCCGCCACACACCCGGTATGTCCTGGATGAAAGCCGAAATTAAAATAGTAGGCGTAATATGCGGAGGGCACGTAACTCCTAGTCAATATATTTTAAGTATTTTATTGCATTTTATTGTTTTCACTGCATTGTATTGCCTTACTGTCGCCGTCAAGTTTTTGTGATTTTGTGGGGCTGTATTTTAGTATCGTATCTTCATAACCTCATTATTTTGCTTGTCATTACTAATCCTTCTCACTGATACCACAGCCTTTTTATTATTTATTGTAAAAATTAGGTCATTGAATTAAATTAACATTATTTTTAATTTCTCCCTGACTACGTTTACCCCACGGTCGAAAAAATTCAGTGCAAAGGATGACATGCAATCACGTAGGGAGCTAAAACCACAGGGTCATTCTTCCATTTAACCCATAAACTGACCCACAGTGGAGTTTGGCAGCCTCCTCAGCAACAGAATTAATCAGCATAATGTGGACTACAATATCATTACTGAAACCGCCCAATTGCTACCGCCGCAATGATAGATAAATCCGCGCTATAAAAGGTCTGAGCCTTGTTAACCTTCATGGCGTGTAACTGGATTCTTCTTGCATTGCATTCCTCCACTGAAAGGTATTCTGTCTTAACGAAAATGCATACGTGCTTATCGATTGTTCTACAAAATGTATGTTATGTCCCCGTGTTCCACTTGAGCCACTATGTCTTTTTTTACCTCAAGCAGGTGCCAATTGGGAGACATTTCGACAGGCTCTCATAAAAATCTGATTGACGTCGAGTGCCGGCTTTTTGCCTTCTAGGCGTGAACCTGTCGCAGTGGCATTTTCCACTCACTTGCCCCGTCTGGGACAAGAACGCACTCTGCTATCACAACATGCAATCACGTACAGTATGGCGAGTGCTGCAAGAAACTTGCATAAATTTGTAAAAGTTTGAGTTTTTGTCGCATACCAACGAGAATGCATTTAGGAAAACTTCGAAATAATACGGAGCAGCATTAAGCATATCGTGTAATTAAAAATATAGGAAGTACTAAGTGTTTGTAATGAATCAAATGTTTTTTTCCGATAAACGGCAAGTTCTGGTGATGTAAAAGTCAGATATGAATAAGAGCAATATATTTGAATATTTAATTATTTAAGTAAACTAAATAAAAAGGACGTTCCTCTAGTCAAAATATTTTTTGCATATTTACCATTATTGGATAACTGTTAATTAATTATCGTCGAATGAATTGACATAGAATTGACATAATTTCTGCTCCCCATCTTAAACATTTGAGTGGCCTAAAGGATTTTTTCTACAAACTGGGTCTGCGAGGTAGACTAAAAGATTTGAACGTCCAAATAAAGATTTACATGCTGAATGAGCTCTCTTTTTGTCAGCATTTTACTTCTTCTACATCTTCGTCTTCTCTCAACTCAAATAAAATTTGAAAGCGTGCTAAGTGTCTCATTGGCCAACGCAATACACTGGTAGGTGTCGATGCTGTCTTAGGCTACTCCTATACATTTAGTATGATTCCGCGTCATCTTCTTTCTAATAAAACTTCTGCATGCGACTCTCACGGCTGGGCTGTCTCTTGGGTTGGGGACTATTTCACTTCCCGCACTCAATTCTCTCAGTGCGGAAAGCCAAAATCCACGATCCTTTCCAACAGCTCTGGAGTTCGCCAAGGTTCATTATTATGCCCTCAACCATCCTCAAGTGCTGAAGGATGGTCTGAACCACATCTTACCTTGGTCGTCAGAAAATGGCCTTCTATTTCACGAATGAAATTCATTGCAGTTAATTTTTCGACTGCGACCCTCTCCCTGTGCTGAAACCATTGACATTCTGTCCATCGAAATATCTTCCTTCTGCTACCTTGGTGTTGCTCTGGCATCTAACCTCTCAATAACTCTTCCTTATTAAAATTTGTCAACTTTTATATAATATCAGCCACTTGAATTCATATCGCATAAGTTCAACTCTAATCTGAGAATTTAAGAATGCTTGCATTCCCCCCATTCTTTACTGTTGTCCATTTGTTTTTCTCGCTTTAATTAAACAAGGCCTGATCTTTATTAGAATCATAGTCAGAATGCTATCTACAGCCGCCGGTGTTTCCTATGCTTTTAAATTGATCTTATAATAAAGCAACACTTTAAAAATGTCAAGCAATTTACTACTTGTATCCTTAGTGAGGACGCTCACGCTCTCTACTGTGAACTAATGGCTGCAAAATCTTCCCTTACTATGCGCCGACTTATGTCTTGCCGTACATCGGCAATATCAGCACTCTGTACTCCCATTATTAGCATGCTACTTCAAGTGTGAAGAAACGGAAATTTGAGAAGTTGAAAGCCGACCTGTATCCATAGCAGATGTGGATATCGTGCAACCCCTTAACTTTGAGTATTCTGTTACCTTCTACATTTTTTTCTGAGACCAACACTTTTATTTTCCCTTGTTCTCCGTGAATGGAACCATATTTTACTAAAAAGGTTGGATATTATCTTTAAGATAAAGTATTCTCTCTTTCAAAACAAAACAAAGACGACAAGGACCACAGGGTCGTTCTTCCACTTCACCCAAATATCTAAACCATAATGGAGTGTGGCAGCCTCCTCAGAAATATAATTCATCAGCATAATAGGGATTTCAGTGCCATTGTTGTACTTGCTGAAAAAGGTGGAGCAACCGTTCTTAGAGAGGGGAGTCAGTTGCAGTCCTTGCTAATAGGGAGGCTGTCATCCCAATTGCTGTCATGATGGATCCACTCCATATATATTGACTATTTCAGACTCTCAGACAAGGAGGCTCTAGCCACCTCTTCATTTGTCATTGACAGGAAGATCCTGCGGATGTGAATTACAGAATCATTTCCCGACCAGGCCTTTGAGTAGCATGTGACACCTATTATGTACAAGGTTTCCAGAGGCATTCGTTTGCAAATGTTGCTTTCATTATCCTTTGTAATTAAAGTCGTTGGGTAAGCGCTGTCCAGGTAGGGCTACAAAGTGAAGCTCGTGGCAGGTCGCAGCATATTCCTCGTACAGGTTGCGGCAATGTCTGTCGTCCTCAGCTGTCATCAGGCTGCCACTTGTTGCTCCTTGGGTTCTGCCTAGCGGCCAACCTCCTGTTACCACTTCAACAGGCGGGCGAAACCAGATGAAGATGTCCATTTTGCATCCTCTGACCACACATCCGGTATGTCCGGAATGAAAGCAGAATTTACAATAGTAGACTTAGAAGACGGAAGGCACGTTGTTCCCAGTCATTATATATGAAGCATTTTATTGTTTTAACTGCATAATGTTGCCTTAGTTCACCCGTCCGGTGTTTGTTATTTACTATCGTATTTCAATTAACTTGTTAGTATGATTATCATTATTATTCACATAACCTACCAAAGAAAGTACTTTATTATCAGGTATAATGATTACATCCTTGCATTAACTTACCATAATTAGTATATTCCCTCCACTATTAAAAAGTCCAGTAGCCAGGGTGACATTCCATGCTGTGGGTAGCCATAAGCACACGCTCCTTCTCTTACTTCACCCATAAATCTAATGCATAGTGGAGTGTGGCAGCCTCCTCAGAAATAGTCAGAATAATAGGGACTACAGTTTCACTGCTATACCTGCTGACAAAGGTGGAGGAAACGTTATTATAGAGGTGACTCACTATAAGGCCAACAGAGTCCTTACTGATAGGGAGGCCCTCATCCCAATTGTTGTTGACGCAACGATAGACCAAGCCATGCCATAAAGTGCCTTGATTCTTTTTTTGCGCTGCATTCCTTCACTAAAGGATATCCTGGTTAACTAGGAAAGCATGCACGCTCATCGTTTGTCCTTAAAAATGCGTAGGATGTCTTCGTGTGCCCCCTTGAGTGATTATGTGTGTTATCACCTCATGCAGATGACAAGTAGGAGCAATTTCGCTGATAAAATGTGTTTGACGTCGAGTGCTGGCTTTCTGCCTTCTACGCTGGAACTTGTTGTAGTGTTATTTTCCATTCACTTGACCCGCCTGCAGCAATAGCGCACTTTGCTATCATGACATGCAATCACGTACAGTATGGCGAGTGCCGCAAGCAACTTGACTAAGTTTGTAAAAGTTTGAGCATTTGTCGCATACCAGCGAGAACACATTGACGAGAATCTAGGAATAATAATGAGCAGCAGTAGGCATATTAAGTCCTTAAAAATAAAAGAAGTACTAAGTGTTTGTAAAGAAAAAAATTGTTTCCGATAATTGGCAAGTGCTGGTGATGTAAAATTAGATATAAATTAGATCAGTTAATTTAAATATAGTATTAGATTGAAATGAGATTGGAACCAATTTTTTCATATTAAATGAACGTTTCTTCGGTCGAAATGTTTTGTACATATTACCATTAGTAGATATCTATAAATGCATTGTCGTCGAATAAAGTCTGCCAGTATTTTATTGATTTTCAGTGTTTTCATTGATAAGTTAATAAGTTGCACTTTTGTTAGACGTTTACACCAAACTCTTTGAAATAATGTATATTTTAAGACCATTTACCGAAAGCAACTGCTGGCAATCGTAGCTTATGTATGCCCACTCATATACCTTTGGCTAGAGACTTTTGTCCTGCATTGGTTTTTATTGAAGGACATTCGAGGTTCATTGGTGCATTCAAACAAATACTCCTCTGTTATTGCATTTTGTTTAAAAAAACTTCACAGAATAGCTAAACATAATTTTAAAATACAAACCGTCAATGTTACTGCAAGCAAATTTGGTCCCTTTAACTTGGCTTCACTTCAATTTGAACAATTTTGAATAAACTTTTCCAGTTCTGGAAGGGATATTTTCTATACCTATTCTACTTATTTTGCAGTTCCGTTCTAGTATTATCAAAATTAAAGTCTAGTTTAGTTCTCTGTTTCGTAATAGCATTGGAAATTCCTTCGATATGAGTCTACTCTCATTTCCGCGAAAATAAATATCCATTTATCTTAATTAACCTAACTAAAGCAATGATTTTCCTAACGAAAAAGCTTTAACATAATTGAATGAACGCAGTTAATCACAATAGTGTTTTCGTATATGTGGTAAAGTGTCCAGCCAAATTTCATAATTAACGTTGCATGGTCATTGGCGACTACTGTAGTACTAGCGAAAATATTACTCAGCTGCACCCTGATAGTAACATTAGAAACAGCAGTAGTGGTTGTTAGCAGAACGAGCTCTGGCTTCTTAGAATCAGGCTAGACACCTACTATAAGTGAGTGAGGGTAGACAGTGCAGTAGTACCGGCGAAAAGTCTACTGTCACTATATACTAAGTTAAGACAAAGTTTAAGTTTAAGTTTAAACGGCTGCGGCCTTCGCCCCCTCTCTGCGCGGCCATCTCGACTTTGTCTTGTCACCGTTTAAATGCAGTTGAGAGGGTTTAGAGTGGGGTAGGTAGTGGCGCGCCTACTATCACTATACCTGACCACAGTCACCATCCTTGCTCTCGGGTAAATGGTGGACATCTTCGCTTGCAATGGTCGAACTAACAAAGGGCGAGTAAATATTCTTGCTGGCCTCCCCCACGTCACCTGGCGGACTGATCATTCGTTGCTATTCGCTTGGAGGTTGAAGGTCACGTGTACAACCCCAAACACTGTTCAGAAGACGAAAATGCGCTCCCTGGATTAGTCACAGAGGCTGACTAGGTTTGATCAAACCTAAAGGCCTAACAAACAAACACTGTCTCAACCTCGCAACCGCGAGGCAAAGAACAACCCAAGTGCACAACAACGAGTGATCAGTCCGCCGGGTGACGTGGGGGAGGCCAGTAAGCCTACTGACTCGCCTACTACCGCAAAGGGGACGAAGGTCACGCCAGCTAACCAGCAGCCAACCTCCGGAAACCAAATGTTGTCGGCATCGAACGGGCAGGTCAATGTTCACACGTCGTGCACCGATATAAGTTGAGGCATACGGCAATGCGGACTAACTCCAGACCACCAGAACCAACTACCACTTAACTCAGACGATGGAATCGAGAAGGTTTTCGAAACGTCAGTTCAAATCTAATTTGGTCGATGAATGTGCACTCTATTCTTCTTCTTCGTTACCTTTGGGAGATGATCAACGCAATACAGGATCCTATGTGCTGTAAAAATGGCCATGTAAACCTAACACTGATACAAGGATTCATCTCCTTGATTCGTGAATATTCAAGTTGCGTGTTATAGTTACGTGATCGATCATTTCCATTCGGACAAATTTTCAGTTTTTCGTTAAACATATCATTTTAACTAGTTTCGTTCTACCGACTGCCAGCCATTAAGACTAATTTCTTAACTTTACTTACATGTGACACGCAAAAGACCTTGACGGCGTTTTCGAGGCATCTACACACTTAGCCTCCCTGCCGTGTCCTACCCCGTAACATCAAATGCTGCCTAGCCGAATTTCCATTGAAGATTGCTTTTGACCACCAAAAAGCACACGGATGAACATTAGTGGCGAATATTTTAGTCGCTGCTTTTAAATATCACGATGTCATGTGAAATGAATTTGAAAGTGTACATGAATAATACAAAACAACTGATTCCGGATCATAAAACACTGCCTGCTTTCCTAAGCTAACAGGTGTTTGGAATGCGAGCATTTACTTTACTTCTACACCCTTATAGTCAGTTATTACATTGTCACAAAGCATAATGGCACAAGGGCAACCAGACACCTAGTAAACGGACAGGTTTTGCTATGTTCATCCAAATGAATTTCTACGGACAGGCAAGTCAAATCAAAATGGTGCCTTCTAGGTACCTTTGAATGTAGAAAGGGTACCTGGCTGTCTCAAAGACTTTGACGGTACTTAACAATATAACCAAAATATTTTTTGCGATAAATGCAGGGTGCCCAAGAAACTGACTGGATATTTAAAATAATTTTAAACTTGGTATTTATTATAATTTAATTATTTCAAAAACGCAAAAAATATTTACAAGTAACATTTTTTTAACTACATATTTTCAAATTGACGTCCGTTGTGATCCACACACTGCTGACAAAGCAAAACAGTGGAATCGCACACAAAATGAAGCAATTACCTAGCTATTTGGGCGCATATATATTCGATAGGGTCTCTCGATTCAGAAAATGCTGCAGGTTTCGTAGCGTAGCCCTTTTCATTTAGGTACCTTCATTAGAAAAAATCTAGAGGTGCCAATTGCATTGAAAGGTAAGAATATTCTGCAAAACCCCTACGTCCAATTCGCCACTTTGGAAAGATTTCATTAAAAAAGATTTTTCAACGCGATGAAAATTTGTCGGCGCCCCATTTTGCTGGTCCTCTATATCGGTCTCTAGGTCTACTTTCGCACACCTTGTCGATACGAATCATCAGGTTCTTGCTAATGAAGCATAACTTTGTCTAGCGGACACCAGTTAACTTTTTCCAAGGCCTACGCCAACGGGTGCTTGCAACAGTTAAAAAAGTGGCTAAATGGCTAGCGAATCCAGTGCTGTGATGGCAGAGGACGCTGACACAAGCTCTTGCACTTCGGTGGCCAACACTGACGCCATGCGGCGATCAAAATTTGCCCCCACCCACTAGCGACAGTCGCTCATTCAACATGCCGATCTCGCCTCCTTGCGCAGACTGAAATAATCCGCAGTGGCCAATCGGTGCCCACGTCAGACAGTTATTGATTTTTCCACACGCTCAAACTTTAGTTGTTTTCAACAGCTTTCATTATCCCAGCAAATGTTTTGACAGGATGAATAGTTGCCGAAAGCATTTGTTTGCCAACTTTACTTCTTAAATAAAATTATAGTAAACACAACGTTTAAAACTTCTTAAAATGTGTATGTATTTTTGCGACACCCTTTATTTACCAATTTAGAGAAGGGGTAATTGCTTGCTTAACGAATATAATAAGGAATATTTTCGTGCATTTTTTCTTTAAAACATATTTGAATATATGAAAGCAGTCAAAGTCCATGCTACAAATGCATACTATATAAGTAGCCCTTTTTTACTAATAATAATTTTGCTAAACGGCCAGAATGAAACTCCTTAAACAGCTGTCTTCCTGTTGTAATTGAAGACACTTGAGAATAGTCTGCACGTTAATTAGTAATGTTGGTTTGCGACTGGTTATCCCTTTTTCTCAAATTGCAGAATATAACTCGCAGCATTCGCCATATTGTGTTTCATGCTCTGTGTATATCATTGCAATTCGTATCTCGACTGTGCATGGATAGGGTCACAAACGCTGACCATTCATTGCCCTCAAAACTACGCTTTACAAAAAATTACAAAAGGAGAATTTCCAAATATGCTTATGATAAGGTGCACTATATTAAAAACCATCAAATGCTATTACCTGACGTTGGGATTCTCCACGGATTGGTGCGCTATCGTCTAGGGTGTTATATACGAAGTCTAATCGCTCTTCTTTTGGCCCTAACGAAACTATTGGCTTACTTTGGAAAATTTTATTGATTAGAGACAGGGAGACTGAGGTAAAGACAGGTATTTTACAGTTGTGACACAGGTATTTTGACATAATCCACAGAAAGCCGCCGTCCGCAGCTGTCTGTGAATTAACACATAACCCTGTCTATGAACATGCTCTGCAGAATTTTTAAACAAACAGGGAAAAAAATGTTGGTCGAACTGAGTTTCATTTTTCAGAACGGCAGTATGCACGCTGTATCACATGCAACTGCGCGGCGTCCTGCTGTTATTACTGTGTTCGACAAATTTCCATAATTCACTTTACCCAAATGTGAAACATTCACGACCTCGTTGGGTGTTGAACCTACTCAACAGTGAAGGGTTTTCGCAGCCGACGTTCTACCACTGAGCTACGAGGCTCATCGTTAGCCTTGAATTATTTGCACTTGGATCGATTTTACCCGCCCTACTTACCACTCGTGTGCAGTCCAACATTACGGAACAGTAAGCTGGCTGCCTTGGCAGGTAAAACTAAGCAATCATCCGCAATCTACCAGAATGATCACTAGGATTACTAAATTGTTAGATTTTTATCAGTCAGTGGACCTATTTGTGCAAACATTCGCGGCTGCAGCTGCACAGAAGCCTTCCCTGCTGTGTGGGTTCAACTCCAACCGGAGCCGCAAATTTTTCATAATTTTGTTAACTTCATTTCCTGCAATCACATGAACAATGCTGACCCAAAGTTCAGAAGAGGGTTATTGTATCTGCCTAATGGAAAACCTGCTATCTCTTATTTACACGAAGACAACATGCATTTCAAACGCCAACGCCAGAAGCAAGAGAGGTCAGTATTCAGCGCAACTTCTCGGGTTTGTCTCGTGAAACAGCACAAAGATTGATACTCAACTTGTAAGGACCGCTTCAGCGCATTCCATTTAATTAAGCCTACACAAAATTGACACACACACATGCAGCGTGTAACAAGCAGATCCGACGAATCGGGTGCCGTTCTGACATTCAACTCCAGCATCTGCCAGTACATATCGCAAAGCATATAAATAACTTCTGCCTGCGGGAGGACGCTGCTTTATCGACCTTTCATGCAGGTAGGCATTGCCATCTCATATGCATCTAAACCTGTAAAATTAAAAAAACGTTTTCTTTATTATGCACTAAATATTAATTTCGACAGCATTGCTCAATGGCAAGATTTCTAATTGCTTTTTTTTAATACGTTGTCTTCATCACCTTACCATTTTACTTAGATAGCATAAAATTATTTAACTGCATTTTCATACTTGCGGTAGACCTACGGTCGTCGGCAACTATCTAACGACTGAGGATATTAAGAAACAGGAGAAAACTAATGAGCAAGCAGCCGTATGCCCACAGTAATATTTGTGTAACACATAATTGTTCATCTGCCTAGTCCCTACCAATAATGGACTAAAGCCTACTTTTCTTTTGTAGGAAGCATACATAAGGCAGTAAGTAGGGCAACTAAACCACCTTGTTTGGCATCTATTAACTGCACACTGTTTTAGCAATTTTGTGCGAAAATGGAATTATTTGATAACCATTACATGCAAGCACGCGTCTAAGGCTAGCCTAGAAAACTCACAGAAACCGTTGCGCGCTGTTTGAGTCATTAATAGTAAGCATGACAGAAACAGAAGATGCGATCGCCGAAACAAATATTTTACTTTACTGACGTTTCGGTTCTACCGTAATCACTGCTAGGGGTCATCACTGGTTCGGTGATGGCTAGACAGTCCGTTTCCGAGTTATTAATTGCCGCTGTTTCGTTGTTCGTGTTGGATGCGTGCTTGATAATTACGCGGCGATTATTCTGACTGTCGTCGGGCTTGATAATGAGCCCAGCTCTGCTCAGAAAGTGTCTCAACATGCAGTATAAGGACGGCAATTTACTGCGCTTTTTGACTGACTTTGGGCCTGACAAACGACACCCAAGCAGCTTGCGGCTCACGCGGTTGTCACCTCTTGACTTGATTTTGGTCCCATTAAACTTGAAAATATGGCTGGATCCCGTCGAAGGAGCTGCAGCCTAGGAATTATCATATTTCTTCCTCACCGCCGATGCGTGCTCGGCCATTCGCGTCCGGAATAAGCTCCCGGGTTTTCCGACGTACTTGCACTGTCCATAACTAAACCACACTTGATAAACGACTTCAGCCGTTTCCTGCTGTGGCAGTGGGTCTTTCGGTCTCATGATCCGGCGACTGATAGTTGCTTCTGGCCTGTGCACAACTTCAATTGCAAGTGAGTTGAGCATGGAAGTGCACTCCACCTACTCGTAGATGGCTTCTTTGGAGGTAAATTGCGTAAGCGACAGAACATTAGGAGTTGGTGGATTTGAGGTCCTTATTCGCTTCTTAGGCAATGCTAAACAAATCATGAAGGCTTTAATTAATCCATTTAAGCAATTCGATGGCGTGCGTATGACGCACTTCCGATATTTCGAATTTGTAGGAAGTGAGCAACTTTAAAACTTGAAGAAGACTGCAAGTACATTATGTAAGTTGCTCAATTCTGTGAAAAATCAGTCTCAACATGTTTGTGATAGCAAATTGCAAGGGCAGAGACTGAATGTCTTTTTGCCTAACGGAACACTTAGATAAGTTATATTTATTTTTTATTTTATCTACTCATCCGACTACAAAGTCCATCCACAAGCTGCCGTTATTATATGGCCTGCATGGTAGCCTGTAAACCGATAAGGCATCGCTAAAATTAACAAACATTCTGAAAGGTCAAAGAAAAATGCTTATTTTTTGGGAATCGTCTGCTGTATTTTGCTTCATTGTGGCAAGGTATGGCAACACATTTCCCAAAGTGGAATATAAACGTTCAATTATCATTTACGAGGCCTATTTGTTCAATAGGGCCTTGCAACTTAATCTAGAAGCGGCTTGCTGCCACCCGACGACAATCATAATTCAGGAGCATATTTGAAGATAATTATCCAGAAAGTCATTGATGGCACTTTACTGTTTTGTTAACCTCTGCAAGGCGAATATCCTCCTACCTATCCCTCGGAGTAATTTTAAAAAACACAACGCCGAACACTAACAAATGTTTTTTTAAAGAACACCATGGAGTTGAAAGCATGGGTCCGAGGCTCATACAGATGCATTTATACATTTTGCGTTGCTTTCGCCATAATGGGACTGGCAGCATTGATTCCCGGCTGTATCCTGCTTGCGAAAAATGAAATCCCGTTCAGCTATGCAGAAAAAGATGAAACTATGTACGTCAGATCTTCGTTTGCTTTTTTCTGGTTCACTACAAATGGTTACCTTCGAAGTAGACAGTTCTAAATCAGGAAGATCTGCAACACATATATTTTGGTGTAGAAACCAGAGTACCTAAAAGTGCTGCCCGAAGTTTAAAACTAAATTCATGTCTTGTTCATCTAGTTATACGGTTCGCTTCGTAAACTGTTTAAATATATAGGGTGCTTTGATTAAAACTGCTTGGTGTAAAAGTGGAAATTAGAAAGCCCTGCGAATTTGAATAAGCATAACCACCACATTTTTTCCGTGAAAAAAATATGGCTTGCACTAGCAGGTCTACGCGTTTTGCCCATGTCAACCGACAGGTTGCCATTGTTAGTCAATATAATCCATCAATGTCTTGCCACCGACAGAAAATCGTGGAAGGCGGACGGACTGCTGTAAACGACTGCTGCATTCTGTACTCACTATAACGTACTCCGTCAGGGTGCTGGAGCCTAGCGCGCTGAAGTCTCTGATTCACAAGGACTCAACAGTTCCACCGTCGCTCTCGACGAGATCCACTACGAGCTTTAGCAGACAGAAACAACGGGGTGACTCCCACGGAGAATCGATCCCACTCTCACACGTCTCCCGCACGTGTATTGGATGTGAGAAAAAAGCCGAGAAGACCGGAAAGGGGGCACTGAGCAGGTGCCTGACGCGGCCAAAACTTAAATATGCCTCACAACAGCCTACACGGCTAAAAAGGCTCACGTGTATGCGAGAGGGCAATAAAGGCCACATTAAAAAGTATCTATTGAGTATGACTCTAAGTCCACAATTAGCCACTTCGCACAGAAAAAAACATACCCTGGACTGACTGTGGTGTCCCAGTTATCCCGTCACTAGGCAACTGTCCAAGTCATGCCTTTAGTGCATCGTTATAGCTTCACGAGCATCAGATTGCTTATATTGAGGATAGAAATGAGCTGAGAGTCGACCTACCTTCCTCCCCAGTAGCCAGCAACAGGCTACCGCCTAGCTCAGCGAGCGCCTGAGGTGGGATGAACGCAGTGCTATAAAAGGAAACAGAGCCAACGTGAGCATTGTACAGCAGTTTGTGCAAGTGAAGAAAAAAATAAGAAGAGAGATAGAGAGAGATGACGAAACTGTAAGATGCTGACCTTAGAGGAAGCAGTCTTACCTCGCCTACTTATTCACCAACATAAAATATTTGTCAAAGTGTTTTGCACACTTAACAAAGAGTGCCATATATTACTCAGAAGTAATCACAATCAAGGTGCTAGTTGCTTACATGACATTGGCTTTAATTTCGCAGAATTTTCGCCATGGGAGCCACATTATTTATCCTGGGAATACTGTGCTTTATTTGGTCTGCAGTTCTGGTTGGCTGTACGAACTGTCTTAAAAACGTATATGAGGACGAAAAGGATGGAAACCATTCAGATGTGATTGAAGCAATCAACAATTATGTAATATTGCTTCGTATCACAAAGTGTTTTTGTTCAATGAGAATTAAAAAATTCAATATTAAAGTTCAAATAACATGAATTAAACATTTTGCTATCTGTAGCTACCTATCATTTGCGCATTATAATTCAATGTTATCAAAATAATCCAGTGTGATAGCTCAAAATCACGGTTGGTATGCTACATTGCGTACTCTTTAGAAACTCCAGAATAAGCATGCTAACATGATTAGGATACGTTTGCGTTCGTTTAAATAACGGTAGAACTTGGTCTCAGTAAATTTCTTAATTACTGGTAGCGTAGATATGCTGTCGAGTTAAAATTCACGAGGAATGTGAATAATGAACGATTGCGTTGCTTCGACAGTGAGGGTACAAACTCACAAAATGTGTTCGAAAACGTAATAAAAGTCATTTACCGGAAGTCAGCACACGCGGCGTGCCCATTAACTACTTTACCAGTAAATTAAGAACCATAAAAATATAATTAAGAGTTTGGTTGAGAAATTACTATTTACTAGCATAAAAAATTTAATTTTCACAAAAATCAGCAAATTCAGGTAAGGGCAATATTAAAAGTCGCTGGTCCAATGTGAAACATAAATATGTTTAAGGCATGGAAATGGAAAGGAATGGAAAGCTAATGCAGAATAAGTACTTATAAATAATCTGTATACTTAATAAAAGTGAGTTGTCTGTCTGTCTGTGTCTTCGTTATCATTGGTCGAAGGGGTCACCTCTAAAAAGCCTTCTGCGCCTTCGAAGCGCGTGTGACACTGGCATGCGCGTGTGTGTGTCTCTCTACTGTCCGAGCATGTGCAATGGCATGCGCGTGTGTGTGTTTCTCTACAGTCCGAGCGTCTGACTGCTTTCATTGTTTGGGCGTCTCATTTTCGCGCGTGTGAGGATTTAGCGATCATGTCGCTGTCGCCCCGACTGACACCCGACGTGACAGGCGGATGTGAATATGCCACGGGGGTTGGGCGGGGGTGGGGAAGGGGTCGTCGCGTCCAGGTCGTCGCGGCCGCTTGAAACGTCACCCCCCCCCTCCTCCCGCCTCTAATGCAGCAAGGGCTACAACGGTGTTTGCGTAGCTGTTTCATACTCACTGACGTAAACCCCCTTTCCGCTTTGACCCACACACACATGTACTTGCTGCTTGAAACGGCACCCTCCCGCCTCCTCCTCCCGCTCTTAATGCAGCAAGGGCTAAAACGGCTGCCTGTACAGCTGTTTCAAAGTCAGTGACCGTAAATCACGTGGTCTGCTACCGCTTGCCCCCCATACTTACGTTTAGGCAGTCGCAGCTCATTGAAACACCACCCCCTCTCCACGGTTATGCGCCTGCCTGCCACGCACTGGGCTCATAGTCCGGCTGGCCCAATCAAACTGAATTTCAGCTAGCTTTTAGTTTAGCTTGCATGGCCTGCCATACAAAGGCGTTCGCTTTAGTTCTAATCCTCACAAACTACCATTATGGACAACAGTGACACTGGCAGAGATGTTATGAACACAAGCATCATGACCAATGATGATGGGCCTGCTACTGAAGGTAACCTTGCACATTCCTTGTTCTCCTGCCCCACCTTTTTTGTTCAAAATAATACTCTATTTGCAGGTGCTACCTTATTAGAAAGCATAGGAGGTAGAGCAGCCGCGAGAAGACAAGTTCGGGCAAAGGAGCAGAAGAGAATTGCCAGTGCTAATAGACGTTCGCAAGAAACACAAGAAGAAAGACGGCTTCGACTGGAGACTGACGCCATTCGTCAGCGATACCGACGCTCCCAAGAAACTGAAGATCAAATGCTTCAAAGAAGACACGAAGATACTATTCGCCATCAAAATAGCCGCTCCCAAGAAACCGAAGTCCAAACTATTCAGCGAAGGACCCTAAATACGGCAAGACATTCGCAACGTCGGCAAAACATATTACCTACACGTAGAAGTGCGCGTCTGGCTATGCAAGTACCCCAAAGTGCTCCCTAAAGCCCAGCTAATGCTGAAAACTTAAGTTTGCAGCCAATTCAAATACGGTATGACGGCTCTGGTCCGTTGGTTGCTTCCCTAAATGCCCAGATTTGGAACAGAGCCTCCCTCAATTACAACCCAAGTCTTAATTATGCGGGAGATGCGAATGTTTCCGTTGGGAAGATGGCGGAAGTTTGTGGTCATTGTCAGGCGAAAAAATGGACTGATGAAACAAACGGCATGTGCTGTTCTAACGGAAAGGTTTCACTAAATAACTTCCCTGAATCGCCGGAACTACTTCAAACACATCTTGCTGGTGATACCAGCGACTCCAAACATTTTCTTTCAAACATTAAACAATACAACGGGGCGTTTCGAATGGCCTCTTTTGGTGCCAACATTGTTCATGAGGTTGGATTTATGCCGACCTTCAAGGTGGAAGGTCAATTTTGTCACCGGATTGGATCGTTACTACCTCCTCCTGATGGTGAGCCGAAATTTCCACAAATATACTTCGTAGAAGATATCAACCAGCAAGCTCAAAGCCGATCCCGAGTGTACCCCGGCTTGTAGCTTCATATAATACTGTCCCTTCAAGAAATTCTACACCAACGCAACAGTTACGTTAAGAGTTTCAAGTCCGCCTTGGAGATACATGCTTCCCTTGATTTCGCCATTGTCACAGATGCCCATAAACGCCCCCGCGGAGAACATCAACGGAGATTTAATGCTCCCGCATGCAACGAGGTGGCCGTCATCATGTCTGATACGCAGCATGGCAACAGGGATATTGTCTTGAGGAGGAGAGACAATAGACTACAGAGGATATATGAGACACATCGCTCATACGATGCCCTGCAATACCCTCTCATCCATGTTAATGGTGAAGATGGTTACCATTTCGGCATACCACAAACTGGCACCAATAAAACAGTAAGTTGTAAAGCTTTCCACTCAGATCACTTTATGGTCCGAGACCGAACTTACAGTCTACACAGTCGATTCAAAACGTTATTTCTTCAATTTGCTGTTGATATGTTTGCCAAAATGGAAGCAGAACGTCTTTGCTATTTTCGCACACACCAGAAGGAACTTCGCGTGGACAACTACATCCACCTAAGAGACAATGTGCTTAGTGATGATAGTAATAATGTTGGTCGCGGTCAACTTCTCATCTTACCGTCAAGCCACACTGGGTCGCCTCGCTATATGCATGAGAAAACTCAAGATGCATTGGTTTACGTTAGACATTTTGGGCTCCCGGATCTATTCATTACGTTTACCTGCAACCCATCATGGCCTGAAATTGCCGATGAGCTACTCCCCGGTCAAATGCCAAAAGATCGACATGACTTGTCCGCGCGGGTATTTCATCTTAAGTTAAAAGCCATGATGAAACTCATCACGAAATTCAAAATTTTCGGTGATGTTCAGTGTCATATGCACACTGTAGAGTGGCAGAAGAGGGGGTTGCCCCACGCTCACATTTTGGTCTGGCTAAAAGTAAAATTGCACTCTGTTGATATCGACAAATTCATGTGTGCAGAACTGCCTGACCGATCCGTTGACCCAGTTCTGTTTGAAACGGTCAAAACTCAGATGGTGCATGGTCCATGCGGTCAGATAAATCCCAACAGCCCTTGCATGAAGGATGGAAAATGTACCAAGAAATACCCCAAGCGATACCTTGATGTCACTCAGACTGAGGGAGATGGTTACCCTCTGTACAGAAGAAGACGACCTGAGATTGGTGGTTTCGAAGCTGTTTTGAATGAACAGCGAAACGGTGGTGTGGTAATTGATAACCGTTGGATCGTGCCGTACTGTCCGCTTCTGTCAAAAGTATTTAATGCTCATATCAATGTTGAGTTCTGCAACTGTGCGAAGTCCATCAACTACGTCTGCAAATACATCAACAAAGGTTCCGATGATGCAATTTACTCACTCAACCTCCGCAACAGAAACGATGAGATTACCCGATATGAAATGGGGAGATACATCAGCAGTAATGAAGCATTCTGGAGAATCTTTGGTTTTGATATCCATAAACGATTTCCGGTCATTGAACACTTAAGCGTCCACCTAGAAAACGGCCAACGAATTTACTTTACGGAAGGATTCCTCTTGGACCAACCTCAGAAGCTCAAAGATACGACTTTAACTGCGTTCTTCAAATTGTGCCAGCATGATTCATTTGCCAATACGCTTTTGTATATTCAGGTCCCCTCGGAAGCAAAGCAAGTATACCCGGCGAAAGATAGGGGTTCCAGTTGAGGAACATCCGGGCAGCAACTACGAAGTTAAAATGGTCAGAATCTACACTGCTCACCCATCTCACCGAGAATGCTTCTACTTAAGAATGCTACTTCACGAAGTCAGAGGCCCAACATCGTTTGAAGACCTCAGAACGATTGATCGTCTTCTGTGTTCAGCCTACAGGTGAGCCTGTACGATGCGAGGTACGTTTCAATGTGATAACCGGGAAGAGAAATACCATTACTGAAGCCGTTGTTACTAACACTCCGTATCGATTGCGACAACTTTTTGCTTTGTTGATTAGGAGTTGCGAGTTGACCTGCCCGTATGATCTATGGTTGAAGTTCAGAAGCGATATGTCGGAAGAATACCGACATCAACTGCAGATGCAAAGTGTCGATGTTCACATCGAATGTTATGCGCTCATTGATGTAGGAAATACCTTGGTTGAAATGGGTGGAGAGCAAATTGAAACGTATGGATTTCCTCCTCTTGACAGGAGCAAAGAAACCCTACACTTGAAAGTGTCTACAACCGCAGTAATGGCGACTACGTTTTCTTTTTGGATGCGCCTGGTGGAACTGGCAAAACTTTTGTCATTAAGTTGCTTTTGGCTGAATTGCGCAAAGAAAGCAAATTTTTTTGGCTGTTACATCGGCTGGTATAGCAGCGACGCTACTTCCTGGTGGCAGAACTGCTCACAGTGCCTTCAAGCTTCCCCTGAGGTTACCTGACGACGGTACCGCAACATGCCACATAAGCAGAGGTAGTGGCTCATCTGAATTGTTGAAACGGTGCTCAGCTATAATTTGGGATGAGTGTACCATGGCCAATAGAATTGCACTGGAAGCGCTAGATAGAACGTTGCGTGATGTCACAGAAAAGAACATACCGCTTGGTGGCATTTCAATGGTTTTATCTGGTGATTTCCGCCAGACACTACCCGTGATTCAAAGGGGTACCAGAGGTGACCAGGTAAAATTCTGCCTGAAATACTCACCGCTATGGTCAACGGTAAAGACCTTAAAACTCACGACCAACATGAGGGTTCGCCTCCACAATGCCCATGAATCCGACGAATTCTTAACTAACATCTTGAAGATTGGAGAAGGGAAAATTTAAACAGATGGAGTCGGAAGCATCCCCATTGAGCAATGAGAGACGAAGTTTCCCTCATCTGCAAACCAACTTTTCCGACGCAGAATGGCCATAGGAGCAAGTAATTCTTGCTCCTACAAACAAATTTGTCAATGCCATTAAAGACAGAATTAGCCGTCTTCTTCCAGGTGAGGAAAAAATTTACAAATTATTCGACACAACCGTTGACCCTACCGACTGTGTTAATTACCCAGTGGAATTCCTGAACAGCTTGGAAATACCTGGCGTTCCAGCACACAAACTGGTTCTGAAGGTCTGTGCACCAATTATGCTGATGAGAAATCTCGATGCACCACGGCTATGCAATGGCATTAGGCTAAATGTGAAGCGGCTGATGTCATACCTGATAGAGGCCAAAATTATGACCAGTTGTGCAAAAGGGGAAACTGTTTATATCCCCCGCATTCCTATAGTGCCATCTAATACTCCGTTCAATTTCCAACGACTTCAATCTACACTGAAGGTGTGCCTTGCTATGCCCTTCTGGAAGTCCCAAGATCAATCCTTCGAGGGGGCTGGAATTCACCTGGAAGAATCGTGCTTTTCCCACGGTCAACTCTACGTTGTGATATCTCGAGTTGGCTCGAGAAACAATTTGCATGTCTTGGCTCCTAACGGGCTTACGGGAAATGTTGTTTATCCAGAAGCGTTAGTGTGATAGCTTTACCTTCCAGGTATGCATTAAAGCCTACGTGTGGCAATATCTCATGCACTTCAGCAGCCGCTCAAAATGCCGTCCCATTGTTCCCTAACGCACTTTTCAGCATTATTTTAATGTGCGCAACTTTTCCTTTTGGTGGTGAGAAAATCCACTCTGCATGGTGCCCCCCTAACAATTCTCCCATAATCACGTATTGCGCATTAACGTTGATTTTAAAAAAATATTTATCCTTTCAAAGTTCTGCTGTGATGGTGCCAAAACTTACCCCTTTTCGCCGAAAGCATACTTCTCCACTGCCATTTTAGCACCTGGTAAGTGTTCTTTTAGTGGTTAAGTACGGCCATTCTATACGGGACAACAATTACAGTTTACCACCTAAACTTATTAGTTCTTTACTGTGACTCACTTATCCTCCGTCCTGCTGAACAATGCTCTTCCCCGTCCCTAGAGGTCAAATATAACGTAGGCATTGTAAATGTCATAATTTTCAGGAATAACCTATATGAACTTTAAGTAGATTAATAGAGGACAACGAAGCCGGGCAGTTGCGCCAGTACTCAACTAAAAGTAAGTATCTGTTTTGAATGAAAATTAATGATATTTACAATGGCTGAGCATGCTTGATCTCATTGAACGGGGTAAGGCGTTGTTCAGCAAATAAGAGTAAATAAATAAGTATGTTTGCGGCGAGTTTAGGCACCAGTAAAGCTGAAAGAAAGCTGTTGAAAGAATAAAGAATTTGTTTTTAAACAAAATTCAAAAATAATGAGAAATACTTGATTATGGAGAGACTGGAAGGGAGGTGCCATGCAGGAGTGCAGTTTTCAACCACCGAAAGGAAAAGGCAAGAACATTAAAACAGTAGTGGTAAGATACGTTAGCGGGGAAAACTGAACGGCAGAAAACAATGGGGCAACATTTCGAGCGACTACAAAATTACATGGATATTGTCACAGGTAGGTATTAATACTTACTTTAAGGAAATGGAAGGTAAAGTTATCACACTAACGCTTCTGGATAAACAACATTTCCCGTAAGCCCGTTAGGAGCCAAGACATGCAAATTGTTTTTCGAGCCAACTCGAGATATCACAACGTAGAGTCGACCGTGGGAAAAGCACGATTCTTCCAGGTGAATTCCAGCCCCCTCGAAGGATTGATCTTGGGACTTCCAGAAGGGCATAGCAAGGCACACCTTCAGTGGAGATTGAAGTCGTTGGAAATTGAACGAAGTATTAGATGGCACTATAGGAATGCGGGGGATATAAACAGTTTCCCCTTTTGCACAACTGGTCATAATTTTGGCCTCTATCAGGTATGACATCAGCCGCTTCACATTTAGCCTAATGCCATTGCATAGCCGTGGTGCATCGAGATTTCTCATCAGCATAATTGGTGCACAGACCTTCAGAACCAGTTTGTGTGCTGGAACGCCAGGTATTTCCAAGCTGTTCAGGAATTCCACTGGGTAATTAACACAGTCGGTAGGGTCAACGGTTGTGTCGAATAATTTGTAAATTTTTTCCTCACCTGGAAGAAGACGGCTAATTCTGTCTTTAATGGCATTGACAAATTTGTTTGTAGGAGCAAGAATTACTTGCTCCTATGGCCATTCTGCGTCGGAAAAGTTGGTTTGCAGATGAGGGAAACTTCGTCTCTCATTGCTCAATGGGGATGCTTCCGACTCCATCTGTTTAAATTTTCCCTTCTCCAATCTTCAAGATGTTAGTTAAGAATTCGTCGGATTCATGGGCATTGTGGAGGCGAACCCTCATGTTGGTCGTGAGTTTTAAGGTCTTTACCGTTGACCATAGCGGTGAGTATTTCAGGCAGAATTTTACCTGGTCACCTCTGGTACCCCTTTGAATCACGGGTAGTGTCTGGCGGAAATCACCAGATAAAACCATTGAAATGCCACCAAGCGGTATGTTCTTTTCTGTGACATCACGCAACGTTCTATCTAGCGCTTCCAGTGCAATTCTATTGGCCATGGTACACTCATCCCAAATTATAGCTGAGCACCGTTTCAACAATTCAGATGAGCCACTACCTCTGCTTATGTGGCATGTTGCGGTACCGTCGTCAGGTAACCTCAGGGGAAGCTTGAAGGCACTGTGAGCAGTTCTGCCACCAGGAAGTAGCGTCGCTGCTATACCAGCCGATGTAACAGCCAAAAAAATTTGCTTTCTTTGCGCAATTCAGCCAAAAGCAACTTAATGACAAAAGTTTTGCCAGTTCCACCAGGCGCATCCAAAAAGAAAACGTAGTCGCCATTACTGCGGTTGTAGACACTTTCAAGTGTAGGGTTTCTTTGCTCCTGTCAAGAGGAGGAAATCCATACGTTTCAATTTGCTCTCCACCCATTTCAACCAAGGTATTTCCTACATCAATGAGCGCATAACATTCGATGTGAACATCGACACTTTGCATCTGCAGTTGATGTCGGTATTCTTCCGACATATCGCTTCTGAACTTCAACCATAGATCATACGGGCAGGTCAACTCGCAACTCCTAATCAACAAAGCAAAAAGTTGTCGCAATCGATACGGAGTGTTAGTAACAACGGCTTCAGTAATGGTATTTCTCTTCCCGGTTATCACATTGAAACGTACCTCGCATCGTACAGGCTCACCTGTAGGCTGAACACAGAAGACGATCAATCGTTCTGAGGTCTTCAAACGATGTTGGGCCTCTGACTTCGTGAAGTAGCATTCTTAAGTAGAAGCATTCTCGGTGAGATGGGTGAGCAGTGTAGATTCTGACCATTTTAACTTCGTAGTTGCTGCCCGGATGTTCCTCAACTGGAACCCCTATCTTTCGCCGGGTATACTTGCTTTGCTTCCGAGGGGACCTGAATATACAAAAGCGTATTGGCAAATGAATCATGCTGGCACAATTTGAAGAACGCAGTTAAAGTCGTATCTTTGAGCTTCTGAGGTTGGTCCAAGAGGAATCCTTCCGTAAAGTAAATTCGTTGGCCGTTTTCTAGGTGGACGCTTAAGTGTTCAATGACCGGAAATCGTTTATGGATATCAAAACCAAAGATTCTCCAGAATGCTTCATTACTGCTGATGTATCTCCCCATTTCATATCGGGTAATCTCATCGTTTCTGTTGCGGAGGTTGAGTGAGTAAATTGCATCATCGGAACCTTTGTTGATGTATTTGCAGACGTAGTTGATGGACTTCGCACAGTTGCAGAACTCAACATTGATATGAGCATTAAATACTTTTGACAGAAGCGGACAGTACGGCACGATCCAACGGTTATCAATTACCACACCACCGTTTCGCTGTTCATTCAAAACAGCTTCGAAACCACCAATCTCAGGTCGTCTTCTTCTGTACAGAGGGTAACCATCTCCCTCAGTCTGAGTGACATCAAGGTATCGCTTGGGGTATTTCTTGGTACATTTTCCATCCTTCATGCAAGGGCTGTTGGGATTTATCTGACCGCATGGACCATGCACCATCTGAGTTTTGACCGTTTCAAACAGAACTGGGTCAACGGATCGGTCAGGCAGTTCTGCACACATGAATTTGTCGATATCAACAGAGTGCAATTTTACTTTTAGCCAGACCAAAATGTGAGCGTGGGGCAACCCCCTCTTCTGCCACTCTACAGTGTGCATATGACACTGAACATCACCGAAAATTTTGAATTTCGTGATGAGTTTCATCATGGCTTTTAACTTAAGATGAAATACCCGCGCGGACAAGTCATGTCGATCTTTTGGCATTTGACCGGGGAGTAGCTCATCGGCAATTTCAGGCCATGATGGGTTGCAGGTAAACGTAATGAATAGATCCGGGAGCCCAAAATGTCTAACGTAAACCAATGCATCTTGAGTTTTCTCATGCATATAGCGAGGCGACCCAGTGTGGCTTGACGGTAAGATGAGAAGTTGACCGCAACCAACATTATTACTATCATCACTAAGCACATTGTCTCTTAGGTGGATGTAGTTGTCCACGCGAAGTTCCTTCTGGTGTGTGCGAAAATAGCAAAGACGTTCTGCTTCCATTTTGGCAAACATATCAACAGCAAATTGAAGAAATAACGTTTTGGATCGACGGTGTAGACTGTAAGTTTGGTCTCAGATCATAAAGTGATATGAGTAGAAACTTAAGGACTGTTTGTTTTATTGGTGCCAATTTTAAATCGTTTATGGATATCAAAATCAAAGATTCTCCAAAACGCTTCATTAGTGCCGATATATCTGCCCATTTCATCCTGGGTAATCTCATCATTGTTGTTACGGTGTTGAGGGAATACAGTGCAATTCTATTGGCTGCGGTACATTCATCTGGCAACCTCAGGGAAAATCTTGAAGGTTCTGTGAGCAGTTTGCCACCAGGAAGTAACGTCGCTGGTATACCAGCCGATGCAACAGCCAAAAAATTCTGCTTCCTTTGCTCAGCTCAGCCAAATCAACTTAGTGACGAAAGTTTGTTAGTTCAACCAGGCGCATCCACAAAGAAAACGTGGACGCTATTGCGGTGGTTGTAGACGTTGGTTGGAAAAATCGTGTTTTTCCCACAGTACTCCGCTTTGCGATATCTCGAGTTGGCTGGAATAGGAATTTGTACGGCTTGGCTGCTAATGGGGTTACAAGAAATGTCGTTTATCCGGAAGCATACGTGTGCCGACTTTACCTTCTATAACCTCAAGGTTCACATTATTACCTTCGTGTGACTATACCTCATGTGCCTCTGCAGTCGCCCAGAATGCTGCCCCATTGTTTCCTGCCCTACCGTTTTACCCGTACACGACCTTTTCATATCTTTTTTAATGTACGTGACTTTCTCTTTTGGTGGTGAAAAACTCTACTCTTATATGGTTCTTCCCCTTAGAGTCTCCCCACCTTTCTTCTCGTGCGGTAACTACCCCTTTGCGCCGCAAACATACTTCGTTACTCTTATTTTAATACCTGCTATGTTTTCTTCTAGGGGTTAAAAATCGCCACTCCTTGGGAAAATACACCAACAGTTTACCAAATAAACTTGTGGTTCTTTACTATTCCTTCGCTACCCTTCGTTCTGCTGAACAGCGCTCTTCCACGTTCAATTAGATCAAGAGAACTTAGCCACTGCACATATCGTAATTATCATGAGCAAACGACATTTGCACAGCCGTCGGACTTAGACATTTGAAGAATATTTCCAGTTATTTTACGATTTTCCGTCACTACTTGTGCGCAATTACTCCTTCTGAGCACACACATACCATCCATCAGTCAAAACGATCTCATAAAGTCCGACCTATTCACCTTCTACCACATAATCACTTTTAGAGATTGTCATATGTGGTTTGCCTACATAAGGGACAACAAAATGTAAGGAAGCCCAAGGCGAAGCCGGGCTTCCGCGCTAATTTTTTATAAATTTAATTGTTTCCAATAACATTTAAACTTGCATTAAATGTGTCAGAAATGGATGTGATCACCATAAATATTTTTTTTCCCAATGTGGATACTTCATATAAATTTCCGTTTTGAATGCACGTAAAGATGCTTGAGTGCTTTGTTTCAATTTCTATTGAAAATTGCAAAAAGATTTTCGATGGAAATAATATCCCCTCTGTTGAGCGTAATAAAAATAGATTGACTGCCACACAGGGGTAGGCTACCTGTTTACTCAAAAGTTAGATAACGCCTGTACTTGTAATCTAATTCATACCATCTTGTGAATATTGAACAAAATTCCGTTTGTCACATTTTTAGAATTATTATGAGAGTTCGAATGCGAGAAGCAGCAAACTGTTTACGAAATTATGCTGAACACTTTACGACATTCACTGTTTTGCTTTGTTTGTCCATAAATACTGATTTCTTTTAACCTATTTACCGAAAACTTCGAAATAATAAACATATTAAAAGCATTTACCTAAATAATGAGTTCTTAAATATTCCTCCTTAGATAGCTGCCTGTGTGGGTCATGACTTTAGAATCGCCCAAACATGTCGACTCATTGCTGGGTATAGTGAATTTCCACAAAAAGAGCTTAAAATGAATATGTGTAAGATTAATAAATTAAAAAAACTTTCTATAGCAAGTAACCTCCTCAAAAAGCGCTTTAATTGGATATTTGGAAGTCGATTATCTGTGTACGATACCTTTTGAAGATGAATTTATCTTCAAAAGGTAACAAATCGCTAGTGATCGCTACGGACGTTGAGGAGAATGTCCAATAATTCACTACCCCGCCGTTCTGTGTCCCCACGCGAACGTACGCACCGAACGCGTGCGCGCTTGCTCTAAGTTTTTCCAACCCCCCTCCCCCTTTGCGCAGCCCTCATATGGCGTCAGAGTGCGGGCACCCGTTATCAGCAGAAAGTAACGATCCGTTCTCATGAGACGCGCTGCTTGGGCCACGACGAACACCGGGTCACGCCTCTCAGTCAACTTAACCGGTACCCGGCCGCGCGAACGCCGCCCTCGCCCTACCAGTAACTTCACTCACCCCTCCCCCCTTATTTCGCGCTCGCTGGCGCGTGCACCCAGGCCCGCACGTAGAGGACGATAAGGCTGGTGGCTCGGCGAGTGCAACCATCCATCACACGGTCCGAATTTGGGTCAGGTTTGGTGATAGTGATTTCTGTAGGAGGCCCGGCAGCGAGAACGGACGAAACAGCTTTTGATCGTGGGACCGGCTGTATTGATTTCTGCAATCTCTAAGTCGTAGTCGTTTTGAAAAATGTCATAAAGTTAGTTAGGGATAATTTAACAGCAGTTGTCATAAAGTTAGTTTGGGATAATTTAACAGCAGTTGGGCAGTCCGATGCAGCAGTAGTGCAACTGCATTGTGATGGCTTTACTGAGTTTAAGAAAAATCCCGTTCGTTTTTGGCCTTTTTTAGGTAGAATAGTAGAACCCTTCAGGAGTACGGTATTCGTAGTGGGTGCATACTGCGGTTACTCAAAACCCGCAGCTGTAAACCATTATTGTAGTCCTCTCATTGAAGAGGTCAATACCCTGACATCAGAGGAGTTAGTACTCCCCGACGTCGGTCGTAGGATAGGATTTCAGGTCAAAGCGGTAAAAGCTGACGCCCCTGCGAGGGAGTTCTTAAAACGAATTAGAAATGCAGGAGCGTATGAAGGATGTGAGAAGTGTAAGATTCCCGGTCATGAGTACCGATATGGGAGTAACGGTCGTGAAATGAGTAAGGTAGTTCATTTAGGAACTGCCTGCGCGACGATGCAGAGTTTATGGTCTATGACCCCAACGGGCACGAAGTGGGACGGTCGCCTTTTCTTCCCACGCCAGTTGGGTTAGTTACAGGCTTTCCGTTAGATCCCATGCACCTAGTTTACTTAGGTGGTAGGATTTTTTGCTTTTTAAGCAATTTCTTCTTCAGGTTGCCTTCCTGCGTACGCGTGAAGCGTGGAGGACGCACGACCTCGTCAGAAACCTCATGTGACCCCTCTTCGGCAGCCGCCTGCTCGCTAAATTTAATCTACCGGGCGGCTACCAACGACGGAATTTCCGGCTCACCAGAGTATACGCCCTGCTTGCTGGTAAGCGTTTGATTCTTCCTTAATATTCGTCAACCCCTAGATGTGTATGGAACGTGGGTGGAGGGCCGCCCAACACTCCCGACGAAATTCGAGGAGGCAGTACGCTCCGTGCTGAAGTCGGCTGTTACCAAGACTACTCGCTTACAAAAACGGCATGACGGGAGTGCTGATCAGGACAGTTCCACGGACTAGTTGAAACCTCCGTCCCTTGTTCATGATTCCCGTACCTTTGTAAATAAATCCCCCTTGTTTATGTACTACGAATCACTTATTTCTGTCATGTGCTTGTGGGAGGGGGGGGGACGTTCAGGCGGGGAAGGGCTGTGCAGGTGAAGGGGGCGGGGCAGCATAACTCGTCGTGTCGGCTGGCCAGCTACGCTAAACACGCAGTTACCTGGGGGAGGGCAGCGCCAGTGGATGAGGGGGGAGGACCGTAGGCATATGCGTATGCCCAAAATTTGGTGGGGGGAGGTGAATGCGAGCGCAATGGGAACCACTGCACATGCGTAGGGTGGGAAACACCGTACAAGCAAAAGCCTCCAATCAGCGCTCAAGAAGATGGCGCGTCCATGTAACCACTATGCACGCGAATGCATACACCCACAGGCGCGGACATTCCTATTTAACCAATCAGCGTACACTTCGGTTAACGGCAAGGCAGACAGCGACAAGAATTGTGCGCGCGTGCCAGTAACATGCATACGCATCAGCCAATCATCTGAAGACTAATATGTTCACCTTTTACGCCAAAATCAAAATGGGATATTTTGACCGGTTTTTGACTTTCCTAAAACTTAGAGGAAAATATCTGCTGGAACTGAAAGAACTAACATTTCTATGCAAACCGGAGCAGGTTTTAATACGCTCTGTTACTTCAAGGCACCGTTTTTGATTTTAATTGCACAACAGAGTGACCCAAAATATCCTCCAATATTCTTAAACATGATAACCTTTTGCTTGTTTCGTTCCAAGTGGTTACATTCATTGACTTTCTTCTATATTTTGTCAACATTTGGATGGAGTTAGTTACAAATGTTAATCAAAAACCTATGTTATTCCGTCACCTTCATGTAGAGTTGAATGGGTCTAGTAATTTCGGCGTACTTAAACACCTTTTGGTCTCTTGTTAGTTTATTTCTTATCCTTAAGGCACAAAATGTCACAGATTTGTAGAGCAAACATTTGTTAACTAAATTCATCAACATTTTCTCGACTATAATGCTATATCTCTTATGTACACTGATTTAAATTTCATGGACGTAAAACAAAATTTTCAGCTTTGTAAACAGATATAATTAAAATTTTCCTGCTTCATGGAGGTTGTTTTATAGAACAACATGAGCAAACAAGAAGTATTTTTTTCCAGCGTTTAATAGCGTAGGAAACTCCTTGGATATTAACAAACGCCGAATTTAGCCCATTTCCACCAATATTTTCTCCTCGTATACTGATCTAAGCAGAATTTATTCTAGTAAACAGCATTTTGCGCCTTAAGTCAGCCCAAAGAACTAAATAAACAACTTTAAAATTGGGTTAAATCTCCCCAATCCCCAACCTTTCATCAGATATATGACTTCTGTATTTAAACTAAAACCTTCATGACAAGAGAATGTGGTGGCCTAAATTGTTGGGTTATTCAGGAAAGCGCCTTTGGCAAGTTCACAATGGTCATAATTTGACCGAATATTCCATGTTAAGGGTGCCTGCAGAGGGTCCTAGTTGCGGGGTCCGACGCCTTAGTGGGTCCAACACCCTTTCCTGTTTGCTTTCTGATTGATATGCCGGTTTTGAAAGTTAATCTTTTTAATTTCACTGGAAATGAATACCTGTTCGTGGTATGCATTAGTTTATTTAAGGTCTATAGGCATAGACTGAAATTGTATGTGTATATTTGGCCTGAAAGTCGTCCTGAAGCCCCGAAAAATGTATAACTGCGGCAAGCAGGTAAAAAGTAGAAGTATTAGTATACATCAATGTTGTATCTTGTCATAAAAACAGCCCAGGTACTAGCCCACACGCGTGTTTCACCTGTTTTCTGTCGGTGCTTGACACAGCTGCGAGAGATCCGGCTCAGCAGCGTTATCTTCATCATATCAGGTGCCACTGACAGTTCAGAAGA
Organism: Ligula intestinalis; assembly: GCA_036362985.1. NCBI lineage: Eukaryota > Metazoa > Platyhelminthes > Cestoda > Diphyllobothriidea > Diphyllobothriidae > Ligula > Ligula intestinalis. The sequence goes on from JAYGXS010000005.1 coordinate 53,103,935, forward strand.
ACTCTTTAGATATCACGCGCGAACTCAATTTAAAATTCAGTCAAAACTGTAACAATCTTTGTAGTTAAATAAGCCTGTCCTTACTGTACAAATCCGGTTTAAGAATACTCTGTTAACAACAATCACACTGATGATTTGCCCTCATTATATTTCAACTATCATCAACTATCTTCGCATATCACTTCGCATATGAGAATAAACTTCACAAACAGTATTGAAGATGTAATCGTGGGTTAAGTTGCTGTTCTTATAATAAAAAAATTCGGGAGATATATTTTTCTGTGAGATCCATCTGTGAGATCTGACAGATCGGTGTACGCGTCTATGCCACTGTATATTCCCGATCTAATACCAGCTAGACCGTGAGCTCGTAGCTCAAACGTTAGGACGTTCGCCCTGACAAGCGAGATCGCGAGTTCAAATCTCGGTGTGGCAGCAATTTCCGCGGCCATACTGGGGTTGAGTATGACTAGCCGATGACGCCTAACAAGGCAGAAAAGGCCTTCCTAGTATCCCCTGTGTTTGTTGGTAATGTCCTTCTGCATATATATATATATATATATATATATATATATATATATATAT
>JAYGXS010000005.1:53104619-53174618 GCA_036362985.1 Ligula intestinalis
ATCATTATGTTGTTATTAAATAAATGTTAACATATTTACAAGTATAATTTTATAATTTTTTAACAGAATGTACTTAAACTGACTGTTCTTAAACCATGACACTGCTGACCACGCGAATTAATGGAATAGTACATACCAAAACTCAAGTCCCTTGGTATTCGGGTGCATTCATGTTCAGAGGCATCTGTTAATTCTGCCACTTTTACAGTAGTTCAAACGCAGGAAAAAAACAATAAAATGATACGTATAAATACTTGTACGTTCTTTAACTAATAAAATTATAATAAACACGAAGTTTAAAATTATATGTTTACTTTATTTTGGGACGCCCAGTAAACTGCCGAAGCTCCGCCGATTGAATTTTTGTTGCACTATTTATACATATAGTAGAATGATATGTTAGGTTAAGGAATATCAACGAACCACGAGCTAAGCTTATATGTTGTTTTATTGATGCAACCAAGTCACGCTCATTCATTTAACCAAAATGCTCTCTATATGTGTGCACACCTTGCAGTGGACATTATTCATCAGACGTTCGCATATCTGAACTGCAACATCATTCATCCTGCTCACACTGTCTGGCCTGGCAGCTATGAGGACTGGTACGTACTTCGTTGTTAGAAATCCCCTTGGATTCGTCAACTATGGCTCTGAAAGCACCGATGTCATAATGCGAGCCGCGTAAGTCACTTGCTGGTTTATTTTGGGTCATTGCAACTTCTGATGTTGTTTTAAAATGTCACATGTTGTGTGCGGTTCTGTTGAAAACCTAACAATGTTATTCCTTTTACCAGGTTCTCACTAAATACAGGGTTTCCACGAAGTCTGGGTACATAGGGGATAACTACATACCTTTAAAAAAACAATTTTATTTAATTATAATGTAAAAAAATTATATTATCAAAATGACTTCCATTATTTGCAATTCATAATTCGATGCACCTTGCTAAATTTTGGTTAACTTGACTGAATAGGTGTACGTTGCCGTCGATTTCAGCACACTGACTGATAATGGGTTCTCTCAAGTGTTTTAGATTTACAATCGATTTGCAATCGATAATTATTGAAGCGTTGTCAAAACATGGCGTGGGACTTTGCTCTGCAGCTGTGCTGAGAGCCAAAGCGTTGTTGACTAATCATGGGACTCTGCCGTCCCAAAAAAAATAACATAAATAAATAAAACGTTAAAATTTCTATGCACCCAGACTTTGTGGACACCCTGTATTGTCCAATATTTAGTTGCGTAACGTAACATGCAGTCTCTTACATAATTAAATACCAGAACAAAATTCTGCTTGACTGTATACCACAGTAGGGGCTTTTGATTATTTTGGGAAGAACTTTTATTTTTTAGGTATTGTGGAATAGTTGCAGCTGAATATTTTTTGTCTTATAAGTACCGAAACTCCAAATCCATTAAATTTTCATTACTGCATTTAAACATTACTGAGAAATAGTATTGCCTCACATTTTACAGGAATTATGCCGGAGGACTAATACTAACGAGACTGGCTGTCATTTGTTTCATTTTGTCCGCAGCTCTGGCTATCTTCGCCTTCTATGTCAAGAGAGCAAGTATGAGCGACCTTGATGTATCACAATCAAATATGAGTAAAAAGATCCAAAGTGGGCCTTTTATTCAGTAGCTTTTAAGACCATAACATGAAATTTTGCGAGAATTACAATTTAAGTAGGAAACAACATTCATAGAATGGCCCAAAGCCGTATACAGTAAAATGCCTTGTTCGTTTCAAGGCCCCACCCACCCCCTACAAATGCAAATGATGAATCTTGGAGTAATCCATCAAAAATCTATACAATTGCCGTCAATATTCATAGAAGCTGTATTGTGACCAAGCCACATCTGTGTAATATGTGTAAAAAAATCACGCTTAGGTGTACGGAAAGCTGTAACTTACCGTAAAAAATTATTTGATTATCCTTAATATTCGTAAATTCTGATTTACTGTCCCAAGTTCCACGAAATATATCAAGCTTACTTTGCTGGATTCTAAATGTTACAGTAAAATCGGAATAGATGGCTAACAGTTTCCAGTTGCACTCGTTGATAACAGTTCACCAACCGCTTGCAGAATTTATCTGTTCCGCTCTGCCATGACAGTATAGGCAAATCGTATTGCCGGCAAAGACAAAGGAGACTGGGGTGGCCATTTCGGACTTAGTAGCCGTCGTCAGCCAGTCGCACCTAGACTCAAGTGGCGTCCAACCCTCGAACTAGCAACCTTTTGATCAGAGTCAAACACCCTAACCATTGAGCCACGAGCTCGTTATCTTGCCGGTTGAGGCCGAAAAATATTGACACTCGTTGATGAACTCTCATCGGCCACTAACAGAACCAATCTGAGCCGCTGCTTGAAAGCCGTAGCAGCTGATAGCATAGGCAGATAGGGACAGAACGGGACAGGCGAGTTCCGTTAGGGCTCAGTGAACATTCATCAACGAGTGTCAATATCCCCCGAAATAAACCGACAAGTAAACGAGCTCGAGGCTCAGTGGTTAGAGCGTTAGACTCCGACCAACAAGGTCACGAGTTCAAGCATTTTACTATTAAGTTAGATGTTATAGGAAAACTGGAACACGACACAAACCTATTGAATTCGATAGATTAAAGCCGTGATGCAATTAAACATTCAGTTATGGTTCACTGTGAATCCAATATTTAATGTTCAACTTGAAATAAATTTCAAGGTCTTCCCCAAGATGTAGTCGATATGTTTATTCCAGCCGCCATGCCTCCGCTTAAATTGCACGCCTTTACCTGCATACGGTCTGATATAAATAAAAGAGTAAAATACTATGTGAACTCTCGATAAGGTTAGGGTTTGCGAGAGCCATGTAAGGACTAGATCGTCATTTTTAGAACAATGAGCCCGTGGTTCTGTGTTTAGGCGTGGCATTGGACGTCAACGCTACCAAAAATTGGTGTTGGATGAAACTGGGTGCTCAGAGCTGCTAATAACCATTCTTTTCACCTGGTTCGAATTTTACGACATCAAAGCGTCTCTGTCTTAACAGGGTTAAACTCATTTATTTTTTAATCGAATACAATCTTCAAATTATTCGCCCAACATTCGTACAAACGAAGACAACTTTGCGACATGTGATGATTGCGTGTTTGGCATTTGAAACCGAAAAAAACGATGATGCTAAGCCACTGAAAGTTACAAAATACAGAATGGCCTTTGCGGGGTTTCTGTTGCGGTAGAAAGCACCAGAGGGAAAACGTAGGCGTTCAACGCCTTTCCTAACGATGCGTGACAACCACAGCCGGCAGGTAACACCGAACAATAATTAACGCCTCATATATCGCTCGCAGCCACTAACATCACGCGAATTGAAGTGCACTCAAAGCACCTGAAAAGGGTGGTACCACCACATTTTTTAGGGACAGTCAATTACAAACAGACAGCTTAACTATGTGGAATGTTTCTGAAAATAAATTGAATATTGTATCATTTTTAGTGATGATTTAGGCAAAGGTAGAAAGGACTCAATGTTGATTAGAGTACAAATTTTTTTCTGAATTGCCGATTCTTTTGAATGTTTTGTTTTGCTGCACTCATTTTTAACGTCTTATTATATAGATATATATTCAATCCAAGGAAAGTCCCACAAAGCTATTCAACACAGCCTCAACAGCGGTCAAAAAGGAACCCCACTTTTACTTAAAGAATTGCTTATTCATGTCGTTTCCTTCTGGACTGGCTTGGGATACAATATCCCGGCACTCTGACTCAAACTGGCATATAAACGTTCACCGTTTGTTATATAAATTATTTATCCCATATTAGCTTAACTTATATCCGGAAAATTCCAGTCGTGCTCGATGACAAGCACATTAAAAGTAGAAGGTTATTGTCGACACGGCCAATGCTGACACTTTTTGGCATAGCAAACAACTGCTAAACACATACTTATCTTCCTTTTCGGGGGTTTCTTTAGTGACGAAAAAAACAAATTATTTTTTCTTTCAGTTGGAAACATGTCTTCGAGGCGTGTGTAAAGGCACTCTCACAATTTGTATTCTACTTGCAGCAATGGGCGTGATGGCACAGTGTTTCAGCATGAGCGTCGACGACAAAAAGTACTATTGGGAAACATATGCAACTACGTAAGTCATATTTCGTCTTAGTATCCTTCAGATTGATATAGACACGTATCTGAATCAGAAATTTCTGGATAATATGTATTTATGTAGAATCTAAAGCATGCTACAATTGTGTTACTCGATGCTCCAAACTATATTAATATTTGAAACATTTCATGTGTACTCAAATGTGTACGTTTCTTAGTACTCTTACTAACTATGACGTGGAAATATATACGGTACTCTAATTTATATTGTTACCTGCGATAGTAGAGCATGAAAATCACTTTTTGGGTCACTTTACGTCGTATCTAGGACGCCACTCACTTTGCATGGAAAACCTCGTTCTAAATCGGACAATATAGTCACAGTATTTTATTTCGAATAAACTATACATATAACGCTACAGGCGACATGTCTCATGGCCCCTTATTTCTATGAACATATACGACTGTAGTCAACAAGGAAACTCGTTTTGCATGCATAAACTGAATGTTTCTCTTTGTAAGGCAGCCCCAGGTCCTCTGGAATCTGCATTGCCACCGAGAGAAGGTAACTGAGTGTGAATGGGTGTCTTAACCTACTGCTAAATTCTGTGCTCACTACTTAACACGTTGGTCATGGTCTTGAACCTGTTCCGCTCTCGAAGACAATCACAGTGAAGGCACTTACATTAGATGGGCAAAAGGATAAATATGAATCACAGAGTAATGTGTTTCATTTGATTTATTCATTATAACCATCTTATGTTTTTTAAAGTACACCACTAACATTCTGACGAATCACTAAATGGCATCTTACAGTTCACAGGAAATTCGCCGCAGGAGTGGGATTAATAGCCTTTGGAATACCGTTCTTTCTATGGTCCGCAATGCTGATGGGCTTCAGTATCTGTCTCCATAGGGTACAGGCGGAGGAAGTCTCGGTGAGCCCATATTTGACTAATTTGTTGGCAGGCATTTGAGTCGTGTATGTATTTCTCCGGATATCCCTATGAATGCAAACGTTTGCACTTAGGAAGGCACAACATGCATACGCTTATAATATCTTACTATAAGGCTGGATTTGATTGCAGCATACACCTTTGTCAGCACACGCCCAAACCTGGGCGGGGGTGACGACGGGGGATGGGGGTGTATCCGTCGTTGATGTTTTAGGCATATATATAATTCCGCAACCCGAAATTTCCAGAATGCTGTAGACGGACCTAAAAAGCAATCTAACCCATTTTTGACTATTTTGAATTTAATATGTGTTTTTAGGTGACATTTGATACTATTTTAGGAAAATGTTAAAATATTCATACGCACCCGGAATTTTGATGGGGGGATCCGGGGGTGACGACGGCGGTGAGGACGGGTATCCCCGGATATCCTCGTCCTCTCTGACAGTATGAAGGGGGGATCCGGGTGTATCCAAAGTTGGTGGTTAAAGCGTATGTATTATTCCGCAACCCGAAATTTCCAGAATGTTGTAGACCGACCTAAAATGCCATTTTGCTTTTTTGACTATGTTTGAAGTTATAGTATGTTTTAGGTGACATTTGATATTATTTTTGCGGATGAGGTGATGGTATGTATACCCTCCCCGGAATTTCGACGGGGAGATCTGGTGGTGACGACGGGGTTGTGGACAGGGATATTCGGGTTAAAAACCTGTCGTAAATTTTCATAAGTATTAGAATCCATGACAATAACATAATGAAGAGTACGAGGCACAGACCCTACACTGGCAGTGAAAATTTAAGCATTTCATGCTTATCCAATGAATTATTATCTAAAATTAGAAACTATTGTTTGATAAACAATAGTATTATATGGAGGATACGTATTTCAAACTGTGCAACACAAGGCTTAATTTATTAACTTAAGCAGATTAGACAAGGGAAAATGGTGTTTCTGATAAAAGAAGTTCACCATTTCCGAAAGATGCCATCTTTTAACCCGGCATTTGAGAAAGAAAGTGTTTGCATTTTTTCGCTAAAATATTAAAATATAAATGCTATACAAAATCAATATCTTATTTCCATTTCGTGAGCTGTCGACCTTTTCGAGTGCTTTAAATGCAGTTGTCGGAAAACTCTTCAAATTGCAAACGTATTCACTAACCTGAAACCTCCTGCACGTGTATTAGTTGGAGTTTCAAGAGATAGCTCAGGCTCTACATTTTCTATCTGCACAATGTTTCCTGGTTGAATGTGGGGCTTTGCGCATATTCTGTCATTTGACATTTCCTTTAAAAAGCAATCAATGAGGGAGTAACGCCAGTGCAAGCTTTTTGACCTTGATGCAACCAATTAACACGCTATATCCCTACCCTAGAGTGGACCTCATTTTTCAGACGCTCGCGCATCTTCACCATGATAACAAGCATTCTGATGGCACTAGTGGGAGTGGCCATTGCTGCTACTGGCATTGTATTCGTTATTAAGAATCCTCTTCCATTCGTCGACAGTGGCTTTGGAAATAAATTCACCTCAAGGGCAGATAGGGAAAATTACTAAAAGACTGTCATGTAAGTACCTTGCTTGTATTTTTGTTTCAATGCATTTTCTGACGTCATTTTACATTTGCGCATAGAGAATGCAAAGTCGTTTGCCTATCGTTCCCTGCAGAAACTGGTAATGAAAGGCGGTTTGGCTCAAAATCCAACAACGACACTATTCTATGCTAATATTTTGGTACAGTGCTCAGGATTTGTATCCGAAAGGCAAAATCTAGTATGAAATACTAGATTAGTGTGTGCTACTTCCATTATAATGTTTCCTATTTTTACTTATTGTGCAATAATTACTGAAAACATATTCTTCTTTATACGAAGAAAACTTACCAATGCAGTGAACTGCCACCGCAACCTTTAAACATGCCTTAACACATTGTACTTCTTCAACTGCTACAGGGATCATTTTGGAAGACTGATGCTATTTGTGTTGGGTGGTATATTTACCCTTTGGTCTGGGATTCTGTATGCCTTCGCTTGCTACTTAACAGACAAATTGAGAGGCACCAATGAAAGAATCAAAAACATCGGTGAGTGTAATGACCCAAGATGGTCGATGTTATATGTTTATTTCTGCAATTTTCATATGCATAACATTTATCAGTAGGAACTTTCATTAATACAAATGGTCAAAGTCATATAACATGACATTTCTTTCTTTCAATTAAAATGACCCTTTTCTCAAAACAATATATGCTTAATTGCCTGGAAGACTTGACGTACACTTTTGAAAAAACTGCAGTTATTTTCTGGATCAGAAATTGTGAGACTGGTAACTGTAAGAAATATGCATTAAGAATCACGTTGACGTGTACCGCAAGTTGCAACGTTTAATTAAATATATTTTCCTTTATAAAGCCTTATTATTTCTTAAATTTTGATGGGAGTAATTCACGTGCTACGACATATGTTAAGCTCAGGGCTTTCTGGCCCACAAAGCGTAATGAAAATCCAATCGGACGGCAAATCGAGGTCATTTGGCTGTTAATTTTGCTTGACGAAATTTCACGTTTGGCACTTACCGGCGTCGGACTGCCGCTCGATTTTATAGGAAACATGGACCATCTTATTGCGTCTGGGGCTAAGATGAATGAACGACGTGATAAAATTTCGGTTTTAACAGATTTTCGGTCCAACAGGCCATTATTAATTGGATCTATATTCTAAAGTTTCTTCTTCTTCTCCTTCTTCTTCTTCTTCTTCTTCTTCTTCTTCTTCTTCTTCTTCTTCTTCCTCTTCTTCTCAATCTGGAGTTCGCTTATGACTGTCCACCTATGTGAATGAAGTTGATATGTTCATTCTGGGCGCCATGTTCTTGTTAAGCTGTCTTACTTACAGTGTCGCATATTTTGATGGAGAATTAAAAAGTAGCTTGATAAACAGCATAAGGAAAGCGTTGCCAACTACAAGAGCAAAATATACATAATCGCTATTTTTCAGACAACGAACATGTGGACCTACCATAAGCCTGGCTTTGAGGCCCAACGTCCACAAAACCTGGTGTTCCGTATGACTGTAAGCGCACGGTCTATACTAACTCATGTCCCATAGTCAGTATTTTCCTGCACAGATGCGATCCAGTTCATAGAGAGTGGTGCTCAACCAGTTGAAAACAACCTCAAAATTGCGTTGCTAAGAGTGAACAAAGGAAGACCACCTTTAACATAAGCGGAGGTGCCGATTAAATGTTTCTTGCCCTTCGTGTTAAGTAGCCAACGAGATCGTATTTCTGTCGGATGAGTATGAAACGGTTAGCGTTTGTTCACTCTATGGAATACCTTTTCATTCACCTAAATCTTTTTGAGATGCTACCGTAGGTCATCAAATTAGAAGTTCCAAGAAAGGAAGTCAACCTATTGTTTCCACCTCCATCGTAAGCTTAATAAAAGGGTGTGCTTGACTGACGGTATAAGGGAGCGCACTTAGCTCGGTTTCTGTTGGGGCAATGCCTATGATATATCAGTAGCAGTATATTGAGGGATATGTAGGTAAAATTCCTTTGAGTTCCCTATTTGTACATATGTGTGGTGGTAGCAGAAAAATTGGATCTCAGACTGTTGGCGAGGCCAGTTTTCCTGAGTCATGGGGTGGAAAAATAGGAGCAGAATGTAAAAAAACACCCTAGGGATTTTTAAGAGAAAACCTGTCGCTCTTGTGGGAAGGGTGTGTGTGATTTTGAAGAAAAAACGAGAAAAAAATGTCTGATTTTTTTTGGGGGGGGGGTTGGAGGGGGGGGGGCATGACAAAGGTTCCCAGGATCATCAACTTGTTGAAGCTGCGACCTGATTCCTCTTTGTTGACTGCAGAGTCCGCCAACGGGACTGGAAAAATCAGAAACATCCGTTCACATCGTCGACAGTCGGCTGCGAATCAAACCAAGGGTGAGTGTTTAGGTCGTCAGGTCTGGCTGATGCGATCGCTGACGGGGCAATCACGGTACGCAGATAGCCAAGTAGGGTAGACCGCGGAGACATTCGCATAAGACTACTGGTGGGAGGGCGTTATAAAATAGCATATATATATCCCTGACATATTTATATAAGTGTAGGTAGTAGTAGTAGTAGTAGTAGGAATTACGATTAACCCGTAGTTGACACGCTGCTTAAAGTGAATAGTACGTGAATGGCTATAAAAACGCAAACGCGAAAGAACCCCAAGCTTAGCGTGGCCAACGGCCACCTAGCTACCGGCATTTGTGCAAGCCTCCTCTCTCCCTAGCCCTCTACCTAACTGCCGCTTAATTAGCCGCTTGTAACTTTTAACATAATTTTAACCTTGTACATTTCACCCCCCCCATATAAATGTAATGGTCTGACGAGTATTTATTGAAAATATACGTATGCTCGCCAATTGCCCTTCGGATTCCTGTGATGGGAATTTTTGCGACCTTAAAACAATCCAAGGATCCCTCGGTGTTAAAGGCACTCAATGGGTACCTGCGGTTCAACACCAAACTTGTCGAGGCGGGAGTATTGGCTAACTTTATTCTGGACTGCATTGAGAGGAACTAATACCCAAGTTACTACTGGAGAGTGCTACGGCGTACTCGAACTGTTATAACCACTGAAACCTTGAGACGATATGATGAGAACCAGCTTGAAAGCACTAACATAAAGATTGGAGAACTAGAGCGTCACGTATGCCAACGCTCTGCCGTTCTAGACAGCCTGACAGACAAGGAAAGACAAGAATTCATCAGTTACACACAGAACATAGGAATGAAACGTGGGGACACAAAAAGAGCATCACTCCTACAAAGATTGCAAGCAAGGAAGCCACAAGCGAGGTTAACCAAAGATTCAGCTAGATACGTACACAACTACACCTCGACGACGCTTGATTTAACGTTACTCGAAGCAATATCTGTGGGTCCGAAGTTCTGTATACCTACTCGAAAGTTCGATAAGTTAGAACTAGAAACCAAGTTTGAGAATCTTTACAAAACAAACTTAGGATTTAAAGTACAGCTCCGCAGAAAGTGTCCAATACTTCAAATCAACACTGGTGAACTGCAGTTACCAGTATCTGTACAAGACACCTACAAACCGAGGATTATTGACAAAAGCGCACCTAAAAAAGTTACAGGAACTACGACGGAACACAAACATCCTGGTCACTAGACCTGATAAAGGAACCGTCGTCGTTTTACTGAAAAGGTCGGACTACATACAGAAGATGCAAATGATCTTATCAGATCGGACTAAATTCAAGAAAGTAGACGAGGAAAAAGATCGCTCAGAGGACGTAGAGGCTCAACTGACTGACTGAATACGAAGACTCCACACGGGAGGTTTCATAAACAACCGGGACTTCGGAAGCCTCCGTCCAGTGGGCACACACATCCCCCGTTCGTATGGTATACTAAAGATCAATAAGGATGGCCTGCCGGTTCGTCCTATTCTGGACATGCGCAATTTACCATATAATGCGAAAGCGAAATGGTTAGCGGCGAAACTCAAGCCTTTGCAGCATCAACTGGCAGCACAAAGCTATCAAGACACGTTTGAATTTATCGACCACCTCAAACATATGAACTTAAACGGCATGAGGATGCTCTCCCTAGACGTTTCCTCGCTGTTTACAAACGTCTCGGTTACCGAGACAGTCGAAAACATCTGCGAATTTCTATTGAAAAATCAACTAGAAATAGGAATACCGACGAATGCAAAAGAAATCAAGCCCACAACACATACTGTGAAAAAAAACCTTATTTCTCAAAGTGCCCTTTCGAGGAGACGCGGCACGTGAACTCCTGAAAAGACGCCTTGACGAGGTCGTATCACGAACCTTTACAGCAGCGAGAGTTCGGGTATTATTCTCAACTAACTCGGTCTTACATGGGGAAGGCAAGGACAGGTTACCGACTCAGACTACCTCGATGTGCATCTACTCCTTTACTTGCTACTCTGGAGCAGGTTATATTGATCGTACGAGTCGGCGCCTATCCAAAAGAATGAAAGAACACCTCCCGAAGTTGCTAAGGAAAAGTGAAGTCAATACCAACAGGAACATGAACAGCTCTATTCCAGCGCACATGGTGTATACCGGACACCAGGTGGACACCAACGAAGCCTTCAGGGTGATCTACAGGGTCCCACCAAACTACCCTAAGTCATTGGGTCAGCGACTGCTAACAACAGCAGAAGCAGCTGCTATCCGGTTGAGGAAGCCAATTCTGTGTGCGCAAAAGAACCTGCTGCAGGCCCCAAGCTTAGCGTGGCCAACGGCTTCCTAGCTAATGGCATTTTTCCGAGCCTCCTCTCTCCCTTCCCCTCTACCTAACTGCCGTTTAATTAGCCGCTTTTGACTAACCCAACCCCCGCCTCTATCCCCTGGACTAATTTTCTTGTAACTTTTAACATACTTTTAACCTTTTACACTTTACCACCCCGCCCCTCCCATATAAATGTAATAGTCTGACGAGAATTGATTGAAAGTATACCTATGCTTGTCAATTTCTCTCCGGATTTCTGCGATGAGAATTTTTTGCGATCTCAAAACTAATACTACTAACAAAATTTACAGTAGTAGTATTATTGTTGTTGTAAATTGTCAGCTGCGGTCAATTATGTCCACAACGCGCACTACTGTATCGATCCACTTTTCGCTTAAAAAGCTCTAGAGATTCCGACATAACGGCGATCGTAGTGTTTTAAAATCGTAGTGTTAAAAGATATATCCAGCTGGCCCATGAAGATATCAGCCAAGAGATGCCCAAGCGGCCAGCCCATAGCGACGCTATCTATTTGTCTGCATAATTGGACATTTAGTGCGCCTCTTAGTAATAGTCCCTTAAGCACATTCGTTGTTAAAGACCATCATGAAAGCGTGGTTAACTGCAAGAGCCAAATAAAAAATTTCTCGCTCTGTTAAACACATTGAACGTGTGGACCTCTTTTGGGCGAGACTTTGAGCCTCACTGTCCGCAGAACTTGGTGTTGGGTATAACTGTATGCGAACAGTCTATAATAACAACGCATATTTCGCTGTCAGTGTTATCCTGCACACAGGCGATTTAATTCATAGAGAGTGGGGCTCAACTAATCTTAAATAATCTTGAAATTGATTGGCTAAAGGCGAACAAATGAAAACAGTCTCCTAACAGAAGAGGGGGTGCCGAGCAAATGTTTCTCGCCCTTTGCGTTAAGCAGCCAACAAGATTGTGTTTCGGTTGGATTGATACGAACCAGTTCAAGTTTGTTAACTGTCCAAACCAGGTGTTCTTTAACTAAACGCTTTTTGTAGATGCTACCGTTAGGTGTTCAAGTTAGGAGGACATCCTCTCGTTTTCAACTTAAAATTAAACCTGCTGGAACTGTATGTTTGATTGACGGTATTATGAGGCGCACGCACTTCAGTTTCTGTGTGGGCGATGACAATCATGTCATCACCATGGCGACCGTTGTATTTGGCCTTAGTGATCATATTACTAAGTGGAAATTTTTTTAGCTGGTCCATGATGATATGAGTCAAAAGCAAACCAAGAGGCGCGATCATAGCGACGCTATCTATCTGTCTGCATAGTTGGACATTACATGTGCATCTTAGCAATAGTTTCTTTACTGCATGCGTTGTTCTAGAGCATTATAAAAGCGTAGATAAACTGCAAGAGCAAAATAAAGACTTAACCGTTATGTTTAGCACATTGCGATTGCTAGAAATAGTTTAGTTGCCTGACATTTTTGATTTTGTCGAGAACCCTTAATCAAAGATGATATGTCCCAAGAGTAATAGGTAGAAGGCGGCAAAGCCGATTCTAATCGTAAGAGTATTTATTCAGGACAATACAGAAACAGCAGCAGAATGAATCAGCGTGTCTACTACAGCCTATTATAAGGCACTGGTCCCTCTAGACTGTTTCCGGCCTATCGCAGGAGAGTGGTAGGTCTGGTGTGGTGTGGTATGGTATGGCAAACAAACTAAGACACACAGAAGAGGGTGGAGCTGTCATTTGCCGCTTGAAACCGACTGGCCGAGCATTTAAAAATTCTGAGGAGAACTGGTTTCTACAATCTAGCTTTTCACACGGGCACCTTCAAGCATTTTTGTTTGCAGTACATATGTCCCTGTCAAAAACGTCTACGTGCGTATCGTTACGTACTGCTGCTTGAAAACCATTGTCAACTTCGATGGCGTGGCGCCGATCAGCTTTTGCCTCTTCCTCATGTGGTTGACCCCCCCAGATCAGAGTTCGCTGATGAAAGAAATCGAACGCACAAAGAATAGAGTGAAGGAGATACGTACCAACGTACAAGTGCAAACAGCGTGGGTGGCTGACGTGAATAAGCCAGGTTAAAGAGGTGGCTGCGGAAAGCTTGCGATTCAGTTAAAGGTCAAACGCAAATTGGTAGGACGTGTCATTATGGGTTGCTTTGAGAAGAACCGTTGGCAGAAGGAGTAGAACCAGTTGTTAGGGAGAGCTGTGAAACTTCTCTCTTGGATTGGGAACAAACCGCGGTTTGCACTGGATGGACTGAGAGCGGTTGATTGCCTCCATCTCGCTACAGGACGAAATGCCGGATAAGAAATTATCCATATCGTGTTCACATAAGATGACACTTGAGCAAATATGTTGAAGTCGACAGAGGCTTGACGATAATCGTGGTTAGCCACATCAAAAATTGCGAGTGTAGATTACGTCGGAAAGTCACCAATGTTACAGGGACACATTTAAAAGTCACTTTTATCGCAGGGTCACATCGGGAAGTCATCATTATTGTTTGGCAGCAGGCCAGATCAAAAGTTGTGAGATTATATCACGTCGGGGTCACCACGTTCGCACGGGTTACGTAAGTTAAACCCTAACAACTGCGATCTGCAGGTCAGGTTCCTTAGGAGAGGAGGAACCACGCGAAGGCCAGAGTAGTAGGAAGAGTATACTTTGTACAGAAGGAAGTGGAGAATAGGCAAGGGGAACTTGATTGTCAGAAGACCACGCAACCGGAAGCTAGTGGACGGCACCTGAGATCAGGTCTGCTCGGCATTCTTCACATGACGTGCTCTGTGCGTCGGTCTGTGTTTGGCTGTTCCGGAAGCCCGAAGCAGCAAGCTGTCTCAAAATGCACTTCGTCTGGCGCAAGTCACTACATGGTCACAGCCCCCCTTGCTCGAACGTCTCTGAGTAAGGAAGAGCATCAAAATGTGTGTTCTAAGAGGCCAAGGTATACTTATTAACAGTCAGCCTAACGATTCCGGCTGCATGGCGATGAAAATTGTCCTAAGATAGCACAGAAGAAATTTAATTTGTGATTGCCTAGTTCCACCGACTGAATTGTCCTCCCAATTGGCATCGACTTTCAGCACTTTAAGATTATTTCAGTCTCCTTAAATGACAGATAGGCAATCGGTTTTGAGCTACCTATTGGTAAAGCAGTCTCTAGGAGGTATATCGAAACAGAAGAAACTATCCAAAAAGCCGTCATATACTGTACTGCAAGTCTAAATAGTAAGAATGAATGACTACTACCTTAGCACGAGTAGTATACGAACTGCAAGAAATTGCCTCGCATATATTAGAGCTTAGCTGAAGAATCGGCGGTTTAATGCTCGTTGGGTTCGCTCTTTAGAGCAGTCCACGCTGCAAATGCTACCTAACAAGAAGAAAAGTGTCCCTAGATCATTGTTTTGCCTGAACGTTGTTCTAGTGGACAACCACACACAGTGGGCGTGTTTGTCTGGGTGAAAAGAATCCTCGGGTTCAAATGAGATAACCTCGTAGTTACCTGTAGGATAGCGAAGATTGGTTAAGTGGCGATAGTCTGTTTTAGAGGGCAGCATTCCCAGATCCATGATCATTTTTGCAGCCCAAATCTGGATCTTATCCGAAACGATACAGGTTTTGATACTCCGAAATCTGAAGTGATGACTGTTTTGCAGACGTCAAACGAGGTCCTGTCTGTGTTGGCCTGTGATTGGATGGTCCAAAGGCCGGAAGCAGCAAGCTTTCCCAAATTGCACTTCGACTTCAGTTGGTCACGACAAGCGTTCACCAATGCATTTCGTGTGGAGCTAATAACTTCAAGTAAAAAGCTCATCCGGGAACTTTTCAGAGCAAATGTCTATCCACGAGTGTTTAATGGACGGACTCGAATGCCACAAAAAGCAGACCTAGGAATCTTGCCTTTCAGAGTCGTGGCGGAGCATCCCATACATTCAAGGGGTCTCCGAAATTGTGGCTGGATTTCTCGCGCCTCTTGAAATAGGGGTTTCCCAAAAGCCCACCTGAACAATCAGACAACAAGTAATGCGGCCGAAAGACACTATACCTAACCAGGAGGAACTAGGCGTCGTCTACCGACATCAGTGCGGCTGGGGGACTTGCAATTACTAAGGAGAAATCGGCGGATCAATATTTTTACAGAAAATGCAAAGTTCGACGTATCGCATCTGAGATCCTACTCTGAACGTAGCACTGGGTTTTTATAAACCTTTTCATGTCACGCAAGTCGCTCTAGTCTTCCCCTCTAAGGTCTGGCAGTTGACGAATTTTTTAAGAAGGTCTATGGGAAACCTTGATTGCTGACTCATCGTGCCCTTGGCGGTGCCTAACCTCGCGCGGTCCAACCAATCACTTTCAAAACTGCATCTGACAAAGAAAGCCTGCGGTGGTCGCTCGAATGTTTGCCGCTAGGCATCAATTCGAACAAAGTCACGCTTGTGTGCAGACCTGCACCAGTCCGATTCAAACTTCCTCCTATCTATTCTCCAACCCTTCTGTACAGCATATACTCTTTCTACCGCTCTGCCCTTCCCAAGACTCCTCTCGTTTCCTAGGGAACCTGGTATGGATGATCGCAGCCTTAACGCTCTTCGATAGTTCAACATGCCTGCTTTAGAGGGAAAGACAGGTTCAGCAGTGCGACAGTCAATTGCGATGATGTCCAGCACATGGCCCAATACACTGTGGTGTAGGAATCGAGTCGGGCGCGTGAATTACCCTTAAGTAACGTTCAACCAATGTTTAGTCAACGGTGTTCAATTCAGTCAATATGTAGTTTAATGTGTTCAGTAGTAGTTCCAGTAAGAAGTGTGGGCTTCGATTTGGCGCTTCAGTACATTCAGTGTGTTTCAACTAATTGTCGTGGCGCACCCAAATGTCTGAACCGATCCCAATCTCTTAGACAACGCCACCATATTTCCGGTGAATATATCCAAGCGTCCGATTTCCCGACTTTTTCCTGTAGTCCTTTGCCAGCCTCACATGGCCCAAATGAAACAGTCGTTGCTTTTAACTGTGACGTCGGTTGAATTGCCTTTCCATTGACCTTGGATTGACTCTGTTTCATCAACAGCACCGTCAGATGACAGGGGAGGAATTGAGTCAAATAATGAGATTAGCGTTCTCTGCACAAAAGCTTCTGCAGGAGAGACACCGTTTGGAGCGTTAGGGCTCGGAGTGTCTCGGAACCGGCCCCCCTTTCAGCCGGACTGTACTCGTCTGGAAATCAACTCACTCGTGCCCATTCGTTACTTCCTTCTGTACAGAATAAACTGTTCCTTCAATTTGGTGTCCCCCTTCTTCTCTCCTCTTAAGGAAACGGGTCTGAAAATCGTAGTGGCAATGGTTTTCTCTATTAACCCTAATTACATGCTATAGCCCAAGGCACGGTCAGTGCGTGCTACCAGTGCTAACTCATGTCTGGGGAGTAATTCGGTTATATTGGCATAAACATTGATGCTAATTCAACATGATTTGAAGTCAACTTTTATATCACGCGTTCAAGTGTACAGGGTGTCGTGGTTAGAAACCGATGTCTCCAATGTCTGGTTCACCGACGGAGTTAGTTGATCATTACAAGGTGTGCGTTAGTTAGACCATCGAAATCAATTATGCCCAAGAACAGAGACGGTGACTGAAAGCAGATGAGCAGCCATCTACCCCACTCTAAACCCTCTCTCCCCGCTTGAACCGGAAACAAGACAAAGTCGAGATGACCTAGCAGAAATCCTGCGTAAGCCGCTTTCTCCAATGCAGCCAGAAACACCGCCTACCTTCGTCGTAAGTGACAATTGCTTTTTGCGTTGGTACTACTGCACAATCTACCCTCACTCACCTATTGTAGGTGCACAGAAGGATTCAGGGAGCCCGAGTCTCGTATTTCTACTACTGTTTATACTGCTGCTTCTAGCGGGGTTATCTAAGTGATTATAGTGCTGGTAATATTACGAACGCTAATATTTGGTCAGAAATGACACTGATAAGAGTCAGATCTGGGCCCGTGTTCCCTCGATCTCAAGTAGGAATAGGGGCCTGGATTTGTGCTATGCCGAGTAGAGTAGGTGTTTGCGGCTCGGGGAACATCATGCTTGCCCTGCTTGTTTCCTGAAGTCTAAAATACTGGGGCTAGGATATGACTGTTAGAATTGCTGTGCCTATGCAAGACGTCTTCGTTTTCGTTATACACGAGCGATGATAACCTGCTGCAGACGCACTCTCGGAAAGCCTGCTATTACCAGAATGGCGCCTGAGTGCGATGAGCGGCTCCAGTGACTTCTGCTACTATCGTTCAGCAGCAAATGTACTTCTAGTATGTACTTCTAGTAAAACTATCAGCGGGGGCATACGTTATCTCCTTGTCAGCTCTTGCGAAAACAAAGCCCACGAGGCTATTTAAGGGGTAGGGGTGGTGGACTTTTATTAACCCTCCCCCCGCCCCTTCGCTTACGTTGCAGCTCTCTTCTGAGAGCGTTAGTTTTTGGCAGTGTCCGTGATCACTGTCACCAGGCTGACTCCCCCCCCCGCGTACAATTTTGTATAAGTATGCTGGTAAATTGCTTCCGTTTTTTAATTGTCTTTTCGTCGCGTTAGAAGCTTGACACCGTGGTCATGTCGAAGGAAAAGACTCATATTAGCATCGTTTTTATCGGACACGTCGACAGTGGCAAGTCTACTACCGTTGGACACCTTCTCTACAAATGTGGTGCTATCAAACAGAAAACTATCGAGCAATATGAGAAGGAATCTACGCAGGTGAGGTTGACTGAATCTGTATTAACTGCTTTCGGTAGATGGGCAAGGGTTCCTTCAAGTACGCATGGGTTCTCGACAAACTGAAGGCCGAGCGGGAACGTGGTATCACCATTGATATCACCCTATTTAACTTCGAGACAGAGAAATACGTCGTAACAATCATTGATGCCCCTGGTCACAGAGATTTTATCAAGAACATGATCACTGGCACCAGCCAGGCTGACTTTGCCGTCCTCATGGTGGCTGCCGGTGTTGGTGAATTCGAGGCTGGCATTTCCAAGGAGGGGCAGACTCGTGAGCACGCTCTTCTGGCATACACCATGGGTGTCAAAGAGCTTATTGTCGGCGTCAACAAGATGGACTCGACCGAACCTCCATATTCAGAGAAACGTTACGATGAAGTCAAAAAAGAGACTTCGGACTACCTCAAGAAAATTGGTTACAATCCGACATCTGTCCCATTCGTACCTATCTCCGGTTGGCACGGTGATAACTTGACCGAGGCTAGCACGAACATGCCGTGGTACAAGGGGTGGACCTGCACCCGCCAGAGCGGGGAAACTACTGGCCAAATTCTCATTGAAGCCATCGATAACATCGAGCCACCGAAGCGTCCCACTGACAAGCCTCTTCGTCTTCCCCTTAGTGTATGTCACATTCTGAATGCTTATCTATTCCTTTTAGGATGTCTACAATATCGGTGGCATCGGCACTGTGCCTGTCGGTCAAGTGAAGACTGGCATTATAAAGCCAGGTATCGTTGTGCAGTTTGCCCCATCTGGTCTCACAGCAGAAGTGAAATCAGTGGAAATGCACCACGAACCTCTTTCTGAAGCTGGACCCGGCGACAACGTTGGTTTCAACGTCAAGGGCATTTCTGTCAAGAAAATTCGCCGTGGCTACGTCGCTGGTGATTCAAAGAACCAGCCACCTGTCGAGACAGAATCGTTTAACTCTCAGGTCATCATCATAAACCATCCTGGAAATATCAGAAACGGCTACTGCCCCGTGTTGGATTGCCACACGGCCCATATCGCCTGCAAGTTTGCCGAGATCGTAACTAAAATAGACAGACGAACTGGTCTGACCCTAGAAGAATTCCCCGAGTGTATTAAGTCTCAGGAGGCAGCCATTGTGAAGATAATTCCATCTAAACCAATGTGTGTGGAAGCCTTCAGCGAGTTCCCGCCACTCGGTCGGTTTTCCGTTCGTGACATGAGGCAAACGGTCGCCGTTGGCGTTATCAAGAGCGTTGAGAAGAAGGTGCCTTAGACCAAGGTGACGGAGGCCGAAACGAAGGCTCTGAAGAAGAATTAATTGAAAGTAGTTTGCTATAATAAATCCCTACAGTTCCATTGTCTCTGCTTTTCAATTGAACGTTTATACTGCTGGATTGCAAACATTTTGTTTGGTCGGGTGTCACCTCTGATTCCCTACTGCGTCGCAATCAATCGCAATCGGGGTTTTGGTGCCCTACGAGTTCGCTAAAGACTGAAGTCCTCGTGGGTTTGCGAAAGTGTACTAGATATCAGTCTAAGGGTGTTAATTGTCCCATGGGTTATTCTTTGTGGCCAGATATCAGACTTCTGGCGGTCGTGAAACTGGTGTTTGTGGAAATAGCTGAGGGTTATCACATGCTTTGGAACTGTCACCCTGGTGTAAGGTAGGTGAACATCCGATGACCTGGCCCGCTGTCCGTTCAGGGATGTTGCATGTCAGCGTCAGGGGAGACTGTAGGTGGGCTGTTATATTTATGGTGAATTGCCAGACTCGTCGCGTCCTGTCCATTTATGGTTTACACTATATTGGTAGTACGCGCGGTCTGGGGTTCGGCTACGAATGTCTATCGAGACAACTTCCCTTAACAGTCAGCGCGCTGGCGTTTTCGGCCGGTCCAGTCTTTCTGGTATTTGCACAATTACTTGTGAACGTGCTCACCCAGGTACGAATGGCCCGATCATAGTGTAATTACGCGGCCCTGCCTGCCTTGATATCACTTATTCTTCCTAGTGTGTGTGTGTGTGTGTGTGTGTGTGTGTGTGTGTGTGTATGTGTGTGTGTGTCTCTGCTGCAAGGTAAGTTGAGATTCTGCTCTCATTGTTCTTTTCTATACTTCATCTCCTCCCCTCTCTCTCGGCCCGTCTGCGTTCCCCCATCGCCTCCTCTCCCTATTTCCCTCCTTCAATTTCTTCTTCTTTCTATCCCTTTCCCTATTTTTCCCCTTCGTCCTTTCCCCTCCTCCTTCTTCCTCTTTTTATCCTTCTCCTCCTCCTCCTCCTCTTCTTCTTCTTCCTCTTCTTTCCTTCTTCCTCTTCTTCTGCACATCCACAATTGCAAAGTTCACCAGTTGCCTCTTGCTCTCCTTTCAGACTCGCCCACGGACGCCAACCGACGACGGAGCATGGGTAGTGCCTTTCAGTCTTTGACTGACTGGTTACCCCTCTCAGGAGGGTGTTGGCCCAGGCTTCATGCAGGGCTGCTCTCACCCTTCGGAGATCCAATGGTCTGTATGCACATGAAATGCCAGTCTTCAGCCAACCACGGCCCCTGCGGCCTGGAAGGCGCTGGCGCTTTCTCTCACTTCTGATTCCCTGTTGGTGACTGCGCTTGCGCTCCTACTGGGTTTCAGGCCCCACTGCGGGTGCCCGAAAAGCTAGGCGGTCACTATGCGGTGGGGGATAGAGTGAGGTCGACCTCGGCGCGATTCTTCCCTCACTATAATAAATCTGAATGCGTCTGAATCTATCACGGTGCGCTAAAAGCCGTGGCTTGGAGGGTCTGCCAACTGACGGGAAAACTCGGACCCCCTACGTAGCTGCTCCTTCTGTACGCGTGTGACTGTGTGTGCGTACGGGAGGAGAGGGAGGACTGAGAGTCAGGCTGCAATGGCTCCCTCTTAATGTGGCCTTTATGGCGCTCCCGCGCAGTCGGGAGCATACCTAGCGAGATGGCTGTGTCAAGTGTGCGCGTGCTGAGTGTTTATCGCGCCAGCCATCTACACCCTCCCTCATCCCCGGTCTTATTGACATTGTCTTTACACTCGATACGGAGGTGGGAGTGGCGAGCGAGTGGGTAGACTCTGCGCAAGTCTGCCTAAACTCCTGTTTTCCCTCGCGCCAGTTCTCTGCGTTGCTCCTGCTAGCTGTCGCTTACGTATTGCTTGCCCAGCTCGCCTTTGTGTCAGTTGCGGCTTGCTTCTGCGGCTTGTTGGAGCGCGTGGTGCCCATCGTCGAAATCAACGGGGGAACTGTCGTGTGTGTGTGTGTGTGTGTGTGTGTGTCTGACCATCGGTTTCGATGATATCAACCAAGTGCACCAACAGGTTGGTACAGGAGGTGACGGCCTCAGGGCTTTGTTTAAAGTGATAGAGGACGTAGTTAGCGGCTCCGCACTCTTTCCCTTCTCCCATGAGTCTCGAATACTAGACGGGGTCCGGCGCGGCTACTGTATAAAATGCAAGCCAATACACCGCCTAATTTAGGCTTAAAGTGACAGTTGACTTTGCGCGGGTGCTACTGTGCTATCTATGCTCACTCACCTATAATAGGTGTCGGGCCAGACTTAGGTAAACCAGGACTGGTACTGCTTACTTCTAAGACTACGCACTAGGGTGTAACTTAGTGATAGTACTTGTTGGTACTTGTACTGATTGTTTTTAACGTCAGAAGTGACGCTGATTAAGTCAGCACTGGGATCATATCCCCTAAATCACGACCGGAAGTCTAGTATTACTTGTGCTGGCATTGACGCCACAATTTATCAGAGGTGACGTTGATTTAGCCAACTCTAGGGCTCATATCCCCTTGGTCTCAACAGGGCGTGTGAATCTGGCTTTAGCTATTTCGGGTACGTATACGCTTGGGGTCATGAGCAAGGCTGCGTTTGTCATGGTTTCCGCACTCACACCTCTATCCATGGAGCTGTACACACTAAGATAATGTCGATATAGCTACATGCCTATGCTAGAAGTGCATATTCAAGTAATCGTGCTTACAAAGGCCAGTACTTAGTATACTATTAGTACTGCCTGTGTATGCTTTTTAAGGAGTCGCACCCAGTATGCACACCCAATCTGTGGGATATAATAGTGATTAGCATTTGGACAATAATATAGCGTTTGTAGAGTATTGATTAAAGTTAACTCTGGGCTCACATCTTCACATGCCCGTAATAAATGTAGATGAACTTGTGCTAGCTCGGACACTACCATTTGTCGGAGTTCAGACCATCATCTTTCTAAATAGGTGGGCTACAACTACCGGTAATAGAGGACAACAGTGTTGCTGAGACTGCAATAGGCTAAAAAGCTTGGACTAAGCTTTGAGGACTCAACTGCACTATTAAAGCCAAGCAATTCTAAACGAGGAGACTCGACTGCATGAATTAACGGGTATATTAGTGTTAAAACTGGGTAATGAAGTGACAGCCAATTAGAGTTTAAGGTAAGATAGATTGGAATTATGTGTGGCTAATAAAGCAATTTTACTGTTGCTGTTAGGAGAACTAGGCTATAATTAAAGAATTAAAAAAATAAATGAGCTTACACGCGTCCCAAGCTTTTATCCGGGCTAATTTGTAAAACATCCGGCGAGAATGCACGTCCGCTAGGCAGATACGACTGTCATCAATCTTCTTTGTAGGCTCCCAGTGGCGACTTGTATGTTTCTTCCGAATGGCGGCATACTGTTTTTTTTGTGTGTCTATGGCGTCCTATCGTTCAACGGAAGATCTCTAGCTAGTAGCGTTGAAAGTAAACCATAAGTTCACGTCGATTCCGTTTGTTCGTGGACGCAGATTTCGCTTGCTTTAGCGCACATGATGCAAGCTCTTGCGTGCTCGTATCGTCTGGTCCGAAGCTACGTCATGCGAAACTAGAATTTTCAATAACAAATGATAGTTTGGGGGACGGATCTCCGCGACAGTAATTCTACAGGGTGTCCACGAAGTCTGAGTACATAGGGGATAAATACATACCTTTAGAACAAAACAATTTTATTTAAGTATAATGTTAAGAAATTATATTTTCGATATGATTTCCATTATTTGCAATGCATAATTCGATGCGCCTTGCTAAATTCTGGTGAACTCGATTGAATAAGTGTACATTGCCGTCGATTTCAGCACACTGACTGATAATGCGTTCTCTCAAGGGGTTTAGATTTGCAATCTTCATTGAGTAAACTTTCTCTTTTAACATACCCCAGAAAAAGAAATTAAGAGGAGAAAGGTCTGGTGAACGAGGACACCACTCCACATGACCTCTTCTTCCAATCCAGTGAGGAAAAGTGCCATTCAGACAATCTCTAACATTTGTAGCAAATTGGGCAGGGGCTCCATCCTGCTGAAACCAGTCCGGAAGTCCCCCGCCTAGGCGCTCAAGGTGAGGCATTAATTTGTCTCTCAACATGTTCAGATAAGTCTCACCGGTTGCATGTTCATCAAAGAAGAAGGGTCCTAGCACAAGAGCTTTCCACAAACCACACCACACCATCACCTTTTGGCAGCCTTGCTGTTTGGATGGATCTATCCAATGTGGATTGTCTGGAGATCAAATCAAGTCAAGTCAAATTTATTAAAGGAAATATAGGCGAACGCCTTTGAATTCCGTCTTTGGTACATAGGATTTCAGAAATGCATTGGCATAGCCGAACATTCCAAAGAAGTCGTTGACACAAATTCAAACGACTACTCGCTTGTTTCAAGTAATAAACTCACACTCAGTTTACACGAGCCAGAAGTGTAACTGAGGAAGAAGAGCAGACAGTGAAAAAACTCCTAAGGCTGGCTCATAATTCAAAATGGAATGTCATTTGTGGTTTTTAGGAGCAAAACTGTCGCTCGTGGGGGAAGTATGTGAATGATAGGGGCATGATGCTTCTGTGAATGTTGACGGCAGCCATGGCGTCCATGACGAGTAATATCTAAATCCGAAGGACCATACGAGGAGGAGACCTCGGAGTCGCGAGAACGTCCTGAAGAACAGGAGATGCGACCATGATAAGCCTTTGCTGTGCCAAGAGCCGATGAACCCGCCACGTCGTCAGCAGTCGGTCGATACGAGAAAGGGTGTGACAGGACTGCGTAGCCTAGGACCGTAAGTGCGGTAGATGCGACCTCAGATGCGATCAGCTCAGTTCATAAAGTGAGCAGAGACGTCGGAGCTAGGCAATGTCTTAACGCATTTGGTTAACAACTAATAATAATACTACCTAAAAATTACTTATAGTACAAATTTATAGCATTTATAGCATTTCAGTGTTTGGAGTTAGAGCGCTTCAATTTTTGGATTCGGAACACTTCAGTGATTGGATTTGGAGAACTTAATCGCGACGATACTCATTAAATCGGTCTAGGTTTGCCTTAAAAACATCCACGGAAGGGGACATTACAATATTCGCAGGAAGGGCATTCCATGCCTGGATTACTCTCTTATAGAAAAAGAATTTTCTTGGGTCAAGTCTTGCCCCAGTCACACGTAATTTGAGGGGGTGTCCGCGCAGCCTAGAGCTGGTGGCCCGCTCAAAGAAGTCATTTGTTTGGAGGCAGAAATCCTAACCACGCAACATGCGAAATGCCTGGATTAGGTCCCCACGTAGCTACCTGTAATCCAGAGGAAACAAGTCAAGATTTACCAGTCGGGTCTCATAAGGGAGGTTCCGTTGGCCTCGTACTAATTTTTTTGCACGTCTTTGTACCCTTTCAAGGTTTTTTGCCTTTGGCTGTCCAAGGTCTCCAGGCTTGGATGGCAAATTCCAGTTGAGGTTGCACGAACGTGCCGAATACCTTCCCAAATACAACTTTGTCAAACTTAGCAAAGGCGCGCTCGATTAGATACAAGCTCGACATTGCGGATTTAGCCACTTTCAGGACGTGGAGTGATGGCTTCAGTGAAGGCGTGAACCACACCTCCAGGTCTTTCTGAGCCTCTACCTCTGGTAGCGGCGTGTGATTCAGGTAATACACCCTCCGAGGCGTTGTGCTGGTTCTACCAAAGCGCATTAGGTTGCATTTGGCCACATTGAATGGCATGAGCCAAAGGTTCAACCATTGCTCCAGTCGATGCAAATTTGCCTGGAGATTTAATTCGTCGTCTTGGTTGCGTATGACCTTCCAAAGTTATATGTCATCAGCAAACATTGCGATTTCGCAGACTAGTCCGCTTATGCAGTCATCAATATACATAAGGAAGAGAAAAGGGCCAAGAACAGAACCTTGTGGAACCCCGCTGTCAACTGCTACCTCCGCCGACCTCTGTTAGCCAATACATACGGTCGGAGTACGACCAGTCAAGAAGTTTGCTATCCACTGCAAAAGGTTTCCCCTTACCCCTATGCGGCTGAGCTTGTATAAGACACGTTGATGAGGAACCGTGTAAAACGCCTTCTTGAAGTCTACAAAGACTGTATGCACCGTATTCCCTTCATCGATCGCTCGGGTCCATTGTTCTAGACAATAGAGCAGATTGGTCAAGCAGGACCTTCCCCTGCGGAATCCGTGCTGCTTATCAGAAAGAAGTTGATGTTGCTCCAAAAAGTGCATCAGCTCGCGTTTGAATATGCGTTCCATAAGCTTGCAGGATATTGAGGTGAGGCTGACCGGTCTATAGTTATTTGCGGTCGCCATACTCCCACTTTTGTGGATGGGTGAGATCCCCGCTGCCTTCCAATCGGGTGGCACTTGTCCAGTATTAAGAGAAGCTCGGAAGATTAGGTACAGGGGTACCGCCAACTCTATGGCTAGCTCTTTTAATAGCTTTGCAGGTATCTCATCCGGACCTGACGACTTCGTTTCTTTGAGCTGTAGAAGTTCTCGCAGAACGGTAGCTTCCGTGAGTGCAACCGAGTCTATGGTCTGGATCACACACACACTGCAGTTAATAGCGGTGAACTCAGACTCTCTCGTAAAGACCGACTGGAAAAAGCAGGATAGATGTTCCGCCTTTTCGTTAATCTCGCAAATTTCTACACCGTCGTCTGTTTTTAACAGAGGAATAGGGTCTCTATTTCGAGTACATTGCCTAACGTAGCTGTAGAAAAGCTTTGGGTTTCCTACTGCACAGTTTATTAGATTACTCTCGAAGTTTTGGCGGCTAATTCGTATCAGGCTCTTAAACTTGTTTCTCTGCGCCTTATACCTATTGTACGATTCGGGGGTCCTCTCTCTGCGATAGATTTTAAACATCCTTCCTTGGCGGTTTACTTCCCTCTTTAGCGTCGGCGGTAGCCATCGAGGCCTATTTCTTTACCGTGATAGGACAGAAATCGGTAATTAGTCCGTGTAATACGACTTTGAATGCCGACCAATCATCGAGAACGCACCCGGTGAATGTTTCATTCCAGTCTATCCTACTCATTATGGCTTTCATTTGCGTAAAGTCCCCTCTCCAGATGTTGCGTCTGGTTACCACACTACGATCGGGCACAGAGAAGAGTGAATATTCCCAATGTAGCACTACGTGATCACTTTTTCCGAGAGGTGGTAAACAATTTACGACGTCCACGCTATCAGGCGCTTTGGTAAGTACTAGGTCTAAGCAATTAGATTGTTGCCTTTCGCGTAGTCTGGTCGGATATAGGACGTGTTGCGTAAGGAAAGATGCCTGTACTGTGCGCAGAAGTCGTTGATCGAAATTTACTTCTGAGCCCGGCGCAGAACTCACATTCTAGTCGATATGGGGGCGTTAAAGTCTCCCATGACCATGACATCGGATCTCCTAGCAATTTCTTCGACTAAGAACATTGTCTGACTGTTGGTTGCTCGATGGTGGACGGTAGACCGCCATGATGTCAAGGGTCTGTGATTCCGGTGTTCTAACGGTGAGCCATATTGCCTCTATATTGCCCGAAAGGTTTTCGGATTTGTCGGACACGAGCAGGCCGTGTCTATCATAGATTAGCACACCCCCACCTTGACGCCCGTCTCTATCTTTTCGGAAAACTTGAAACCCGGGGAGAGCAATTTCCTGGTCGCCTACCTTCGTGGTCAACCATGTTTCTGTTATGCAGACGACGTCTGGTTCCATTTGGCAAATAGTAACCTTAAGCTCATCTAATTTGGAGAGCAGGCTTTGTGCATTGGTGTACATGAACTTTAGTTTCATGGTACGGTGTAATCCGGCAGTCACTGACAGTCACTTCCTGACCGTCGTTCGGAGTATTATGGTTTGGTTCAATGCTTTCTTCGGAATTATCGTCCCGCTGAATATTTTCAGGCCTGCCTCGCCATTCTTGTTCCTCGACAGTTGTTCCGCTACTAGTTCTCGGCGTTTCAGCCGTTCCTCCAGGGAGTTGTCCGGTTGAAAAAACCTCTTTATGCGCGTGACTTAGGTTAGTTTTTTCAGACAGGATCACCTTTACATGTTCCTTGTTTTTAAATATGATTTTTAGCGGTCTGGGTCGGAGCATTTCTGCAGTTTCTGCCAGCCTTTTCCCGATACGAAATGACCTCAGCACTTCAAATTTTTTTCCTGGCGGAAACAGATCGCTCAGGACATCGTTAAAGGAAACCATGTCTGGATCGTTTTGGTCGTTTGAGCGGTCTAAAATGTCTTTAGTATCAAAGATTCTGTCTGTTGACTTCACCATTAACATAAAACAAAGCTTCATCACTGAACAGCAAAAGGTCTTTAGTAAAATTGATATTTTCATCAAATTTATCTGAAAACCATTCGCACATCTGCATTTGTCGATCGGGGTCGTCTTCATTTAAGTGATGCATTATCTGTAATTTGTATGGATGGAACTTCTGCTCTACCAGGATGTTGTGGATAATTGGCCTTCGAACCCCCAACTCAATGGATGTCCGACGAAGTGATTTCTTCAGGCTAGCAGCAATCTTGGCTATGAAAACCTCTTTCGTTTTGTCTGAAGTCTTTGGTCGCCGGAACGGGGTTTGTCCAAGACACTGCCTGTCTCTTTAAACTTCGTGACTAATTTCCCGATGGCAGTAAAAGAGATAGGTTGCCGATCAGGGTGTCGAAGTTTAAAATCATCGGCGATTTTGCGATAAGACCATCCTTCTCGTCCACTTAAGAGTACCAACTCCATTCTTTCTTCTTTAGACAGAGCCATCATTCGATCTGGGGAGAAAAAAATGTTATGACCTGCACTGGTACTAGATGAACGCCGAACTACCCGCTTAGTCCCGATGCCCACGGAGAGAGAACAACAGAAGTCCGGTCACTCGAAGAGCATGTATTGAGACACAGAGCACGTGAGAGCAAGCAGATCGAGTTAGCAAGTCAGAATGCAAGAGTGCAAGTCAGTCAGCGAAAAAGACTCCAGGTTATTTTTTCAGTGCGCATAGCGAGGAGGCGTCAGTATTCACGGTCCAATCAGATAGGACGGAAAATCGATAATTATTGACGCGTTGTCAAGCCACGACGTGGGACTTTGCGCTGCAGCTGCGCTGACAGCCTAAGCGGTGTTGACTAATCATGGGACTCTGCCGTCCCAACAAAAATAACATAAATAAATAAAATATTAAAATTCCAATGTACCCAGACTTTGTGGACACCCTGCACTAGTGCAATTTTGCTCTACTCTTCCTGCCTCACTGCAAGTGAGTCGTCAGCGCACTCGGACAGAATATTTGAGCTGTGATCAATTTTCAAACGCAATAGTCGTTAGTCCACTTGCCCAGGTCGCAATTACTTCTATCGAAGTTTGTAGTCGCACACCGGGCATGCTGCCTACAAGCTTGTCCTTCCATCGGCACTTTTGGTATCATCAGATTCTGTTCAGCAGCGGAGTATTTAATGGTTGGTTTGCTTTTAGTTATTATCATTAGTTGCGCAATCACAAGACGAGACCGTATGTGATACTTTATAGACATGTTCCATGCTAGGTTTTTGTATTTTTCCTAAAATGTTGAATGGCTTGCGGAAGGTCAGCTGTAGTTCACGGATGAGGCCTAGACGCTTGGATACAAAGTAATAAGTTAAGGTCAAAATCAAAGTGTATGTTGTCTGTTTTCATGAGACCTTGAAGTTGTTTGTCGAGAAGGTACTTGTTAGGACAGCCCAAGCACGCGAGCCATCACTTGAGCCACCCTGAGGGCACAAGAACAAATAAAGCAACAAGCCAGTCCGTTGCATGCACAACCGGCCAAGTCGCGCGACCTTCAACGGCGGAAACCACACGGGGATTCAAAAGCGTCACGCGCATGCGTGACCGCGGTCATGCTGAGGTCACGTCTGGTCAGGGGTAAAGTGCGCGCGTCAACTGTCCCGATAGGGACACGATGGTTGCTCGCATGGGCCACATGTGGAGGAGCCAATAGGGCAAAAAGGCTGCGGTTCTTAAATAGGCTGCCACCGCTGGAGGCAGTATTCTGCTGCTGGCACACGAGACCTGTTGGCCCACACAAGAGCGCGCTACCGCAAACAGAAGACACACTACTGACGACAAAGGATAATTTGCTGACGGACATACAGAACAGATCCTGTAGACAAATCCAGAGCTCTCCTGTTGTGGACTTTCGGTTTCGCTATCTGACGCCTTATGGTTGCCTTCAGCCTGTATGCGAGTCCAACCGTGAGGATTAACTAGAACTGTTTAACAGACCCATCCAAAGCAGAAGCCACAGAAGGAGACCAAAGTAGGCAACATATCCAAGATGGGCGGCTAATGACTTTTATTAGGTGTCTACCAAGCCGTCTTGACCGAAGATTTGTATCGTCACAGATTTATGAAACAAACTGCCGATCGAAGGGAGACAAATGGAAGATCCACTCTAATTATGCTCAGTTCCTCTTTGATAAAACACGAAAAGTCATGGATGAAGCATAAAAGATAAGTGAAAAATGCAGATGCTAAAACAGCTGGTAGCGTAGCGTGGGTAGGCCCATTTTGGAAAGGAACATTAACATAACTGCTTTATAAGTTTCAGTAGGCGTATTTATCCCTATTCATTTAGGTCGGCAGACTAGTAGCTGTGCATCGCGTCCCCCTTCTTCAACGTGTATTGACAACTTGTTACTATATCGCTGCCTACCATTCACTTTCTTCGTCTACTCAAACTTGCCATTAAATTGCCTCGGCTTATCTCGCTAAAAAAAGCAACAGTTGCACATGCAATTACTACACATACCATTCGTTACCTTTACATAATCGCGGTTACCGTTAGCCGAAGATACTTCGCTGATGATCACACGAAAATGCTTTTCATGCAGTTGCGGTTTAACAGAGGAAAGACACCTTTACGCAACAAACTAGACAGCGGTATACATCATCTGATGTATTGATGTTCCTAAAAAAAGGAATAAGGGTTTCAATGACCTCACCCAGGGCCAGTGAACATCCCCAAACTTACACGCGCCCACCGTTGGTCCAGTTGGGGTTAGTGATCATATTAAAAAAATTAAATCAGTAACATCGTCCAAGGTTAGTGAACAACCCCCAACCTATACGGGTCCGTCCTTGGTCTATTAGAGTTTCGTGATTATATTACAAATATGTACCTCAGTGACTTCGCCCAGGGTCAGCAAAACTCCCTAAAGTTACATTCACATACCTTAGCTTAAGGTATTATAAGGAATATTCGGACTGCGTCTCTAACCATTACGCCACTGACGCACGGTGTGATACAAGATTCAAAAGTCTTACCAATTGCGTGCGACCGACGCAAGTAGTAGACTATTGCGACGGATATGATGTGCTAGCCTCAAAGTTTGATAAACTTGTCGACATAGTAAAAAATATGCAGGAGTTTATGCTGCAGACTCTCGTTTCAAAGGAAAAACTCGAGGAAGAAATGAAGGGCATGAGAGATTTTATCCAGCAGACCCACGTGTCAACAGAAAACCTGACAGCTGCCGAGCTTACGTGTAGAACACCTCAGAAACCTACGAGTGTACCTATACCTAAAGTAGAGGCCCCCATATTTGACCATGCAGCCACAGTGGAGGCTAATTCGAACACCCCCGCTGTGGACAACAAAGGGACGGCTGGGCCACCACCAAAACCTAAGGCTCTCATAAAAAATTGCAAGACTGTGCCAACACCTAGCGTGAAGGTGCCTAAAGCTGCCTTGCCTGACCTCGCGAGCACCCCTAGCGAAAACAGCAAAGTCAATACTGGCGAAATATTGACTCCAGCCAGTCCGAGCTCGAGGCCCACTGCCAGCCCAAGCTCCCAGATCGCAGACACGGATTCTGAGGCCAAATTAGAAACCATGTTTAACACCGAAATGACATGCAACAACGAAGGTTTGGCTTCCCGAATACACATAGCAACAGAAATGAGGCCCATGCTGGGGAACCATCTACATCGGCCATCCCGAGCTCGAGTCACACAGAGGCCAATATGACAAACACTGTAGAAAAAGTTTTCCAACACCCACACGGACGACAGCACTGTATTATTGTCCAGGGCCTAGAAGAATGTACTTCAGTCAGTTCAGACCATAACGCGGAGGACATGGCATCCTTCAACCGTGTTCTAAATGATCTGTTCGAGCCAGGTTTGGAATTTCCAGTTCTGAAATCATTTCGGATCGGAAAAAAACCTGACGAGGCCACAGGTACGCCGCGACCACGACCTCTAAAAATTGTGATGCAAAATGACGAACACGTTAAACTGATCTTATCAAAAAAGACCAGCCTTCGCCAGTCACACAAAGAAGTTTTTTTTTCAGCCGGAGTACTCTCTAGCGGAACGGCTCAAACGTCGGGAACTTGTGGCAGAATTACTTTCGAGAAGAAAAAATGGCGAGACCAGCCTGGTAATCTCGAACGGGAAGATTATTCACAGGAATATGAGGTTATTGAACCAACCGATAATAATTCGAACAATGGCCTGAGCGTGGCTTACACAGCCGATGTCAAACAAAGTTCAAATTCCACCGAGACAAAATTCGTCAAAAATATGTCACTTAAATTCTTCTACACCAACGCACAGAGTCTGTTGTCCAAGTTAGATGAACTAAAAGTGCAGATATATGACCTTTCTCCCGACATTATCTCTCTGACAGAAACCTGGCTGTCTGAAAACGTGGATGACCGCGAAGTGGCACTACCTGGCTTTAATCTGTTCCGGAGAGATAGAAGAGGGCGCCAAGGAGGAGGAATTATAACTTACGTCAAACATGGACTGCTAGTCTCGGAAAAAACAGAGCGGTTTCATTGCAGCACCGAGGCCATCTGGCTTACTATAAAGGTACCGGAATCACCCAGCCTGGAAGTTCTGACCGTGTACCGTCCGCCTAGACATGATCATGAGGCTGACACTGGTCTACTAGAAGAGTTAGCGAGATTAGTTGCTCGGCCCGACGTCTTGATTATGGGAGACTTCAATGCCCCGCTTATCGATTGGGGTTCATCATACGCACGAGGCCCAGAGCAAGCATTCGACTGGCGTTTACTAGCTCTGACACTTAATGCATCTCTCAGTCAACACGTTCTATTTCCCACCAGGGTGCGTGAGGGGCAGCAATCAAACTGCCTAGACCTGGTACTTACGAAATCGCTGGACAGCATCGACGAGGTGCAATATCTACCTCCTCTAGGTAAAAGTGATCAAATCGTACTAAATTGGGACTATTCTATATTTTCGGTACCCGAACAACCCACCAAGGTTAGAAGGAATATTTGGCGTGGTGACTTTGATCAACTGAAGGCTGAAATAAACAACATAAATTGGGAATTGGTTTTTTCTGGCAATATAACTGATGATTGGGGATGGTTCAGTGAGTTATTGCATACTCTCCTGAGAAACCACTGTCCGATTACACGGAAGAAGCTAAACAACAAACCTCAGTGGCTGACTCAAGCGCTGAAGAAAGAGATAAATAAAAAGGGGAGATTGTTTAGAAAGTATAGAGCAGACAGAAATCCGGTATCCCTAAATGCATACAAAACGCAGAGGAACCTCGTGAAGCGACTTATCTTCAAAGCGCGCAAAGACTTTGAAAAAGATTTACTAAACCGGGCAGTTAAAAATCCGAAGCTATTTTATGGCTACTTAAGAAAGACCGCACAAAACCGGGACCCAGTTCCGCTTCTGAAGGCAAGCGATGGAACAGAAATGAGTGAGGATGGAGCAAAAGCTGAGCATCTTTCACAATTTTTCAAATCGAACTTTACGACTGAAATCGGATTCATCCCTCCAAACTATGGCTTAGATGACGGTCCAAAGATTGAAAATGTGGCCTTCGCCGAAGCAACCGTTCTTTAGGAGTTAATGGCACTAAACGATTCAAAAATCATCTGGTCTCGATGACATCCCGCCTAAATTACTGAAAGAACTTGCTAGGGAGCTAGCCAAACCGCTTTCTATGCTTTTTAGTACCTCGTTTAACGCAGGTTGTTTACCCGCCGATTGGAAATCCGCACGGATCACACCGTTGTATAAAGGCGGCAGAAAGGTTTCTGCAAACAGTTATAGACCAATCAGCCTCACTTCGATCTGTTGCAAGATTATGGAAAAAATAGTAAAACGAGAGCTAATGCGTTTCTTAGAGCAGCATAACCTTCTATCGGATGCGCAACATGGGTTCTGCAGAGGCAGGTCCTGCGTGACGAACCTGCTCCATTGTTTGGAACGCTGGACTCGGGCAGTTGATGGAGGAAATCCGCTTCAGGTAATCTACATCGACTTCAAGAAGGCATTTGATAGCGTCCCACATCAACGACTTCTGCACAAACTCAGCCAAATAGGTGTTCGAGGAAATCTGCTGAAGTGGATTCAAAGCTTCTTACTTGGTCGCTCTCAAACTGTCCATATTGGTGACCAGCAGTCGGCAGACGTTGCAGTGGAGAGCGGTGTCCCCCAAGGCTCTGTCCTTGGCCTTATACTGTTCATTATATACGTCAATGACTCCGTCCGTGAACTGGACTGCGATGCGGCTATGTTTGCCGATGACATTAAGATTTGGAACGTTATCAGAAATTCAGCTGACGAAGAACATTTGCAGCTAAACCTAAACCGTCTTCAAACTTGGTCTCAAGACCGGCTTTTGCCGTTTAACGAGAACAAATGCAGTATCCTACGAGTTGGCCGACCCAGCTCTCAGAACCCCATGGTTTACAGCCTAAATGGCATCCAATTGCAAGAAGTGGACGCGCAGAAAGATTTGGGAGTATGGATCTCTACGTCTCTTAAGCCCTCGCTGCACTGCGCAAAAGTAGCCAAGTCTGCGATGTCCGTCCTCTATCTTGTCAAAAGGGCTATCTGTGCCTTCGATAAAGACTGCTTTGCTAAGGTCTTTGGAACATTTGTGCGGCCGAAGTTGGAGTTCGCAATCCAAGCATGGAAACCCTGGACCGCGAAAGACCTAAATTCCCTCGAGAAGGTCCAAAGGCGCGCGACCAAACTGGTTACCGGTCAGAGCTTTTTACCTTACGAAAGACGTTCAGCTAATCTCAATCTATTTCCGTTAAGTTACAGACAGCTACGTGGCGATCTGATACAAGCATTTCGTAAAATGTGCGGGAAATACTGTTGTCTTCTACCTGGCGACTTCTTCGAGTTAGCAACAACGACGAACTTAAGAGGGCATCTCTTCAAACTACGCATAACAGGGGCCAGACTAGACACACGCAAGTTCTTCTTTGGTAATAGAGTAGTTGAAGCTTGGAATGCTCTCCCCGAGGATATTGTTATGTCCCCATCTGTGGATGCATTCAAGAGAAATTTAGATTTTCATACCCGAAATGCCCACTAAAATTAGACCTGGCGGGACTGAAATTATATATATAAACATACTACTCACTGATTTTCAGTAATATGTTAGTTAAGAATAACAAGAATTGCAAGCTTCGAGTTCACCGAACGTTGTGATCCGAGGCTACGCGGATTTGTAAAACTTTTCCCAATTCAGGCCTGGAATGCTCTGCCTGCGGAGATTGTTATGTCGCCATCTGAGCACACGTCAGACGCATCTGTATGCATGTTTACGACACTATTAAGTTAGAACAAATAGCCACTGAGCCCCCGAAAATAAACTGCCAGTTGCCGAATGCAAATTGTGGAATAATCATATTATAAAAACATACTACTCGCTAATTTTCAGTAATATGTTTGTTTAGAAAACTACCGATTATATTTCTTCTGTCAATTAGCAGGCAGACCCGTTAAACCAACAAGGGTGCACGATGGGCGCATCGCCGACACTCGATGAGGTTCGCGTGACCTCCGCAACCTTCTCTTCGTGGGACCCTTGGTATTATGGCGAAAACCGCGATGGACTCTCCCTGACATGCTTCAAACACTCTTAGCACAGGCCATCAGCTTCGAATATACTCTGCACCCACTTCCCCCGTGCGACAGTTTTTCTTCTTTAATCTCTCAAATGGCATTCAAACCGCTAGACTTCTTAACAATGCCTAAAGAGTTTTTTCACTGTCGGCCCTCAAATTTCTGGCAACGCCACTGTTCTGAAATGTTCTGCAGATCAAATGCATTGAAAAAACTGTCCCAATAGGGAGTTCAAAGGTATTTACCTATATTTCCCTCAATAAAAACCTGACCTGACCTGACATGACCAGTCGACCCTAGTGGGAATAGGCGTTAAAATCACACATCGTCCCAAGGCTGCAATGCGCAGCCAGGTCATAAGGATCAAGGATCGCAAGGATCACATACCATGTCTAAATTCCCCTGTAAATTACACGGGACAGACTGGACGCATTCTGGGTTCGCGCATACACGAACACAAGTTGGCTGTTCGACGCGGTGATGCATTATCGAAAGTGGTCGCCCACACGTACGAGACGGGTCACGAGTTCAACTTTGCAGCTGCGAGGATAATTGCCCACGCAAGCAGCAAGACGGACCGAGGACTGATTGAAGCCTGAGCGTTGGATGACCTGCTAGAGGAGACAACCTCGAATGAAGAATCCGAGCGGCCGTTGGGGACCTGCCTGTATTCAAAATTCCCAAGGAACCTCATGATGTCTTCTTACTTTACTATGACCAATAATACGGCGTCCGCGGGAACCAACGCGCTCCGCAACCCTTGTCCGGTGGTGCGGGCGAATAATGTGCAAGCTGGACTGCTAAACAAAAAACGGACACTTGGTATTGGATGCTGGAATGTGCGAAAATTTCTGGAACATGGTACTCAAAGTCTGACAGCGCACAGTCTCCATAAATATCACGTGGATGTTTGTTGCTTGTCAGAGGTCCGACTCCCCGACTCAGGCGCCCGAGAAATCAAAATCCCGGGGGTCGATTCTTATTTCACCTTGTATCACAGCGGTCCGAGTGACTAATCTCGTAGACACGGTGTGGCTATCGCCCTCTCGGAAGAAGGTAACCGTGCACTACTAGCATGGGAACCAGTCAACGACCGAATGGCCTTTGTTTGACTAAAAGGTCATTTTACGAACATCTCGGTCGTATCTGTGTATGCACCTACGTCGGCGGCTGAACAGCAAGAGAAAGATAATTTCTACTCGCAGCTGCAGGAGCTAGCCGAACGACTCCCTCGCCGAGATCTGCTAATTGTTGCCGGGGACTGGAATGGCCGGACTGGGCCCGGTGACCCGACAAACAGCCACATTCTTGGTCGTTTTGGGCTTGACTCTCAAACGGACAATGGTGAGAGGATGCTGCAGTTTGCCGAACAGAACCGACTGTTCGTTACTCACACATGCATTCAGCATCGTCACAAACATCTACTGACTTGGTATTCGAACGATGGCCGTACCGCCAGTCAGAGCGATTACATTTTAGTTGGTTCACGGTTTCGCAGCTAGATCCACGATAGCAGGTCGATGCGAGGCGCCGAAACTGGTAACGTCCACGGGTCTGACCATGCTCTCGTTCGCACGAGCCTGAAGGTTCACCTCTCATCTGTGCCCAAACTGCCACGTGCGAGACGCCTTGATGTTGCAAAGCTCCGGCAAACCAATACTACCGAGGCTATAAGCACAGAAATCCAGTCCCGTCTTATGATACAGACTGACAACGAGGGCAGTAGCAAGTGGCCATCACTGAAGAACTGCATCTATGGGGCAGCTGAGAAGATTCTCGGATTCACTCATCGGCGCCGCAGTGACTGGATCAGCGGAAGAACCCTGCAGCTATCGGCCGAGACGACTCGAGCCAGGTCCCGAAACGATGCCTCCTTCCACCAACTTCGAAAGCTGACAGCAAAGTCGGCTAGAGATGACCGACAGAAGTATTGGTCCAAAACGGCGACTTCTATGGAGCAGGCTTCTAATGTTGGTGACACCCGAAAATTGCATCAAATCATACGCCAGGTTAGTGGTAAGCCCCCGACACTCTGTGATTCTGTTCGCGATGTGAATGGAGGAT
Source organism: Ligula intestinalis (assembly GCA_036362985.1). Classification (NCBI taxonomy): domain Eukaryota; kingdom Metazoa; phylum Platyhelminthes; class Cestoda; order Diphyllobothriidea; family Diphyllobothriidae; genus Ligula; species Ligula intestinalis. Next base: position 53,141,959 of record JAYGXS010000005.1, read on the forward strand.
TTATTGCCGACAACTCGGCCAAGGTCGATCGCTGGCGTGAACACTTCGAGCACCTACTCAACATTGACGAACAACCCATCACAACCTCCCTCTCCTCCACAGCGGAGTTTCAATCCTCTCATGCCTACGCAGTGTCGTGTGACATCCCTTCCGAAGATGAAGTTACCGATGCAATGCAGACGCTACGAAACAACAAGGAGTGCGGAGAGGACGGTATTCCTGCAGAAATCTACAAGTCCTGTGTCGACACCCGGGCTCCTCGGCTCCATGAGGTGATTGTACAGGCGTGGCGAGAAGAGACCGTTCCCGATGACAGGGGCTCAGGTATCCTTGTACCTTTCCACAAGAAGGGAGATAAGACAAGATGCGAGAACAACCGTGGCATAAGTCGTATCGATGTTGCTGCAAAGATCTTCGCTGTTGCTCTTCTCAAACGCTACCAGTCTACACGCGACTCCATGACACAACCCAATGAAGCCGGATTCCGAGCTGGGCGTAGATGTGCGGATCAAATATTCACACTGAGGTGCACTCTAGAATTCCGTCATAGCTACCAGCAACCGACGGCCGTTTGCTTCGTCGACTTTGCCACCGCATTCGATTCCATCCATCGTGAGTCCCTGTGGCGAATAATGGAACTGGATGGAGTGCCAACCAAACTCATTGCGATGATTAAGGCCTACTATCGGTCTACCACCGCACGAGTCCTGGTCCACAAAAATCTCTCTCAGTCGTTCGATATCCGGTCTGGTGTCCGTCAGGGCTGCGTCCTTTCGCCCATTCTGTTTAACTACGTCATTGTCTGGATTCCCGGCAAAGCCCTACATGAAGAGGACGGTGTTGAACTTGCTCCCAGACGCCGACTAACTGATCTTGACTACGCCGATGATGTTGCGCTGTTAGCCTCAAGCTTTGATGGTCTACGGTCAGTAGTGTCGCGGTTAAATGAGATCGATATGTCGGTTGGCATGTCCATAAATTCCGCAAAGACGAAGTTTTTCTCGAGCTGCATCCCTGACCAGGAAAAGGCACCCCTGGGGATTAATGGCCATCAACTTGAAGAAGTAGACAGCTGTAAATACCTCGGGGTGAGGCTGCTACCGAATGGGCAGAGCAAGGACAACATTGCTTCCCGTATCGATGCTGCTCGCTTAGTTTTCTCAATCCTTCGAAAGCGCCTATGGATCCAACGTGACATCTCCATCGCCACGAAGATTCGTGTATAACGTGCATCCATCCGGTCAGTCCTCCTCTATGGATGTGAATGCTGGGCTGTGCGCGCTGAAGATGAGCGGAGACTGGAGGTCTTTGACCACCGGTTCCTGAGGACGATCCTGCGAATTAAGTATAGCGACTTCATCTCGAATGAGACAGTCCGCATCCGCTACGATCGTATCACGAGGATATCTCAGGCCATTCAAGAAAGGCAACTGAGGTGGTTTGGACACGTTCTCCGTCGCCCGCCCCACGAGCTTACCTATGCTGCCCTCGACCCGGCACCGCAGCCCACCTGGAAACGTTGAAGAGGAGGGCAACTGAAGACTTGGCTAGACACCGTTCTTCAAGACATGGAAGCAGTTCTTGGACCTTCTATCTTCGGTCTTCTTCGCTAGAGAAGGGACTGGATGGAGCTTTCGAGATCCGCTGCCGCCAATCGCCACGCATGGAGAGGTACCGTTCGTGAAATCTTTGAAGCTGGCTAGATCAGGCATGATCACAGCCATAACAAGAACAATTACAAGTCGGATGACAACTCAGTTAACCGATGCATCGAGATTGCGCCCTCATATGTTGCCCTGCGCAGCTATCTCCAGACTCACGGCACTGACGGTCCTGGCCCTCCCTCCCCCCTCCCCGCCCCTGTGATGGTTAATTGGACCCTTACTTTGTAAACTGTTGCTTGCTTTCGTTGAAATTTAATTGGTCTCTTCCCCTTATAATTGTTGCTTGCTTCCGTTGATGGTTTTATCTCTAACGATGGATGCATGCAAGAGTTCGAAAGCTCAGGCCAATAAAACTACGATTATGGTGATTTAAACTACTTCTTCTCTTTCTATGCAAGATTTTCTATCTTCAAAAATGATGCTGATGCTTGTCATCATTTGGACCTCATGAGTAGATTTATATAGATTAGAAGAACAAATTTGGCTACAGTGATCTAGTGAGCCAACACATCAGCGGCCATAATCAGGTTACAAAAACCAGTTCTACATCCAAGCGAATTTTCGTACAAGATTCACCTTCGCCCACTATCCTCCACCTCGTAGTGCCTCTTCCAACCCTCAAAGCCACTGATGGCCCACCCATTTAATTCTAAACACACTACTTGAAATCTTCTATGCGTTCAATTAGATTTATCCACTTACTGGCCTATTCCAATACTCCATACCTAGGTGCATATTGTTAGTATATTAGCCGGACCAAATGCTAGCACTATTTGGATGCTTTCCTGAGGCGTCTTTGTTTGTTAGCTCTGACCGCATACAGGCGATAACTGCCTACACACGTAGACCTGAGACGCAAACACGCAAGTTAGGAACTTACGCACGTGCTCTATGGTCGCACTTATACAAATGTGGCCAATCGGGCTACAAGAGAACGCGTGACCGATAATCCCTCATAAGCCAATGTCACCCCTGACACAGGAGAGTTGAATGATATACTGCCTTACGAAACCACGCTAGCCCACGCCTAATGCCGGGGCTTGCCCCCGAGGCGCGACTTAGAGCACTCTGGAGATCAACCAGCGGCAACTGCCACCCGAGAAAGCAACTCCGGGTTTTGTACACAATAAAACCCTCCTCCGGGTGGATTCCAGAATTATGTCCTTCTTATTTTGTTCCTTCTTGGGGAATTCAACGGGCGTAATTCGACGGTGACACGTCAGATGTCACCGTTACAACACGAGCGATGCAGAACCCCTCGTTATGAAATTTCGAATGAACTTAGAGAGCCCGTCTTTTGTGATGGGCTGAGAGGATTTATTTTAAGAAAACAGACGCTCACCAAGTGTATTTTGAAGGCGTTCAACAGGAACAGTGCTGTTTTATGAACTCCTATCTAACCTGAATTTTTTGTTAAAGATTTAAGCTCGTATCTGTGTAAGATGTCTCAAGTGCATTGCTGGAATAAAAAATCTATTAATTTCTTATTACCTTAGTTTATTTATCCGTTTGCCGTTATTATTTTTGCTGATCAATTTCATTTACCAATGAAAGAAATGCATATTGCACATGTGTTTTGCGGGAAATGCAATATCAGCCATCAATAGGACGACCATGTGCAAGGATGTACAGATAAAATTTAAATTTCAAAAATTTAGCAGTATATTCATATTACAGGAATGCAGAAGGCGCTTAGAACTCAAAAGCACAACCTAAATCGAAATCGCCATTACACATACCAGACTAAAAATAATATGACTAATAAATAATTAGCACTAGAACAATCACGTCCATACATTGGTGAATCTCAGGTTAGATCCGGAGGTTGATGCCGATATTCCAGCGGTTAGACCGTATAGCGACTCCATAGTCATTCATCAGTTGCAAGGGATTAAAACATGCAGGTAGAAGTGTGTTGTGCATGCGAACGTTTTTATATTATCATAGCACCAGGTTCTACTTAAGTGGCTTCCTTTGCACACAAACAGAAACTCCATCAAAAATACCTTATTCCTATCCAATTACCAAGGCCTAATTCATGACTATATGCAAAATATGCACCTTACACCCTATGAAACAGCTAAATCATATATCTAGAATTTGTAAGCGGTGGTTATTTCGTGCAAACGTCTGCCAATTTTAAGTAGATCCTGTCTGCGGTTGTGCACACGCATGTGACACCCGTTCTACAGGTTTTTTGAGTTCAATGATAGCCTACAGATCAGTCTTAATTTAACAGCTCAAAAGGTGCTCACCGAGTTATCACGAGGCGCACACAGTTCTCTGACTATTTTGTGAGCAATAATCCTATTGACGTGTCCCGCTCAACTGACCTTCAGTCGGAAAGTGAATGGAACAATCGTGTGGGAATTTCCCACCAACCTTCCTTCTCGCAAACATAAACAGGCTGCTTCTTATGACCTCTCCACTAATTAATCTTCAGTTAGCATATGAAAGGAGCGCATTCTCAAAGCGCACTAGCTAAACGTCAGTACGTTTTATGGCAGGAAAAAAAGAGCAGAACATTGTTTTAATCCCCTTACGCTATGCTTCATTAGAGGTTTTCACATTTTCGAGGTAGGAATGATCATTCGTTATTCCAGCAGTGAAGTGTGTTCCGTGAGGCGAATAACAAGACATCCAAATTTGCTGGCTTAAGTCAAAAACTAGTAAAAAGCCGTAAAACAGAAGACAGAAATAGATCGCATTCGCATAACCCATCCACTACCTGATTTATTATGAAGGTTACATTAACAGGGGCATATTTACAAGCACACAGGTCGTTCATAAAAACGAGTATGACGTCAAGCGAAGAAGATCCACAAAGATTGTATTGAAATGACTTTAGAGCGACCCACGCTTCAATCCTGAGAAGGATAAAGACGTCATCTTACTGTCCACATTTCAAGCTATTAATGGTATGTTTTCGACCATACTGTTAGGAGTCAGGCTAACCGACTGCCAGCATAACTTTGCAAACAGTCCTTACCAGTCGCTTTCATGGCCGAAAGCAAACAGATTAGTCTGTAGTGTGAGAGGTGTCAAGGTCATGTGTCTTCGCTGGTGACTGCCGCTATTCGATGACCTCATATCGCTGGACAGATATTCACCTGCATGCACGCGAGTACACGTGAGCGCGCCACCTTGCGGCCATGCAGCAGATAACCTCAATACTCGACACCTCTCGAGTAATCCAAGGCACTAATCATGCAACACTTGAACTCGCTTCATAATCACTTATGAGCAACCGCTACATCTCGCACAGGGGCTTGCTAGGACTTACAGACACCCTCAGACGTGAGTGTTTGCTGTCCAAATCCACTCGGGCTTCGGCCCCGTGGCCCCTGCCACCCGAGATAGCTACTCCGGGTTCTGTACACGGTAAGACACTCATTCTGGTGGCTTCCACTTTGTCGCCCTTCCTTGTGGATTCAAACAGAAGGTAATCAGACGGTGACATCTCAGCTTGTCACCGTTACCACACTGACAACGCAGGTTTGGACTGTTCACCGTTACACCACATTTTGAAAGAACGAAATGACTGTAAGACCAAAGTTGAAATGCGTTAACGATCGTGAATTCGCTGTTTACCAACACAGCATAGACGTCCATCCAGCTGTCGGTTGGGAGATGTCGCGCCAGAGCATGTCATAAGGGAGAAGTTAAACAGTACGACCGTCAGACCTGCTCTCGACTGGGGTGGGACGTTCTTAGCCAATGTACTGATTATTGCGTTTGTAAAGGCTGACACAGTAGGATGCAGGTCTCACCCGGAAGTGCGAGCACACAGCCTTTTGTACAGAAACACGTTACGTGCTGCGTGGGCGTAGTCCAAAAATTAGAACATGTTGCCCAACGGATTACCGCAGACGATATAACCCCTATTGCACTGTAGATCTGCAGACATAACTCAGACAAAAGACAGAATAGACAATACGGGCGAACATGCGAGTTTAAGGAAGTAATTGAGAAGAAGAAGAAGAAGAAAAGAATAAGAAGAAGAAAAAGAAGAAGAAGAAGAAGAAGAAGAAGGGAAATAAAGTTAATCGTTGTTGTCATACGTTTGGAGTAATGACTGAAACCTATAGAAACTACAAATGTATGTGCATACTGTTATAACGACTAGTTGACAGCGTCGATAGTGTTATAACGATGACATCTGACGCGTGTCACCCTTGAATTACGCCCTGTTGAAATCCCCAAGAAGAACACAATTGGAAGGGTGTAACTTTTGGATCCACCGAGAGGCAGCTTTTATTGTGTACAAAACCAGGAGGAACTGTCTCGGGTGGCTGTTGTCTCGCTGAGTTGATCTCCAGCGTCCTCGCTGTCCTCACTATCCGGTGGAGCTGCAACTCTTTGTGTCCCGCCTCGGGCCGAGCCCGGCCTTGGGAGCGGACTGGCCTCGTCACGCGTCCGTTGTTTCAACAACTCTTCGTCAGGGGTGACAGTGGCTTATAATAGATTGTCTGCGCGTTCTCTTGTGGCCTAGTTGGCCGCATTGGGATAACGTCACGCGACCAGTTGACCCTCGGGCTTTGTGCATAGCATAGGCTCTTGTGCGTGCGTGCGTGCATGCATGCGGTCTGAAGTCATCTCGCGTGGTCTGTCCAGTGAACAAAGGAATCTTTGTGACGTCAGGCTCGACGCCTTAGGAGAGCCGACAAGGTAGCTAGCCTATGGTCAGGCTACCATCCTAACACATACATTACACGTTTCAATTTTCTGCTGATGTCTGCGATGAAGATTCCGCCACGGATGTCGGAACGTCAGGCTAATAAATGTTTTGTCCAACCGATATCTTCTTCTTCCCTTTAAAAGACGGAAAAGCTTGCAAGTAAAAGGGCATGGCATATGTGTCGGTTTTATAGGACGTTTAAGTAGACTTTCGTTGAAATAAGCAGCACCACTAAAATCATCCCTAAGCCTGTCCAATTACAAAGTTCTTATTACATGCGCACCTATAAGAACCCCAAATCTTTTGAAAATGGTGAATTAAGTCGTAGAAACCCGTTGACAGTTTGAAGTTACCTATATTTGTCTTTTGTTCAAACTAGTCGGGTAGTTGCCTGTCAATTTAAATTATGCTTAAGCTTCGGGAGTGCACATGGTTGCATTATTTTATTGTATTATTTTCCGCCATAGTGGATTACTTCCAGGATCTGTAATAAGTTTGTGATTGCAAAAAAAGGGTGGCCATATACATCACCAATTTTGTGAAATAATAATTATTATTCTATCTGGTACGTTTCTAAATAACTCATAAGCAGAACATACAATTTACAAAAAAATATATTTCTACATGGCGTTTTTTTATATTACCTTCATGGTAACATATATGGATACTTTGCTTATTTCTTCATAGATATCGGTTCATTTAAACAAACGTTGTCTTACAAATTTATAACTGCATTTTAAGGCGTGAAACTTCACACCTTAGCTAAAAATAATTTGTACAACGAAAATGTTTCGTTTTTCTGAAACTTAATGCGGTTCCTTAAACTTGGCATCACTTCCATTTTAGCAAATTGGGACTAAATTTTAGAAGGAACATGTTTAACACCTTTTCTACTTACTTTGTAATTCTCCCATAGCATAGTTTATAGTACAGGGTGCCCCACGAAAAACCCCTAAATTTATGATAATGTTTATACTGTTATAAAAATAAAAATATTTGATTACAATTATAACTAACAACTTTATTGCGTAATAAACAAACTGTTACTTAATAACAAGTTACAGATACCGCTCAAAATGCTGTCCATTAACTGCAGAACAGCGACGTAAGCGATCCATCTAGCTCTGAGCTGCTCGACGAATGACATCAAGAGGGATGTTGTTCCATGTGTCTATCAACACATGTTTTATTGACTCAATATCAGTGATTCCTATTCTTCGTCTCTGAACCTCCTGTAAGAGTACACTCCAAATGCAAAAGTCCATTACATTCAGGTCAGGGCTCTTGGATGGCCATTGCTGGGGTGTGATGAAATCTGGAGTGTTAACTCGGAGCCAGGCGACAGTGTCATTGGCAGTGTTTGGCTTTGCACCATCTTGCTGCCACGTCCAGGGTTCTCCCTGCATTACTTGATCAATATCTGTAAACATCTGCGGGCACATCTCCTCTCTGTAAACAACTTGATTTACAGTTTTTTCGTTCTCCGACTCGGTGCAACACTTCCTGCCCAGCAGCATCTCCTTCAATAAAATAGAGGTCTGTTTTGCCTTGCCAGGAAACAGCACCATAGCACATGATAGATTTTTGCTGCTTGTCTATCTCCACCAGCAAATCTTCATCAAGAATATCAGTTTTGACTTCCACTGCACGATATATGCGTTCATTTTCCCTATTCAGTGGTGCAGACAAGCAGAATGATGATTCATCTGAGAACCACACTTGTTATCATTTTTCTCCTTCACCGAAGCGCTGAAGCATGGCATCACACTTTGTCTTTCGAGCTTGCTGGTGTGCTTCAGTTAAAACATGGCATTGAATACGTCGAAAACATTTTAAATTGGATTTTGCAATTGTTCTGTGCACATACCCGTTTGACAATCCCAGTTCTTTACAAATTTCACGTTGACTTGAATGTCTTCTGTGATGATCTGGTGGAGTTACGGCAAGTTCCAAGACTGCTCGCCTTGTTGGGGAATCGTGCCTGCAAGAAGTGCCACTACCAGGCTAACGCACCTTTGCTACAGGTGATCCACCTTGTTTGAATGCAGCCGCGACACCTCTAAACTGGTCAGTTGATATGGCACCAAAAAATTTAGGCAAAATGTTCCGACATTTCTGCAACCCCCATGTTGGATGTTCTTTCCGGAATAGGACGATGACCTCGCACTGGAAATTGCTTAGCTGTGGCATGGGTCTACACGTCTTTTCAGAATATTCCTGACATATGGTGCGCAGGTGGGCATTTTAGAACCTTATCCTCTGTGACCACCACCCACATTGTGTGGGTGCTCCTCACCACTGAGCGGAACATGGCGTGGGTGACATGAATGCGGGTGCGAACCAACGGGGGCGGCTTCACTTCGGATGTGGCCCAGGTGTTCTGTTTTCTCCGCCATCGATCGTGACGGCATGGGCGGTCCGGCCGCCGTAACAATCACAAACTTAGGTGTTTTTTGTGGGGCACCCTGCAATAAAAAGTTCAGTTTTGTCGTATTTTATAGCATAGGACATTTCTTCGATATGAACTTTCTCAAAATTTGTCCAAAATTTGTGCATATTTCCCTGAAAACCTTAACTAAGAAAGTAGTTTTCCGAACTAAAGCTTTTCTAATTATCAAATTCACTCAGTTTTTTAAAACAACCTGGCCAAATATATGCTAAAATACCAAGTTAAATGTCGTCATGGAAGTTGGATTCAGGGCTCGTCATACTGTACACTTGGTTTGGAAAACTACCCTCTTATTTAAAGTTATTGGGGAAAATGGGCTCCCATTTTTGCTAAATCTTGAGTATGTTTAGATAAAAGGGATTTCGTATGCTATAAGAAAAGACAGGGCGAAACTTTCTTCTTATATACATTGTGCTAAGAAAAAATTACATAATTAGTAAAAAAGGTGGAATAATAATCCCTTCCAGTACTGGAAAATTTTGTGCGAAGTTGATCAAATGGAACTAAAGCGAAGTATAAGGAATTGCATTTATTTTCTAAAAAAAGCAGTGGTAGAAGTTTTAAAAATTATATTTAGCTATTCTGTGAAGTTTTTTTGCACAAAATGCAGTAAAAAACGTTTCATTGCGTTTTGTCTAAACATCACCCCTGACCTTGCACATAACCAAACATAAGCGAAAAAAATAATCCGTTATAAAGAGAAAGGTATGTTCTTTCATCTCCTGTAAAATTTAATTTTTTTCCTTGAGATAATTTAAAGAAATTGTCAAACGTCCCCAATTTCCCTGTGAGTTTATCTTGGAAAAAGTTAATATATGCAAACGGTCGTCAGCTAAATATCCAATAAAAGCACTTTTTAAAGAGATAACCTCTTATGGAAACTTTTTTTATTAATCTTAGGAAGAACAATATGCGTGGTATCTAGCAGACATGTTGTATGCGCGAAAATGTGGTTTGCTGCTTTGAAGCATTTCAACATTTGACCAACATAGCCATCTGCATTGAAAATAATATCCAAAAGCACGTTTTTTTCGGTAAATGCTGTTTGATTATATCTTATTTTGAAGGGTTTGATGTAAACATCGAACAAACGGACAATTAGTAAACTGATCAATGAATACACCGAAAACTACCGAAATGAAGAGAGAATTTATTCAACGATATTCAATAACTACGTATCTAATCATTCTCACATATACAAAATATTTTGGCTAAAGGCAAGTTCTTTTTTGTATGAAGAAATTGGTTGCATTAAGTTTTATACTTAACAAACTATTGAAATTTATTGTTCTAATTTATAGCTATTTGTGCCGTCTCCAGAAGCTGGGAAATATCGAGAAAATTTTATTTTTCTTAACAAACACTTAGTACTTCTTATAGTTCTTTAAAGTATTTTATATGCCTAATGCTGCTCACTATTATTTATAAGTTTTCGTAAACACGTTCTCGGTGGTATAGGAGAAATAATCAAACATTTACAAATTTAGGAAATTTTCTTGCAGCACTCGCAGAACTGTATGCTATGCCTTCTAGGCCTCCAAAGCGTCTACCAGCCTATTCCATCTTCTCCTCCTCTAATCTACCTTTAAAATATAATAAAACCTAGTGCGACCTTCTTAGCCCTCGGTTGTATTTAGTCTAATGACGAACAAGTGATACCTGTTCTAAAATTAACGAGTCCTATTCGATTTTCCGACTATCTTCTTTATTTGCATCATATCATGTTGGAATGCAAATTGCTTCACTTATCTTTAATATAATCAGTTTATTGACGTAGAACATGTCTTTATACTCAAGACCAGACCTGTCGTTCGTATTGTCCAACTCCTATCTGTGGCTACGCTTACACGAGGTCTTCTAAGCTGAAAGGCGGATGAGGGTTTATCGCCTACAAGCAACCCGCAAATCCACCACAGTGAACGCATTTCAGTTCCACTCTGGCATTCATTTATTATTCGCGAACAAGCCCATATGTTCTCAAACCTACAGTGAGTAATTTTCAAAATACACAATAAGATAAAGTTTGGGTTTTAAAAAGGATTGAAGCTAGAATTACACTGCGGTCAGATTAATGCCACTTAACTTCAATTGAGGTCCGCCCAAACGGATCACGTGGTGAATTGGCTTGGCTAGCTGTGTGTCCAACAGACGCTATTAAGTTGTGCTCCCACTACGCATGTCGCATATTATTTGTTTGTGCACCGATCTATTCCTCAGGATGCGCCCATCCTGAGATAATGCTTTTGCGAGTCGGATCAACCAACTGTGTTCCGCAAAGCTACTGATAATTGATATTTTACTAGCCAACTGTCAGTAACACGTTTTTTTATGTTTTTATAACAGTGTTCCGGCAGACACACTTGGCGTACTGTGATATAGCTATTTCGGGCTATTGGCCCTCATCAGCCACAGGCAGCCAACCCTAGTGTAGCAGCTGAAATTGCCGCCGCACCCGAGTTTTGAACTCGCGCCTTGCCGGTCAGGGGCAGACGTCCTAACCATTGAGCCATCGAGTTCGGTGTCTAGCCGGTTGTAGATCGGGAGTATATATTATTTGTTTGTGCACCGATCAATTCCTCAGGATGCGCCCATCCTGACATAATGCTTTTGCGGATCGGATCAACCGATTGTGTTCTGCAAAGCTACTGTTAATTGATATGTTACTAGCCAAGTGTCAGTAACACATACATTGAGTATTGTTGGCATTCGTGAGCTTTGACTGGGGCCACACCAGCCACCTGCGGCTGTATTGAACTCCAGTCACCCTGAATCTGTGTGTGTGTGTGACGTAGCCCATAGTTGGATCAGGAATCCTAGCCGAAATCCAAACTGGGAGTAGTTGGGAGACGGAGAGAAGCCGCGACCTCGACCGGCTTGAGCCAAAGGTCCACGGGAGTGAGGTGGGTGCCTGGCCGAGAACTGCAGGCGAACAGATGACGGCAGTCATGCGATGAGACGCCGCAGTCGGGACAGCAGTCGGGTATGGATGGGTCGAGCCGGTGTAGAAACTACGGGTGAATTTCGTCAAGGAAAAAGGACGAAGACCTACTTTGAACGAATTATCCACCACAAACACATTAAAGATTGATGTTTTATCGGTTTCGTACAGTGTTAGGTTACATATAGTTGCATAAAGCTACGAATAAGGCCTTTTTACTTGGAAGGGCATAGATAAATGTTGGTGGACTTTCTGTTTATGTGCAAATAAGGTCGCTTCAACGGTGGTTGTCAATATGATACTGCGAAAGCTGTCAAAGCCATGACAAACTTCTCCCTGCGTGTTCTTCTACCTTTTACCTGATTTGTGACCGTGAACTCAATTGCATTATTGATATCAATTTGCAGTTTCAACATAAGATTCAGCAAACGGTGGGCGTGATGGCTGAGCCATTTTAGTCAACAGCGAACGCAGCCGTCTGTCGTAAAGCGAATTGATGACTTGTAGTGGAACTTGAACATCGAGCTCCTATACTCCTAGTCCCTGGTACTAAAGATTAGAAATTAGGATAAGCAGTAAAATATACTTTAATAACTGTTATATGCATTTCATTTTCTTGTACTTACAAATGCTGTTGATTTATATCCGTACATTTTGTTGATCTGTATTCACATTTAATGTATTGCGGAATAACCCAATTATGAATGTGCATGTTTCTTTAATTTCCTGTAAAAATAGAAATGGATGTTAGGAGGTCATCTTCTTAAACTTACCTGAGATTCAACTTCCCATGCTGGAGTTAGATTAGTATAGTCCAACTTCAATTTACATGTGAAACAACTTACTACTTACAACTTACAACTCGCGGGAAAAAATTCAACTACATATTTCACTTTCCACTTCTAAAAATTTCCTTTACTGCCTATCCTATTTCTCCACCCCTAAAACCACAATATCCACCGTTTCCGTAGAACAAAATGCTGGGACTAAGGGTATATGAGCTTCACTACTTAAACTACTTTTGCCATTATGTCTTCAGGAGTAAGCCTTGTCCAAAGTTACTAGTTCACTGCACGGCCGTTTGAAAAGTGTTCATTCCTAAGGGACTGCGTTACTCGCACTCTGGGACCTGAAGTTTGCTCTAGTTCGTTGGCCAACATCTCCTCCAATCTGTCTTAAAGAAACACAATACTCACATAGCAAGCCCAAAATCTCCCTTTTCCATTCGGAATCGGGCATGCTGGTCGTACTTTCTAGTGGTTTCTTTGGACTTTTTTTAAAATTAAAATGGCATTATTCGCCCCCGCTGAACCTTGTGGTCCTAGGCTACGCGACCATGTAAACTCCTTCCGAATGGCTGCCCATGACCGACTGCTGAGGATCGTGATGGGGCCCCGTGTAAACAGCAAGGCAGTACGATGGGCGCACCTCCGATATTCGGTGATGTTGTCGTGACCACCGCAATCTTCTCCTCGTGTGACCCTTAGGATATTGATCAAAACCACGATGGGCTCCTCCTGACATGCTTCAAAACACTTTTAACAGCAGGCCATCTGATTTGCATAAACTCTACCCCCCCCTCCCCCCATGGGCGACAGTATTTCTCCTTAAAATTTCGCAAATGGCATTCAAATCCCTAGAATTCTGAACAATGCGTAAGGAGTTTTTTTACCGTCTGCCCTTTTTACGCAGTTCCATTAATGACAACGCCACATGTTCTGCAGCATAGCTGCTTTGTACCAAGAGGAAATTCAAAGGTATTTACCTATATTTCCCTAATAACCTTGACCTCACGTGACCAACGGTGTTCCGAAATCTCCCAAAAGAGAACGAAAATCAAGGAATATCGTGTGTTGACTGTCTACGGATTCCAACGTCTGCAAAGCATTCGTTATTCAATTGCGAACAAAGTTTTTTTTTTTCAAAATGTACAGTCACAACTTTTAAATGTAATGGCACTGAGGTCACTCTTATGTAACCTTTGCGACTCTACTTCACTTGAGATCGGCCTTAATTTTGCACGTAGTGGATGGAGGGTATTAGCCCAAAGGGCGTTATTAAGATGTGCCTCCTTTGCAGATGTTTCATATTGGGTATTTTTATACGCGTGAGTGCTGACGGACGCTACGCCAGCTACCTGCAAGAGGAAGAAGAAGATAAGGAGCAAGTTCAGCGACCAAATTGTATGTATGGTGGTTTTCAAAACATGCTCGTTCTCATCGTCAGAGGGTAGTGCTTACCTTTCCGCCAGCCTCGTGTTATAACCGTAGCTGATGCACGCCTGTCAATTGATTGTCCCGTTTAGTTGCTAGTGCTTGTTTGAATTCTTTACGCACTCGCGGACGCCCCTGTGAGAAGGCCCACCACTTCGGTTATGTAACTCCTGATCGCTGCCAACTTCTTGCCCCATCTGTCGATCCTGATCTGCTGCTTTTACCCTCCCTATGGTCCCCTTCTGAACGAAAAGTAGACTTGTTCAGAGCGCCTGGTAGGCAGAATATAAGTCCAGAGCTCGTTTTAGTGTGCCCATCCATGACCAACTTTCGAGCACTAGTCTGGCCCTCTTATCGTTGACTCCGCCGATCACACTCGTTTTCTCAAAGATCAATTCCTGGTAAAGCTGCTGTATGTGACCGTATACCAGAGGCAGCTCGTCCTTGCGGTTGATGGATGAGCTGGTGCTTATGCAACCTCGTACAAAGACATTTGCCATTTTCACTAATATACCATGCTTCATAGTTTTGGCAAGGTATACTGTAGACAACAACCAAATGTTCTGTAAATGGTAGCGGGTACTTACGCCTCAGGTTTTGCAGTCTGCTGGTTGAATCCAGCTTGTGAGCCACAGAGATACCGAATTTTTTCAGGATTCATATCGTCGCCTAAGCGAAATCGGTGTGAAATGCCAAGCTGTAGAATTTATAGCTCTGGTTCAAGTAAGGAAATATTCATGGTATCGATAAACCTTATTTTAACCTGCAGGCTGTGATTCGTTACTTTAAGTTAACCCATGGGATCATGCACCCACCCCCTGCGCAAATTTCTGAAACTTAAAATATTTGTGTCCTTTGTCTAACCTCGAGTATAACCATAATCACGGCCTTGACACTAACCGCGAACTCAGTGTAAACGACGATAAAACCTCGGGGTAGATAAGTTGGAGCCTTTCATCCCTTGCGGAATTTTTTCAGCTTGGGATAAACGACTTTGTGCCAATTATTTCATTTAATTCAAAGATATTGAAAAATGTATGGCAATCACCTCGCATGACTGTCCTCACATACAATTAAACACAACAGGATGGTCTGCTAGCATCCGGACAGCTGCCATCAATACTGTTACTGTCATCGGCTCGGGTGTTGCCCAGTGGCGCTTTATAATAGTTGTTTGCTCGATTCTATTTATCATCAACATCATCTTTTTGTGCTTTTATCAGGTTTATATTTAGGTATAAAATTTTACACCTGCCTCAGGTTGACGTACATTCATCGCCTGTCTTTATTATCGAAGTTGATTACCAATCAGAACCACGATTACGGAAATTTGATTATTATTAGTATCTTAGATAATACAATTATAACCAACACAAGATTTCCCGAGGATTGCGTAGAGGGGTTCAGTGTTCTACCTACTACAGTTCAGTTTTTAAATTTGTGGTTGAGCTGAATATATTTCGTTGTACGGGGTACACCAAAATCGAACTTTTAAGTAACATTACGGATTCAAAGGGAAATACATCATTTTTATTAAATATTGCACATTTTAGAACATGTCAACTTTATTCTTAACGTGTGTTACATTATTTATTACACAGTCACAATTCAGTGTTAAAAAATAAACGGTGATTTTGGGTATTTTTACGTCGCATTATTCCTACACTTTTAAACATATTTCGTAGGCAGGTGGGTCCTTGAAAAGAAAAAAAAGACATTTCTTTATAAATAAATTATAGTTTTCGTATTAACGATGCTTTCAAATGTTATTTTTGCAAATACACATTTTTACCTGCAGAATTGCAGAAAAAAATGGCAGGAGTTTCCTTGGTAGTGGCGGAACAAAACTCCAAATTTCCAGGTTTGTCAACAGCAATTCGGGCTCAATTGGAGGTCGATTCGAGCTCGATCCGAGCTCGATTTGAGCACGATTATGATTAGGGGTTAGGATAAAAGTTATGGTAAGGGTCAGATATTAAGGTTAGGGTTACAGTAAAGGTTAGGGTTAGGGCTTAGGGTAAGGGTAAGGGTTAGGGTAAGGGTTAGGGGTTAGGGTTAGGGTAATTTTTAGGGTATGGGTTAGGTTTAGGGTTAGGATAAAGGTTAGGGTTAGTGTTAGGTTCAGTGTGGGATAATGATATCTTATGTAAAAAGCCCGAAGTTTCTGTTTCATATTAAAAAAGTCTTCAAAATATCCATTATTACTAGGTTTTGGGCAAAGGAATGTTTTCGGAATAAAACTGCACATTTCCAAGTTTGTCGACAGCGATTCGTGCTCGATTCGAGCTCGATTTGTTTTTTGCACCTTTTTTTCGATTTACGCGTCCAACGCCGTCGGCCTACAGCCACCGGATTTAATTATTTCAAGAAAATTTTACGACTTTTTTACTTATTTTCGCAAAATCTTTTTTTGGTAAATCAATTTTATCAACTTAAACGAAACCTTCTTACGGTTACCGTATGAAAACAACCTACGGCTTGTTGTATCCAAGACCACTACCAAGAAAACTCCTGTACAAAAAATAACGCAGGTCGACCATTGGCCATTTTACTTACATTTGTGATTGGTTCATTCATTCCGATCTGGCTTGTCCTTCTAAGATAGAAGGCACAAGCGGTCAGAATTACTGACCAATTGAAGAAGATTGCGGCTAGAACAATTAGCATCGCCCCTCCGATATAGTTCCTGTGAAATGCAAAGGGGTACTTTATTTATTTTTATAGGCGTTTTGAGTTTACCTTATCATACGCATAATATTTCTCATTAAGTATTCCGCATTCGGTAATAATTTTAAATTCATGTGCAAACTGAAATGCGTGCATATAGAAAAATATGTGGTTCTGGTATTTTGCACCCTGAGGGCTACTCCCTAACTCATTACGAAAAAAGTTGGATGTCTTTTTGAGGCAAGATGTATGTGTAAACTTAAAATGACATATAATAACACTGAAGAAAAATAAACCGTCGAGGAACCTACATAAGTCCCTTTCTGTAAGAAGCCGTTGTATGGTATAATTTGGAGACTGGCAGAGGATTATGAAGAAGGTACACAATTCCAGTAAGCACAATTGCCACTACCGCTTTTGCGAGCAGACTGCTTGATATCATGGTGCAGCTGAGCGAGCGTATTATGACTGTGTTTCACTGCATGGCAATTAAAAGTATAGAGGGCATTTTTGTCAGGGAAATGCATGTTAATCGGGTGTATCAGGATCAAAAAATACACGACAGTCGTCTCCAACATATGCAAGAGGGCAGGATAGCGTAACAACTGATTCAGTCGGCAGACTTAAGTCAGAATACATGAATAGAGCAGATAGCTTTCGCAGGCCAAATCATCTCTAAATTATTATTTTTATATTAATTCTCAAAAACTGAAAAAAGGATAGAATCAAATAATTTTTGCTCGTTCGCCAGTAGAAATAAGTCAATATAAACAAATAGAAATGAGTTTTGTTTGTTCAAATTGACGCATAAGTCTGTTATTATGCTTTGGAAGCATTGCTTCATGGGCGCAATTATGTATGGATCTCCAAAATCAGGGTGCATTTACAAGATCGACGTTACCTTTTTTCTAGGGACGTCAGCACCAACCGGGCTATTTCAAGTCAAATTTAGGGGTCCAGATGGTTTCCTTTGTCCTTCTTCCGCTTCAATTGGGCATTGTGCTGTTTGGTACGTGAACGATAAGAGAAATATGTGCATTCAGTTTGCCAAAACTGCCATGTTAACCAAGTACACTTTCCTAATCAAACTATATTTTTGAAGTTCACATAATACATCTTGGGATAGGCCAGGAAGTTGAATTCTCTACTGCCATCCTAGAAGCCTCTCTTCCTTTCTCTACTCCAGTATTACCCGTTAGGTCTATCTCTGAGGTTTTCCTTCTTGTGTATATTAAACAGTAAAATGACATTCACGGTAATCTTTTTATTTAAACGTTTTTTCGACTTGAGCTACTTAACCTTTATCCTCTTTAGTACAGGCAGATCCGAGGTGATCTCTTACAGACATGCATCATGAGAAATCGGGACTGTGCCCTGCAGTTTGATGACTTTTACGCAATCGCCACATTAACTTACCTTCGTGAGAATTCTCTCAAACTCCGAGAAATCTTATCTCATTTGGATGTCCGCGGCCATTCTTTTTCACAGCGAGTAATCGGTGCATGGAACGGACTGCCCGAGACACCTTTAAACGCAATCTCGATGTATATTTACTTAACAGATACCCTTCGTGGGAACAGGAAGGCACTATTAGAACATACCAACGCTTCTCTTACACATACAGATGAAATACATATCTGCTATTCGACAATTTTTATGTACGATCCTCAGGACAACCGTGCATAAATGTCACAGCTAAAATGAGAACATGTGTATATGCTACTGGCTATTTTATAGTAACATGTGTTTTGTTTGCCATTAAGCGAACTTTTGTCGAAATAGATAAAGAACTATTTGGCAAAATATACTGAACATTTATTCGTCCACATCTGGAATATGGCATTCAGGCGTGGCGACCATGGTTGCAAAAAGATTACCAGATGCTGGAAAGAATTCAACGAAGGACAACGAAAATTGTGAAGGGCCTAAAGTCTTTATCTTACGAATGTAGTCTAGAAGCACTTAAAGTTTTCCCTCTTAAGTATAGACAAATCCGAGGCGACCTCATACAGACGTACCGGCTCCTGAGGAATCGTGAATGTGCCCTGAAGTTTGATGACTTCTTCGCATTCGCCACTTCATCCACCCTCCGTGGGAATTCCCTTAAACTGCAGGGAAGCTTATCCCATCTAGAGGTCCGCAAGCAGTTGTTCTCAAAACGAGTCATCGGTGACTGGAACGGACTGCCCGAGGAGGTCGTAATGGCGAACTCCACAGATGCATTCAAACGGAAACTGGATGGACATTTACTTAACAGCTGCACAAGGAAGTAGGATTAATCTAAGCCTTGGACAAACCTATAGATAAAACTTTATATTTGTATATGCTACGGACTATTTTATAATAACATATTTTATGTTGGATATTTCATGCATACTGTTTTCAATAGGGTCTTCAAATTCATTGCCCACTACCCTCAATATACTGAACTATACAAGGGAAGGTTTGACGTTTAGGTCTGCTAAAGTCATGCAATACCAAAGAGTCATTTAGCCGTTAACTCACCTGTGGTTCTGGTTCCTTCAGTTCGTCCTTGTGGATGCGCCTAGGAAAGACGATGCAGCCTGTCAGAGCTGCGGACCAAACAAGAAAAAGTATTTCCAATATAACTTGTCCCACTCCCTCGGCAAAATACCTTTGAAATATAAAACAATGTTATGTGAGCAAGAAGGATAAACATTCTGATTCATATATAGGGGTATTTTTGGAGAATAAAACAGGTAAAACACCTCTATATCAATCAATTCTACCACTGTTCACAATTGGGTCAACTGAATTATTCAAATCAGTCAAACCCTCCTCTCAATGAAGTGAGCCTAATAGTCATTTTAGTGGATTCTAGATGATGGCTTAGGAAATCCTACCTTGACAATCAGCTTACTCTATCAGTATTGGTGGGTCCCACTCCTGCAGTAGGTTGGGTAAGTAAATCGACCCAGGTGTGATTAAGGTTACGGCTCACGGTAGCCCTTGAAGCTCAATGGTAGAGCGTTGGCTGTACAAAAGCCCTTCCTGTTGCGTGGATTCGAATCCCAGCGAGGCAGCAAATTTTTCAAAATTCGATCAAGTGAATTGTTCAAATCTGCCAAACACTCTTCACAATTCTACCATCTTCAACGACTCTCCTCCCTACATTCCCCTCTGTCGGGAATTTGGCGGGTGACCTACGCAACAGGTAGTGCATTCTTCTCTTGCTCCTTTGCTCTCTCATTTATCCTTCTTTTCTCCTTTCACCCTCTTTCTTTTTTCTTTCTTCTTCTCTTGCAACTTTTAAGCACGGCACCCCTCCCCCTTCTGACGACCGATCAGCTAGGTGGCGGCCGGTTGCTGACGGTGGGGGAGAGAGTGAAGTCGACTCTCAGCGTATTTCTTCCCTCACTACAAACAATCTGATGCGCTTGAAGGTATCCCACGGTGCCCCAAAAGACCTGACTTGAAGGTCAGCACCTGACGAGTAGTAGCTTGCTGAAGACTGAGCGTCACGCTCAATGGCTTCTGATTAATGTGGCGAGTGGTGAGAGAGTGGAGTTGGTTCTCTACAAGTCTAATTTCATTATAATTCCGCTGGAATTACCACATTGCTTCAGCCTACTGAAGCTCGCGGTGGGGATCATCAAGAGCGACGGTTGGACTGCCATATGGATTTAGTCGGCATACTTTAGACAGTATATATGCATATCTAGCCGAACGCTCTCGCAGGCGAAATCATCCTTAAATATTTGTATTCTTGTCTTTCGAAACATTACATCAAGGACGAAGGTAAGCGCAGGTGTTAACTTGAAAATTGGAAGATTATGATAACTCTGAAGTATATTCGTGAGTTGACGCATGTCTACAGACAGAACGTGTTCCAAGCTTTGCATTTTAAATTTTCCTTCGCACGATTTTTCGTAGTGATAATGTTTTCTGCACAAATGGTGGTGTGACGTTTTGGTTTGTTGAAAGCAAGCGATACTAAGAAATACATTTGCCATTTAACTCACCTGCAGTTCTAGTTCATTCAGTTCGTCCTTATGGATGCGCCTAAGACAGATGGTGCAGTCTGTCAAAACTGCGGACTAAACAAAAAAAAGTATTCCCAGTATGACTAGGCCGGCTCCCTTGGTGAAATACCTTATAAATGTAAAAAATTCATGTGAGTAAGAAAGGTAAAACACCTGCATAACAATGAATTCTACCACCATCAATGACTCCCCTCTCCACGCTACTCTCCGGGAGTAGGGAGGGTGCCCTGCGTGGCAAGTAATGTCTTTCTTTTTTTCTCTCTCGCTTTCCTCTCTTTCTTCTACTTTTTTCTCTCTCTCTCTTAGTCATCCCTCTTCACCCTCCCTCGCATAACCTGCGCTACAGTGCTCACCTCCGACTCGTCTTCCCTTTTCGAACCGCATCCATGCAAACTTTAGGCAACCGATCAGCTAGGCGGTGGCTTGTTGGTGGCGGTTGGAGAAAGAGTTAAGGCGACCTTTAGCGCATTTTGTTACTCACAAAAAAATAATCTGATGCGTTTAAACCAATCAAGGTAGGTTAAAAGCCGTGGTTTGGGGGATTGTCAACTGACGGGATAAATTGGACACCGCAGTTGTGCCTTTTTGTGTGGAGTGACTTACTACGGGCTAAGGTCCAGGCTCAGGCACGAACAACTCGCACTTTACGCTACCTGGAGGCAGCTTACATAAAGTGGTTTATACCCGACCTATGTAAACAATTGGAGCATGTAGTGAACCTAACTCCACCTTGGTAACAATGGCTTTCTGTATACACATTCACCTGCACATTTGTATTTTTGTCTTGGACGTTCTTTGATGCCTACAGCGTTTAAAGTTCCGACATTATCTTTAAAGCAACGTTTCCCTGGTGCAAATTTAAACATGGCAATAGCAGCAAAATGATTTATTGGATCCATATCATTTCGAGAGAGCTCGTCAGTTGCCGCCTCTCGTTACTCAATGTGAATCACAAAAGAGAAGATACACAATGAATTCATACAGAAAAATCGATATAAACACAAGGTCATGAGAAGTGGCCAAGTGGCTAATCAATAACATGAGAAGTTCAAACGCTATGGTCAGCAAAAATAACAGGGAAAAACACCTGTGGTAACAACTTAGGAGGAAAAAATGTATAAACAGGGAGCCAATGTTACCAAAGCAAAGTGAGGTTCACTAAATGCTCCAACTGTTTACATAGGTCGGGTTTGACGCGCCCTATGTAGGCTGCCTCCAGGTAGCGTAAAGTGCGAGTTGTTCGTGCTCGAACAAGTACTCGGAAGGACGTTTTGGGGTCAGCAGAATGGCCTGAGTCAAACAGATGTTCAGTAATTGATGACCGGGGAATTCTGTTTTTTTTGTTTCATTAGCCAGCTAGGAAAATGTTCCTTAGCTCTGGTGGCCAATTGCCTCTGCGTTTGCCCTATGTACTTGCCTCCTGGCCATTTACAGTGACCTTGCCATTTTGTATCGATTTTTTCTGCATGAATTCAATGGTGTATTTTTTCTGACGTAAATTCACGTTACACAATCAGAGGAAGCAACTGAGGTGCACTCTCAAAATTGATGGATCCATTCAATTTTGCGGTTTTTACAATCTTCAAAGTGTACTTTCACTATAATCCCGCGGGAGCCACCGCGTTGTTTTAGCTCGCTGAAGCTCTTGGTGAACATCGTCAGGAGCGACGGTTTAACTTTCGCTGTATATAAGACGCTATCTGCAGACAGAGTCCTCTGACACCGAGCATAATAAAGTGTCCCCACGACCACTGATTTAGTCGTTTACTTATGCTTCACGCATGGCCCATCAACGACTCTCCAACCTACACTCCCCTCTTTCGGGCACGGGGCGAATGGCCTGCGTGGCAAATAGTGTATTGTTCTCTTTCTTGTTTTCTCTATTGTTTATTCTTTCTTTCTTCTTTTTCCCTTTCTGTCTCTCTCCCTCGCCCTATCTCTCTCTTCTTCGTTTCTTCTTTCCTTGCACAACCTGCGACTTATTTTCCTTTTTACCTTGCACCCATCCCACCTCAGGTGGCCGATCAGCTAGGCGGTGGCCTGTTGCTGGCGATGGAAGAGAGAGTGAGGTCAACGTTCAGCACATTTCTTTCCTCACTACAAATTTTCTCATGCGCTTGAAACCATCACGTAACTTGGAGCGTTGCCAACTGACGGGGAGTGGCTTGTTGCGGACTGAGAGTCCGGCTCTAAGGCTTCTTCTTAATGTGGCGAGAGTGGCTTAGATTTTCTGCAAGTCTAATCTAAACATAATCCCGCGGGAGTCACCACGATGCTTCAGCCTGCTAAAGTTTCTGCTGGCCATGGTTGAGAGCGACAGTTGAACTGTCATATTGTGATTACGGAGCACAGCAGCATTTATGGCAGTATCTGCACTCACATGCACACAGAGCCATCTGACCCCGAGCGTAATACAGAGTCCCCATGACCACTAGTTTGGTCGTTTTCTTTTGCTACACGCATGGTCTTATCCTCGAAAAACCTAATTTTCACGGAAAAAAACGTAGGCCGCTTGTCGCTTGATTAACTGATCACCATTTCGATCGCATTCTGACAGAATCAATATTATGTGATTGCCCATTTTGGGACAAATGAAAAAACCTTCCCAGTTATGACAAAAACGGGCTCTGTAATCAGATTTTTTATGTGTTGGTTTCAAGTAAATATTTCAGTTCTTTAGATACTTCCACCGGGATACTGATAAAAACGTTAATAATTATACGCTAAAAATATGGCTATACTAGTCAGCTTTGAGCAAAACATTTAGTTTTTTACGTTGTTACTGCTACAAATCCGTTTAGAAACGTTGACGTTGAATACAAACACTTCTAATGTGCCAAAAATAATCCTAGGCGGGACTTACAAATTATCATATGTTAGATAGTCCACTGCAAGGCGGCCTTTAGCAACAAGGACAGAGCCGCCAACTAGTGCTGCCACGCACATTATTGCAAGAGTAATGAAAACCGTTCGAGAGCATTCGTATGAACCTTGTGCCAATGATTTTAACTGCATGCTTTTCTACAAAAAGGATAGGCAAGACATTATCAAGTTTTCGTTTTTTGACATCAAAATCAGCGAAGTGATATTAAGCATTCGTTTGACGGTTGTTTGCGACACATACGTGTGTTATCATGGTACTTATCGGCAAGGTATTGCTACGTATAATATGCAGTGGCTGTCGGCAAGAAAACACTATGGAATGGGTAAGATCCGTTTCCGATCTGGGAGTGTTTATATGTCAGTTTAGGGAATATTTTTAACTAGCGCGGAAGCCTGGCTTCACCTTAGGCTCCCTTACATGTTGCTGTCCCTTATGTAGGCAACCTCATATGAGAACTTCTTAAAATAATTATGTTCAGTTCAGTTTTATTAGAGAAATATAGGCAAATACCTCTGAACTCTCTCTTTGTACATGGCTGTGATTCAGAACATGTGGCGTTGCCAGTAATAAAACTGCGTTAAGGGGGGCAGAACCTTTGTTGATGTACTTGCAGACGTACTTGACGGACTTCGCTGAGTTGCAAAATTCAACATTTATCTGGGCGTCAACTACTTATGACAGTAGAGGACAATACGGTACAATCCAACGGTTATCAATTACAACCCCATTGGTTCGCCTTTAATTGATAACTGCTTCGAATCCGCCAATCTTAGGTTTTCGCCTTCTGTAGAGGGGGTAACCATCGCCATCAGTCTGATTTGCACCTAGGAACCGCTTGGGATATCTCTTGGTACAGTTACCATCCTTCATGCAAGGACCGTTGGGATTTATCTGACCGCATGGGCCATGCACCATTTGAGTTTTGATCGTTTCAAGCAGAACAGGGTCAACGGACCGGTAAGGCAACTCTGCGCATACGAATTTTTCGACATCAGAAGAGTGCAGTTTTTCTTTAGCCCGACAAAAAGTTTGAGTATTGGGCAGTCTTCTCTTTTGCCCCTCTCCAGTGTACATATGACACTGAAAGTCACCGAAAATTTTGAATTTAGCGATTATTTTCATCATGGTTTTCAACTTAAGCTGGCATACCCGCGCGGACGAATCATGGCGATCCTTTGGAATTTGACCGGGGAGCAGCCTCTCAGTAATTTCAAGCCATGATGGGTTGCAGGTAGAAGTAATGAATAGATCCGGGCGTCCAAAATGTCTAACGTCAACAAACGCATCCTGAGTTTTCTCATGCATATAGCGAGGTAGACGGCGTTCCCCAGTCTTCGAGATCTTAGCGGCCTCGCCCATTTTGCTCTTCCACCCCTCCCCCGCCCACCCCCCGTGGCGTATTCACATCCGCCTGTCACTTCGGATGTCAATCGCGAGTCTGAAACAACTGCCTGGCACCAATTATATAGTGGACAAACACAGGCACAGTGACACCGGCACTGTCCCCTGTATGATCGACGTACGAACTGGCGCGCGAAAGGCGGGTGGCACGTCGCGTGTGACTGGCATACGAACAGGCGCGCGTGCCCGCGTACAGAAGGCGCAGAAGGCATTTTAATCTGACCCTTGGGACCAATGATAATCGAGTCCACACAGAGGCAGTCGAGACTTTTATTAATTATACAGATAGAGTATGCAAATCCATGCATTTAGCACTTTTAATGACAGCCGTGGATACCCAGGCTTATGTCATTACTTGCTAGTCTCCTTGGCATTCTAATTTTTCCAAAGGTATTTTTACATCCTGTAAATTGTATTGGCCGGAGAGGCAGCCCAACATGGAAACTTGTGGTTGCATTTAAAAATTAACTGTTAGTCCTATTTCGGTACAAAACAGCAAAATTCTATGTTCAACTCACAGATCTCTAAGACTTTTCATTAATTGCCATAGATATTTTAATATGTATGCGTCCTAAGAAAGAGGATTAGAAGACGATGTTTGTCAACCATTGTTGGCTGTAAGATAGATGAACCAATTTTAGTCGCACATCTGTTACCACTTTGCTTGCTCCCATACGGAGATATATATATTTCGTTCATTCAAGCTCCTACATCTAAAAGTTTGTCTACTTCTAATTGAGGAACGTAGGCAGGTTGTTTGATGACGATGAAAGAAAAAAACTCTCATAGGATTTAAGTAAAAAGATTAGGATAAGCACATGCAAAATGGTCATAGTATTTGTAAATAGACAATATTAAAATAACTAAGGTAGTACATTCTGTTGCTTCTTAATAAGAGCGTTTCGAATGTGTTATTTTAATGATATATGTTGGATGGTGATACGTACCCGATTGGAAAGATGAAAATGAACCCCTATACCCAGGTTCGAATTATTTAAAAGCTCCTCCTGCAAATCACGTTCCGCGAGAACTCACAAACGGTGTGCGGTCAGCATGGCTGATTATTAGAACGACAGGGGATTGGTAAGATTATGGTATAAACACACGAACTGTGTGTGGTATGTCTATCTGTGTGGGTGATGGTAGGCTGATAGGCATGGAGCGTGCGTAAGCGCTTCCGTTCCCGGTTCCTTATATGATGCGTCTAAAATGGTGTGATCTGTTACAGAAGATAACCGAAAACGAGTACTAGATACTGAACTACGCAATCGCTGCATAAGCATGAACTGTTCCATGCTTACGTGAAACGGAGAGAGAGAGTGGGATTTCCTTTAAGCAGAGACATTTGCTTTCAAGTGACCAAAAATTAAACCAGAAATAGAAGATAAAAACATCAAAGAGTTTATCCACAGGGCCCTTTTTCCAAAAGACTCACTGGAGGATACTACGAAAAGAGAAGGAGGGGTAGTATGCTTAGTGCATCCCCAGAAAACGGGCCAGTGGTTTCTAAGACATCTGTAAAAAGTAGTCTGGTCGCGCCTCACTAAGAGCCAAAGACAAGATGCCACTGAATACCACACAAAAGGATTGCCTTGTTCCGAAAGGGAAGCAGTTGGGTCCGCTTAATAAACAATTGCCAGGGGAAAAGGAAATCACGGACCGACGTTAGGAAACCCGCATTTCATTTGGTCAAATGCCCCTCAGTGCTCTCTAAAAAGGGCCCCGTAGACCGTGCACAGAGCGTTACTATCCCGGATGCCCCGGTACACATTCCTGTTTTACTAGCCCTGTCTGAAGATTCTAAACAATCAGAGGATAACGAATAATCAGCAATTAGTAGAAGCGTCCCTGAAAAGGGCGACTGCATCATAATCCAGGGACTACTCGAGTCCTCTGCTGACACCCCAAAAGAAAAAAGCGATGCTGAATTAAAATTATTCCAATTGTTGCAAATATCGGAGAAAATATTCTGCCGAAAGATCTTACGCTTTAGAAGTCGCCTGAATAAAACTCAGCAGACTAGGCCGTGACCACTGCTAAACAGAGAAGAGGAAGCAACACTTTTACCCTCCAGACGTTTTCGATTGATGTACTCCCGAAAGGGAGTGTTTTTTTTACAGCCGGATTTCGCTCGTGCCGAAGGGATGAAACGTCGCAAATAAGTTCTACAACTGAGGGAAAGGCGAACCAACGGAGAACAGAACCTCGTGATTTACAAAGACCAGATAGTCGAAAGACACTCTACTGTAACGAACCGAGACGACCGATGGGCGATTTCGTGCGACTATTACCCGAATCAGAACAACGAATGCGATTTCTAGATGAAAACGACCGAACTCAAAGAAGAACAAGACCGTTTAAACAAAAACTGCTCCTCTTAAACTTTACTACTATTTGAAGGACTAATTTAATAGTCCTGGCTAAAATAATCGTAACAATCAGTAAAGTCGTCCTTTGGCGGGGATGATTGACTGTCCTGGTCCTGGTCCTGGCCGGAGATGACTTCTGGGAGGCGTTTGGAGGCGGCAAAGACATCGGGCAAGGCTACTACTTCAGCCATCTTTGTGAAGAAATCAACCATCACTAAAATGTACCGATTATGCCTGTACGACTCGGCAATGGGTCCGATGATGTCGACACCAACGCGCTCGTTGGGATACCCGGTCAATATTGGCTGAAGAGGGGCCCTGTTTAGCTGTCGCGGTGGCTTAACTTGATTGTATAGGGTGCAGTACCGAAAGTGATTCCACACGGAACGCTTTAAGTTGGGCCAGTAATATCTACGCCTGAGTGCCCATTCGGTCTCATATATTCCTACATGTCCTAACTCGGTATGTATCCTCTCTATTACTTCGTCTACCATGGATAGAGGTAGCAAGATGCGTCGTGGATGCTGATCATCATCTCTATAATACAGGACACCAGTATCCAAAAATAACTTATCCCAAACTGTGTGCAGGCAGCGCGTTTCGTAGCTCTGCCCCCTTTAATCGTCCGTGCTAAACGACCGGGTTTCACTAATTTTTCTATGGTATATCGGCCCAATGTGCGGGTCTTCACGTTGTGCCTGCGCCCACATATAACTTTGGTCGTCGTGAAGCGATATCGCACTAATGTTAATGTCCGTACACGATGGACAATTTCCGTGCGGTCTATAGGGTTTCCTAGATAGGGCGTCAGCATTATTGTGCAGACGACCCGGTCGTTATAAACATTCGTACTCGTAGCCTGCTAGTTGCTCTTGCCATCGTGCGACTTGCCCTTCGGGGTTCTTGAAATTACGAAGCCATGTTAGCGAGCTATGATCCGTTCTAACTATGAACTTCCGGTACTGTAGGAATGGTTGACATTCTTGAACGAAGAAGACGAGGGCAAGCATCTCTTTCCTAGTCACACAGTACCGCCTCTCAGCTTTGCTCAGGGATCGACTTAGGTACTGGATAACACACTCTGTCTTATCAGCTTGTCTTTGTGATAAAACAGCGCCAATCGCGAATTCACTTGCATCTGTGTCAAGTATAAATTCTCTCGCCTGTTGACTAACATTGGGGAACGCGAGGATTGGACTGGAACACAAGTTGTCTTTTAAAGTGTTGAAGCTCGCTGCAAATTCGGGTGTCCACTTAAAGCGAACTCCCTTTTGCGTGAGCTTATTTAACGGTGCAGCTATATGTGCATAGTCCTTAACAAACTTCCTATAGTAGGAAGCGAGACCCGTGAAACTTCTGACTTCAGTCACATTGATGGGTGTCGGCCACTCGCGGACTTCCACAACCTTATCTATGTCGGTTTCGACCCCCGAGGCTGACCCGATATGTCCTAAGAACTTAACCTTATCTCGTATGAGTACGCACTTTGCCGGATTAAGGGTGAGACCTGCCTGTTTCAACACGTCGAATATCCTACGCAAATTATGCAAATGATCGTCGAAATCCTTTCCAAGAATAATGATATCGTCGAGATAGACTAAACAGGTACTCGGGATAAATTGTGCTAGAACCTGGTTCATAAGCCTTTGGAAAGTACTAGGCGCATTAGCTAGACCAAAAGGCATAGTCACGAATTCGTATAGTCCAGAAGGGACAGAGAAAGCAGTTTTTTCACGGTCGGACGGCCGGACTTCTACTTGCCAATATCCAGCAGCTAAATCTAACGTCGAGAACACCCGATTACCCGAAAGCGCATCTAACGTTTCATCAATGCGAGGTAACGGAAAGGAATCTTTAGTCGTGACCTCGTTTAACTTACGATAATCTACGCATAGTCTTAATGTCCCGTCCTTCTTCATGACTAGAACGACCGGAGACGACCAGGGAGAGCTAGATGGCTTAATTATCTTTCGATCAAGCATATCGTCTATCACCGCCTTTAACTGTGTCTGGTAGAACACAGGTAGTCGTCGAGGCGGAATCTTAATAGGTCGGGCTGTTCCCGTATGTATTTCGTGATGAGCTGCATTGGTTCGGCCGTACGAACGACCGTCCCAATCAAAAATATCCCTAAACTCATGAATTAGATTACCTAGCCTCGTAGAGCTAACCGCATCGAGCGAGGATGAAACTAACCCCTCAACACATTCGTCTAACTGGGACGTGTTAACCTCGACCAGTATACGTGGTGCCCCGATATTAAAGGGAATTTCAATTCAACAAAAGCGTAAACAATTACGATTAAAATCTACTAAACATTCAAAAGCATGTAAAACGTCTGCTCCTAATAAACATTTCCAAATGATATCTGGACAAATAATAAATGTATGTGCAAATTTAATGCTATCAAACAAAAGCTCTAGTTCTACTATGCCGTTGTGTCGCAGGGTGTTGCCATTATCCGTTTTCAGACTAATTTTGGACTTACTGCAATATCTAACCTTCGCTTGAAGTGAAAGAAATGTTTCTAGCCTAATAAGGGAGCACCCAGCCCCTGAATCAACTAAGCATGGCGACTTAGAGTTTCCTATAGTAGTATTAATAACTGGGAAAGACTTAGTGGAACCTATGTTCGTAATACACATATCAGTTATCAAAAGGCACTTACCGGATTGTTCGTCCTCACCTGGCGTGATCACATGAACACCGGGACTATATGGGGGGCGATTCTGTCTCGCCCGTTGTTGTCTCCAATTCCCTCGTGGAGTGGGCGGTGTTGGGCCTCGCCAAGAAGAGGTCGGTTGTGGAGGTCCAGTCCAGCCAGCAAAATTCTGTGGCTGTCCATTCCAAGGTTGTGAAGGACCCTGCCACGGTTGAGGGATGCCGTAGGACGGATAGGTTGGCGGTGGAGGATTCATCTGCGTAGGAGGACTCATCCGCCACTGAGCCGTCTGAGTGCCATTATCGCGGGATAGGCACTGTCTCGTGGCGTAGACGCCAACCGTCGTTGGAGGCCGGGGACCGAGTATGTTGCGAGTCATCAGTGGGACAGCGTCACGCTGTGGCACGGCAATGAAGGCTGCTTCCTCTTGCTGGGTGTATTCTAGAGCCTTCTTAATGGTGGTGGGTGTGTTTCGAGCAAACTCACGCCTAACGTCATCACTAGCTACACTTTCTAGAAAGATGTCCAGGATCTTTGTTTCCAGATCAGCGAAGCTGGAGTCTGAAAAAGCTTTGTGGGCTAAGACGCGGAGATGGCGTTGGTATTCGCCAACTGACTCTCCTGTCATTTGTCTCCTGGTTCTAAGAGTTTGACGACTGTTCCATGGCGTGACTGGTACACCAAATTCTCGTGTGAGTCTGTAAAATATAGTGGCCGTGGTTAGTGATGACGTTATGTTACAGGCCCTAGCAACGCCGAGAACCTCGTCGTCCACGCATTCGAGGACGACAGCAGATCTGCTTCCTTCATCAATTGTGTCGATGAAGGTCTTCATGCGACTCTCCCATAGGTCGTAGTCGTCTGAGGGCGAAAACCTATTTGGCCGCGTTGTCTTTGACGCAGGAGAAGTCACCTTCTCCATTGCCGTTACTAGACGAGCGAGTAGGTCGTCCATGTTCATATCCCACCGCTGCCACCAATTTGTAACGAACCGAGACGACCGATGGGCGATTTCGTGCGACTATAACCCGAATCAGAACAACGAATGCGATTAGTAGATGAAAACGACCGAACCCAAAGAAGAACAAGACCCTTTAAACAAAGACTTCTACTCTTAAACTTTACTACTATTTGAAGGACTAATTTATTAGTCCTGGCTACAACAATCGGAACAATCAGTAAAGTCGTCCTTTGGCGGGGATGATTGACTGTCCTGGTCCTGGTCCTGGCCGGAGATGACTTCTGGGAGGCGTTTGGAGGCGGCTGCCGAGAGAGATGATCAACCTTCCATAGGGCCGTCTATATATAGCAAGCGATAGCAGGATTAAGCCTATATTATAGAAGGTAAACCAATGGGAATGCTTAATTTATACAATAGTCAATAGCATAAACTCGCCGACATAAAATAGCCGATCAGTTAGCCAATAGGATTATGTCCGCTTGAAATAACCAAGTCGTGACACGGTACGCCGCCATTTTTAATATAGTGCAAAATGAACAAAAATTGAGGCTATATTAAGCGTATTTGCTACACTACCCCCTCCTGGATTAAACCAATTTGAATGACCGCGTAGATAATGTAATAGACTGCTTCGGTGTTAAAAACGGATTGCACATGATCTCAAAGTTAACATTTATGTGTATTGATGTTTAAAGCCTAGTTTCGAAAATGGACAAACTGAGAATTAACGTATGCGACCTCCTTATATATGTTATTTCGATAACAGAAACATGATTGTCGGACCAGCTTGACAAGAGAGGGCTTGCAATAACTGGATTGCAACGGTTCCGCAAAGATAGAGACAATCAATGGATTGCAGGCGTAGCAAGCTTCGTAAAGAACGGTTCGCATATTTCAGAAAAAACAGCCAACCTGACTTGACCGGAAGTGGGATGTTTGACTGTAAGAGCAATTTTTTCCCAAAGCCTCGATAAGTTAACTGTCAACCGTCCCCCAAGGAACAACACTGAAGCTGATACCCTGTTGCTGGGTGAGCTTAAAGCCTTTGCTATGCGATAAAATACCCTTCCCGTTGGTGCCTTCAATGTGCCAACCATAAACTGGGACTCCACGTTAGTCGATTGTCTTCAATCGGCATTCGACCACCAGCTCCTGTATATGACTGAATGACTGCTTCTCACCCAGCACGTCACATTTCCCACAATAATTCGTGAGGGTCAGTGGATGAACTGCCTTGACCTTGTGCTCACTAAGTCACTTGACAATATTGATGTTGTGAAATGCTTACGCCCGCTAGGTCAGAGTGCCCATGCAGTTCTCGTGTGAAAATACACTTTATTTTCTTTGCCTGCCCAACCACAAGACCCCCGGCCAAATATTTGACATGTCCATTTCGAGCAAATGAAACATGACCTCTTTTTCATCCATACTCTCCGATGCGAACCGAAATCAAACCCCCGACGTCCCCGCCGGTGGTTCGCGGCTAACGTGGGGAAAGTCACGGCAAACAGAAAGCAATGGCAGGTAACACCAGGGACGTAATCTGTAACAAAATTCCCAATAAACTTCATGGACAATACGAATATCAAGGATCTCAATACTGCTACGGCGTCCCCGGGAAGCGACGCGCTCCATGGTCGTCTGCTGCCCAGAGTGCCAAATATGCAAGCCAGTGCTCTCAACTTAAACAATGCTACGGCGTCCCCGGGAAGCGACGCGCTCCATGGTCGTCTGCTGCCCAGAGTGCCAAATATGCAAGCCAGTGCTCTC
>JAYGXS010000005.1:53187530-53203348 GCA_036362985.1 Ligula intestinalis
ACAAATAAGTAAACTTATTCATGAGCGCTGCAAACGTTCCAGTTTTCTTTGACCTGAATTTGTGACCATAAAAGGAATGGCTGCGATCGATGGCTGATACCGTTAAGAGGCAGACTGTACAAGTACCATGGGGTCCTAGTTTCGCTACACGGGTAACGCGGCTCAGCTCAATATTCCTACATCCAGAGTTACAGTGTCGTAACTCATTGCGCGCATACGACCTCGCGCGAAGGCTCACCGCTGCCAGCGAGTGCATTTGCGCTGGCTGCCTACGCCTGTCTCAAGTTCGAGCCGCTGTCGCGAGTCTCGACATCAGCCCCGTGAGCACTCGAGCCAACCAGAGTGCAAAATTTCCTGTTTGGCTGCAGGAACGAAGCATGTGCTGGGCTTCCGCTCTCGTCACTTCAGATGCGGCGCTGTGGCTGGCGGTCGCTCGCTCGTCTGACGGTCAAATTCCTCCTGCCTATTTTCTACTTCATTCTCTAGGGAATGAACTCTTCCTACCACTCTGGCCTCCCAGGATTCTTCTTCTTCTAAGGAACCGGACCTGAGGTTCACAGTTGCTAGGGTTTAACTAACTTAATTTCCCGCTGTAACATGTAACAAGTTATCATATAGAGAAGCAGACAAATGGGGGAAGGGGTCAAGAACAGCTCTGCTGCGTTTGTCCCTGCAAATATCACAGCTGTTCAGTTTTTCTGACTGAAACACCCGGCTACTGCGTCCTGACCAATTGACCAAGAAGCAGCAGCATGGACAATACCTCGAAATTGAAGACACTATAGGTTGGCAAATGATCGGGAGCATAATTATTCACTTAATCCAGTACGCGAGAGATAACAGAGGCTGCTCTAGAACATGGTGCTTTCCTACCCTGTCCGGGCGTTGATTGGCAAGCGCGGTGCATCGAGGTCGGCGCCATCATAACATAAGCATGTATAGAAGCAAATGTGCGTGTTCCAAGTTCTTGTTGCAAAGAAGATGCTATCTCTGGAATGGCAGAGATCGCGTCTTCTTCTTCCTTACAATAAATCTGCATATCCGGGTTATTATTGCATTTACGGTAATCTATACTACTAACGAAGGCAGTTGGCCGAGTTTGCCGGATTGACATTCGTAAGGTGCCACTGGTTGACTAGCTTTCTACGCGAGACCAACAAGATCTGGATGATCAATCTTATACTAAGTGTAGGAGCATGACAGCTGACATGGATAAGTTAAACATCTCCGGAGAAATCGATTCGGAAAAATTATGAGTGCGATTACTTGGTTTATAATACTGACTGATTGGGTGACTCCCACTGTTCGTCCCCGCGACTACCCGGTTTATACAAGGTGCGACACCTTACCACCAGCATCGGGTGATGATCGTTAAAGACGCAACGTTCTCAAGAGATGTGTGGGCGTCTGAAACGATAGGCCGTTGTCCGCAGACCACCCTTGAAATACGGAGTTCATCTGTTAGCTAAGCTGTCGACTACTAGTATTTCGTCTTATCGTTTTTTCCGACTGTATCTAGCAGCCACGCGTACGTCGAAATCAATGATAACAACCATCAAGGCACTACGGTACTATTAAGGAAAAATAGTAAGGGATAAACCATGTAAAAACCTGAACAATGCATGCACCAAGTCAAAACCGAAGGGAGTCGGTCAAATCGCCTGATTCTACACAAGGAACCTGTTAGGATGTTACCCAAACCCAATGCTAGCAACGTTTGAAGGCTTTCCTAAGGCATCGAGCTTAGCCAAAATTTATTTGTTGGTTAACTCTGGCCGCATAACAGGCGATGACTTTATACGCGAGATGACCTTAGACGCATGCACGCACGTACGCACGCACACGAGCGTACGCAAGGTACAAAGCCCAAGGGTCAAGTCAAGTTTATTAAAGGAAATATAGGCAAACGCCTTTGAACTCCCTCCTGGTACATAGGATTTAAGAAGTGCATCGGCACAGCCGAACATTGCAAAGAAGTCGTTGACACAATTTTAGACGACTACTCGCTTGTTTCAAGTAATACAGTCACATTAAGTTAACACGAGCCAACAGTGTAACTGAGGAAGAAGAGCAGACAGTGAAAAAACTCCTAAGGCTGGCTCATAATTCAAAATGGAATGTCATTTGTGGTTTTTTGGAGAAAAAAATCGTCACTCGTGGGGAAGGTATGTGAATGATAGGAGCAGGATGCTTCTGTAAATGTTGGCGGCAGGCATGGCGACCATGGCGAGTAATATCTACATCCGAAGGATCATACGAGGAGGAGACCTCAGAGTCGCGAGAACGTCCTGAAGAACAGGAGATGCGACCATGATACGCCTTTGTTGTGTCAAGAGCAGAGGAGCCCGCCACGTCGTCAGCAGTCGTTTGATACGAGAAAGGGTGTGACAGGGCCACGTCGCCCAGGACCATTAGTGCGGTAGATGCGACCTTAGATGCGATCAGCGCAGTTCGCATTGTGAGCAGAGACGTCGGTTAGCTGGGTAGCCTTAACGCATTTGGTTAAATAATAACACTTAAAATTACTTTTAGTATATATTTATAGCATTTCAGTGTTTGGATTTAGAGCAGTTCAGTTTTGGATTCGGGGCACTTCAATGTTTGGATTCCGAATACTTCAGTTTTAGATTTGGAGCACTCAATCGCAACGATACTCATTAAATCGGTCAAGTTTTGCTTTAAAAACATCCACGGAAGGGGACATGACAAGATCCTCAGGAAGGGCATTCCATGCCTGGATTACCCTCTTAGAGAAAAATAATTTTCTTGGGTCAAGTCTTGCCCCAGTCACACGTAATTTGAGGGGGTGTCCTCGCAGCCTAGTGGTATTGGCCTACTCAAAGAAGTCATTTGTTTGGAGGCAGCAATCCTGACCACGCAAAATGCGAAATACCTGGATTAGGTCCCCGCGTAGTTGTCTGTAATCCAGAGGAAACAAGTCAAGATTTACCAATCGGGTCTCATAAGAGAGTTTCCGTTGGCCTCGTACTCATTTTTTTGCACGTCTTTGTACCCTTTTGAGGGTTTTTCGGTCTTTGGCTGTCCAAGGTCTCCAGGCTTGGATGGCAAATTCCAGTTGGGGTCGCACGAACGTGCCAAAGACCTTGCCAAATACAACTTTATCAAACTTAGCAAAGGCGCGCTTGATTAGATACAAGCTCGACATTGCGGGTTTAGCCATTTTCGGGACGTGGAGTGATGGCTTCAGTGAAGGCGTGAACCACACCCGCATGTTTTTCTGAGCCTGTACCTCTGGCAGCGGCGTGTGATTCAGGTAATACACCCTTCGAGGCGCATTGCTGTTTCTACCGAATCGCACTAAGTTGCATTTGGCCATATTGAATGGCATGAGCCAAAGGGTCGACCATTGCTCCAGTCAATGCAAATTTGCCTGGCGGCTTAATTCATCGTCTTGGTTGCGTATGACCTGCCAGAGTTTTAGGTCATCAGCAAACATTGCGATTTCGCAGTCTAGTCCGCTTATGCAGTCATCAATTATTATAAGGAAGAGAATAGGGCCAAGAACAGATCCCTGTGGAGCCCCGCTCTCAACTGCTACATCCGCCGACCGCTGTTCGCCAATACATATGGTCTGGGTACGACCAGTCAAGAAGTTTGTGATCCACTGCAAAAGGTTTCCCCTTTCCCCTATACGGCTGAGTTTGCATAAGAGACGTTGATGAGGCACCGTGTCAAACACATTCTTTAAGTCTACAAAGACTGCATGCACAGTATTCCCTTCATCGAGCGCTCGGGTCCATTGTTCTAGACAATAGAGCAGATTGGTCAAGCAGGACCTTCCCCTGCGGAATCCGTGCTGCTTATCAGAAAGAAGGTGATGTTGCTCCAAAAAGTGCATCAACTCGCGTTTGACTATGCGTTCCATGAGCTTGCAGGATATTGAGGTGAGGCTGACCGGTCTGTAGTTATTTGCGGTCGCTCGACTCCCACTTTTGTGGATGGGTGAGATCCACGCTGCCTTCCAATCGGGTGGCAATTGTCCAGTATTAAGAGAAGCTCGGAAGAGTAGGTACAGGGGTACCGCCAACTCTATGGCTAGCTCTTTTAATAGTTTTGCAGGCATCTCATCCGGACCTGACGACTTCTTTTCTTTGAGCTGTAGAAGTTCTCGCAGAACGGTAGCTTTCGTGAGTGAAACCGAGTCTATGGGCTGCATCTCACCCACACCGCAGTTTACAGCGGTAAAACTCAGCCTCTCTCGTGAAAACTGACTAAAGGAAGTAGGATAGATTTTCCGCCTTTTCGTTAATCTCGCAAATTTATTCACTGTCGTCTGTTTTTAACAGAGGAATAGGGTCTCTATTTCGAGTGCATTGTCTAACATAGCTGTAGAAAAGATATGGGTTTCATACTGCACGGTTTATTCGATTACTCTCGAAGTTTTTGCGGTGATTTCGTATCAGGCTCTTAATACTGTTTCTCTGCGCCTCATACCTATTGTACGATTCGGGGGTCCTCTCTCTGCGATAGGTTTTCCACATCCTTCCTTTGCAGTTTACTTCTCTCTTAAGCGTCGGCGTTAGCCATCGAGGCCTATTTGTTACTTTCTTTACCATGATAGGACAGAAATCGGTAATTAGTCCGTGTAGTATGGCTTTGAATTCCAGCCAATCATCGAGAACGAACCCGGTGAATATTTCGTTCCAGTGTATCCCGCTCACTGGGGTTTTCATTTGTGTAAAGTCCCCTCTCCAGATATTGTGTCTGGTTACCGCACTACGATCAAGCACAGAGAAGAGTGAAGATTCCCACTGTAGCACTACGTGATCAATTTTTCCGAGAGGTGGTAAACAATTTACAATGTTCACGCTATCAGGCGCTTTGGTAAGCACTAGGTCTAATCAATTGGCTTGTTGCCCTTCGCATAGTCTGGTAGGATATAAGACGTGTTGCGTAAGGAAAGGTGCCTGTACTGTGTGCAGGAGTCGTCGATCGAAATTTACTTCTGAGCCCGGCGCAGAATTCACATTCCAGTCGTTAGGGGGAGCGTTAAAGTCTCCCATGATCATGCCATCGGATCTCCTAGTAAATTCTGTGACTCCTTCTATCAGACTAGTGTCTGACTGTTGGTTGCTCGACGGTGGACGGTTGACCGCCCTGATATCAAGGGTTTGTGACCTCGGCGATCTAACAGTGATCCATATTGCCTCAATATTGCCCGAAGGGTTTTCGGATTTGTCGGACACGAGCAGGCCGTGTCTAATATAGATTAGCACACCCCCACCTTGACGCCTGACCCTATCTTTTCGAAACACATGAAACCTGGAGAGCGCAATTTCCTGGTTGCCTACCTTCGTGGACAACCATGTTTCTGTTATGCAGACGACGTCTGGTTCCAGTTGGCACATAATAATCTCAAGCTCATCTAATTCGGAGAGCAGACTTTGTGCATTGGTGTACATGCACTTTAGTTTCATAGTACGGTGTAATCCGGTTGTGGCAGTCACTTCCTGACCGTCGTTCGGAGTATTACGGGTTGATTCGCCATTTCCTTCTGAATTATCTTCCTGTT
The DNA here is from genome assembly GCA_036362985.1 of Ligula intestinalis. Lineage (NCBI taxonomy): Eukaryota > Metazoa > Platyhelminthes > Cestoda > Diphyllobothriidea > Diphyllobothriidae > Ligula > Ligula intestinalis. Next base: position 53,193,064 of record JAYGXS010000005.1, read on the forward strand.
GAAGATTTTTCGGCCTGCCTCGCCATTCTTCTTTCTCGATTGTAGTTTCGTTACAAGTTCTCGGCATTTCAGCCGTTCATCCAGGAAGTAGTCCGGTTGAAAAAACCTTTGTATGCGCTTGACGTAGGTTAGTTATTTTAGACAGAATTACCTGAACATGTTCCTTGTTTTTAAATACTATTTTAGCGGTCTGGATCGGGGCATTTCTGAAGTATCTGCCGGGTCAACTGGTCGCGTGACGTTATTCCAAGAGAACGCGCAGACAATCTCTTATAAGCCACTGTCACCCCCTGACAAAGGGTTGTTGCAACAAAGGGCGCGTGACGACGCCAGTCCACCCCCAAGGCCGGGCTCTGCCCGAGGCGGGACACAAAGAGTTGCAGCCCCACCGGATAATGAGGACAGCGAGGCAACAGCCACCTGAGGCAGTTCCTCCGGGTTTTGAATTCAATAAAACCCGCCTCTCGGTGGATCCAAAAGTTACACCCTTCCAATTGTGTTCTTCTTGGGGATTCCAAAGAGTGAAATTCAGCGGTGACAAACGTAAGATACCACCGTTACAACATTCGCGACGTCAGTTTGTTACCATTATAACACTGGCGACGCAGGTGAGATGTTTCTTCTGGATGTTACAACAATAAGTGACGCACATTTCACAGCAAGTGTATTTCCGCGGAGCAATTTCTGTTTTCCGAAAGTGTCGTGATCCCACCAGCCATCACACGGCGTTGGAGTCTTAACATCATTGGCGACACTGCCAGTTGTCAGCCCTACAATTTGGCGTCGGAGAACTCACCATTTCTCTCATCGCGGAAAAATTGATGACTATTATGAAGCACATTACAAGCATGGGTGACGTTCATTCCACCATGCGCCTCTCCTCAGAACAACTACCGACTATCATGCAGCGCAGTACAAGCATGGGTAACGCTCATTCCACCATGCGTATTTCCGTTACAACAATTGACGGACATAACGGTTTGTTACTGTTACAACAGGCCTCCGATGATCACATCGCGCAAAAAGGCCATGAAGGTTTCTCAGTTTGTGACCATTAGAACATGCCACCGATGATCACATCACGCAAAAATGCTATGAATATCTCTCAGCTTGTTACCGTTATTTCAGGCCTCCGATGATCACATCGGCCAAAACGGCTATTAATGGTACTGAAGGATTTCTCCGGCTCACGAGTATTCAAATCAAATCAACACGCTACCCAACTCAAAGGAGGGAAGTGTTAGGATGTTAGCCGAACCAAATGCTAGCAACGTTTGGAGGCTTTTCTAAGGCATCGAGCTTAGCCAAAATGTATTTGCTGGTTAACCCTGGCCGCATAACAGGCGATGACTTCATACGCGGGATGACCTTAGACGCATGCACGCACGCACATGAGCATACGCAAGGCACAAAGCCCGGGGTCAACTGGGCGCTTGACGTTATCCCAATGTGGCCAACCAGGCCACAAGAGAACGCGCAGACAATCTCTTATAAGCCACTGTCACCTCCTGACAACGAGGGTTGCAACAACGGACGCGTGACGACGCCAGTCCGCCCCCCAAGGCCGGGCTCTGCCCGAGGCGGGACACAAAGAGACTGGAGGGCACAAGTCTAGCCTGTGGAGTCATTACAACAGGAACAACACAAGTTCAAGAATAACGCCACGCAGGGCGAAACTAGTCTTCGGAAAAATTGTGTTTTAGTGGGAGGGGGTGTGGCTCTGCTGTTATGTGATTTCATGAGGCCATTTCTGCGGCCTCAAGATTAGTCTGGAAAAACCAGCGCGAAAGGGGGGGCTGGAAGTGAACGGGGGCAATACTGTGCCGGCAAGGGGCGTAGAATTGCAAGCGCTTGAGGTCTGCGGTGGTGACATCTGCAATCGAACCAGAGGAGAGGGGCAGGCAACATCGAGTAGCTCTTGAAACAGTAGTCTCTTGATGCACTTGGGGGGAGGGGGCATAAGCATAGTGGGAAGAGGTGATTAAAAGGCAAGAAAGCCAAACGGGTGGTGGGGGCAGTATTCAAGTACCAGTTGGCCGGGAGACTAGTTTTAACACCAGTGTGCATTCAACTGGAAACAAAGAGGCAAACAGGAGCGGAATTCTTGGAGAAAGGGGGCTCGGGCACACAGTTTAGAGGACGAGGGAACAGCCTTTCCTAAGAGGGAAACAATTGGAGTCGGTCTAGCAGGAAGTCACTGGAAATGGACGCGGAGAACTTCCAACTTGTTCAACTGTAAATAACAACTAGGGTATCCGTGTGAAGTAATTAGTGGGAGGACCGTGACGTAAGTAGGTTTACTCTCAAGGCGGGAAAAAGTCTGATGCTTCCACCGTCTTACCAAATACCGATCGTGGTGACTGTCGGCCTGTACCAAATCAGTGGGCTTGACACACCTCGTCGGTTAGGTTCCAGTGAACCAAATCACCAGATATTACAACTTCTAACAAATAAATAGGGTGCCACCTCAGACTCGTGGGCATTCAAATTGCATTAAACCATGTGAACAAAGCAGTAAGCTTCATATAAGCCGACGCGCTCCGTAGTCCCGGTCCAGTGCTGAACTGGACTACTCAACGGAAATTAAACTTCGGCATTTGATGATAAAATGTACTGATATTGCTGAGCCCGCTGGTAAAAACTTGAAAATACTGCTTGTTCAGAGGCTAAACATTGAGACTCACACTTCTGAAAAGGAAGACCTGAGGGGCTACACCTTTATCAGTCGCTCGTGAGACTTCTTCGGTAGAAAAGGGCTAACAGTCGTTCCTCACTCCGTTCCCCTTAAAGCCAAGGAGCCAGGCATTTCTTCCACGGGAACTAATCAGTGACCTGTGGAGGGAACTTTGCCTCTTACATCTGAGTTCCGCAACAGTTCAGTCAACAAATACACGTTTCACTCGAGGACACAAGAAGTAGTAGACATTCAACTATGGCTCTGACGTGTTGGACGTTGCTAGTGGTTGGACTGAACGGACTGTGCCAGGCTTTTCTGATGTAATTTGCAGTTTCAAAGTGAAAGCAAACAGTAGCCAGCCACTGGTACAGTCCTCAGGCTGAGGCAGTCACGTGAAATGCTTAAACTACCTCGCCTGTGCAGCAGTGATTGGGTCAACACAGACGCGATACAGCTGTCAACACAAAGTCCACACTAGAAGCCACAATCCTGATTGATCCAAGAAAATATCGGCAAGAGCGGCCCTTGATGACCAAAAATATCTTGGTCGAGTTAACGACCTCTACGGACAGAGAGAGACCCCGAAATTTCGCTACGCCCAAGAAGTCTTACAATGCGTTTGTAAGTGGTGGTAGAACCCACGACTAAGCAGGCATAGGAGAATGAAAACGTTCCCGAAGAATAACCCTCGGTTGCATTCAAGTAGGGTAATGGAATAGAACGCGTAGGTTGCCTTAACACAAGTACGTTGGTGTTGCCAGGAACGTCCTTGCTACTGTCAAAAACAAGAACGGTAACGCCACTCGGATACTCAAAATGGTATTACTGATGGTCGTTACGGGTACCAGCTGCCGAAGGCCACTTGGAATACTGGACTCGTCGTATTGCTCGACCTTACTCCACGCGAACACCACGATGGTGCGGTGGCAAAAGTCGGCCTGAACAAGACATACCGCATATCCATCACCGAGTCTTAGCACAGTAAGCCCCACAGGCTCGAAAATATTGTGCTTAGCTTGATTCTGAGTACACCAAACTCGCCCGCGGACAAGACTTCGTTAGCCTGGCTAAGCTGAAGACCTCCGTCTGATAGCGCAACGCTGTTCCGGCCTGCAAAGAAAACGGACCTGCGCAGGTCAACCAGCCAAGCTGATTTCTCATCAAACGCCGACCAAAAGGCACCTTTACGACCCTCACTCCGAAGGTCTGTGCCACCAGGCCAAAGTCCTACAAAATTTCGAATGGGGGCGACACCACTCACGCACCGACTGACTGAAAGACTCCGCACGCCTTATAGGCATACAGGAAGTTTCAGTCATCTCAAATGTCTTCGCACTCACAACGCACGGTTGAAAAATACTGGAATGTACGAATAACGAAGACCAGAGTCCTTAGAGCACACACCAGACATCAGAATATGGACCATATACAGTATGATCCTAAGTAAATTCGTCATGGGAAACGAAGAGTAAGACAGCACTACACTCCTACTGAATAAAAAAGAACAAGTGAGGTTCTCGACGAACAACCACTGACTGCTCTTGGAGGAGGAACACCGCTTGTACTGCAGGTCCCCACACCATTTTTCAAAGTTGAAAGCTTTCCGTGGGGACAGGACAAGAGACCCTACAAGTAATTGTCTCAACGCAAACACTAGTACAGCATCCCCGTGTGATCAACAGTCTAACTCGCAACTCGCATGAATGCGTTCCACAGACTGAATGTCTGTCAAGACCGTCTTGTGGCAAAGGCAACGAACCACGAGTCAGGTGTCACTCGAAATCATACTTTAAAGAACACCCTAAGGTCATTCGGCGCGTATTTCTCACAGATATATGTTCAAAATGCCAGCAGCCGTGGTATGCGTTTCGATTAAGGAAGCTGTGGATTAACTTAGTAAAGTGAACTTGAAAGATCAAAACAAAGCAAATATAGCTGACAAATCATTGATATGGACAATTGCAGATGTACATAAGTTAAAAAAAATAAATGCGAACCTATTTACAAGAAAAAAATAGAGTAACGGTAATCATGGTGGGTCAAGTTCAGCGGAATGCACATTTGGTTGCTGCCTATACCTCGAGCGATCAGACGGCCAGTTGTACCTCCGCTGACCAGAGTACGAGAAATTACCACCACTCTGGTAATTATGTTGATACCTTTGTGGGGGGCGATACGAATTGCCACCAACTCGGGCGAAAGAAGTTCCAAATGTGTCCATGTTTAGTCGCATATCATCGCGATGAGACCGTCGCTGTCTGTTGCTACATCTTTTTATGAGTAAGAAAAATAAACTTACCCCTGGGCTCTATCCATTAGCTCAGAACTGAGTGTGTCGAAGAAGGATTTCTTACTGTCGTAACAAACCTTTTCTTCCGTCTCAGTTTCTTCCAAAGGCCCGGACGTAGACCCATTTGCATTTCCCTAAAGAGGTTTGTAAGAGTTGAAAACTCGTGAAATACCGATGATATTTCGATTTTTTCCAGCTCCTCTGCAAGCTCAGCGTTTGCCTTTTCAATATCATACTCTCCCTCGAACTCCTTCGATAAGGGCTCGCGAACATCTTCATCCCATGGCCTGAAGCGCTGACGTCCGCCACCGCGGGGTTGACCAGCCGGACGGCCGCCCCCACGCCGAAAACGGTTGTCACGCCTAGCTTCTTCGTGCTCATCGTATTGAGGTCTAGCAAAATCCCTGGAATAGTTCGACCGATTCCCTCGATTCGACCGTGGTTCCCGTCCCCTCTGTCCACCTCTTCTTTCGGGACGACCAGATGAGGTGTACTCGGGATACTGTAGACCTCTTGTGGATTCCGAATCAATGTCTTTGGGTGCCTGTTCATGTGCAGCAGAGGAGTTTCGATCACTTTCACCAACCGGGCGACTTAGGGACCATGCACTTGGTGTTATATCTGGTAGGTCCGACGGAGGTTTAGGCGACATAAATATGGGAAACGTGGAGGCCGGGTGAGTTTCCACACCGGTACATCTTGGAATTAACGGTGGTATCTCGGGCTTTTTCACATCTCCAAAGGGGGCGACAGACCAGGGGTCTAGGTAAAGATGAACTAGATTAACTCTGAACGGAACAAGGTATACAAATTTCAGAATAAAAGCGGCATCAAGCGATCAGTGCACGTTTACTTCATCACACATGGCAAGTGCATGGACGAAAGTACGCACCGGGGGCGTCGTTCTCTTCCCGAGGCTTCGTCGCTGAAAACGCGCCGGACTAAAGCGAACTTTCGGATAAAAGTCAAGTACAAACCCCTGGGACTGCACTGACTATTGAAGGATCTTCGTTTAAAAATACGGAAGACTGCAAAACACGGACATCCTCTAGGTCTCGTCCACGGAAGACTATTTGCTCATAAACTTCATTCCTGGGACCGACAAAACGCTCACTAGGGCGATCCTCGGTTCCGAAAGACCAAACTGAAATAGGGGTGACTGGGTGCAGGAACAAACCTTTCGACAGTGTTATTACTGGATCGTCAGGGGCGTCAGTATCAATGGAGTGCAAAAAACCTTCATATCGAATCTTCGCCTTCGAGATTATTCGGATCCGACATCCAACAAAGGGTGATTCTTGAGAGGACATTTATACCATATGTATATTTCAAAAACACTGGGATACGAAGGATAAGCCCTCAGACGCCGCGGGAATAAAGCATCACGCAAGGACGAAGAGTGAAACTTATCGACGCAAGTGCCGAACCGACTAAACAAACTCCAACTACCTCAAAGTTCAAGAAAAACTAAGGCCATCTAGTACTGTCTGGATCCCTGAATACGTTAATGCCGTTCTGCAAGGATCTGACCTAATATACAAATTCAAGCTAATTACAGGAGTGTTCGGAAGTAACTTAGGGGAAATAACTTCGGATGTAAGCCAGCATAGTAAGGGTAATATGCTCAAAATGGAAACTGTAGTCTACGCAATCGCTTTATTATTCCTTTCTTCCGTGTATTTGAGGTAAATAGGTTTACGTCTTTGAATTCCATGTTTTTCAAATAAAATAATAAGCATTACCAACAAAGTAAATAATTTACAATGGCGAATGAATTTATAAAAGCTACGTAGTTATGTAGTCCACTCGGATCTGCAACATGTGCCTTTCAAGCTCAGTTCCAAATGTCTCCATAGATTGGGATATTTAAATCTTCTCAGGCAGATATTTTACAGTTCCACGACATGTTTGAGAAAAAATATGTTCCCTCATCTAATTTTTCCTGAGGTACACGTCTATTGAAGGGATAATCCAGAGGTTATTTTTGTTGGTGAGTTAAAGAAACCAGCACACAGGAGCGCACAGCGTCTCATATGATACAGTAAGTTTGCACCCATTTTTAGCTGGTCGAAACCTTACTTATGCAATGCCCGAGCGTATTGAGATTCTTAGATAGTTTGGCTTCCTTCTGATTAGGGCCGGTACTTAATTTTTCGTCTGCGTCTACTGTCTTCTGGTTGTACCCATACACTGTCAATTCAATAGAAGCCTCGTTAGTCATTGCAGACATCAAGCCGCGAGGTAAGTGAATGGGAATGTCAGTACACTACTGTTTGTTACGAATGCATGAAGAATATTCATGAAAAGGTTATATAGACAGTCGATGGAAGATGGAGCTGAAGGCTACCACCGGGAGGGAGGACATGTTGTGTGGTCCTTATAGGAAGGTGAACTGTTATTCGTCATTGTCCAGCAGGGAGGGTGGAGCTGGAGACTAGCAAGACATTCAATAACTTTTTTAAAAAATAAAGTGTAAATTTTGGGTGCTCAAAGTGCATTTCCCAAACAAAGTTATCGCAGATTAATGATATAGACAGTAATTTTCCGTGTGAGTGGTCAGATTTACCGTAGAATTTACCAATGGCGCTCTATAAAATAGACAATATTTTTAGTTTCTCGACGATCTACCTTTGCGCTTACGATAAGTTTTGAATGAAGATACACAAAATTCAAATAAGAAGTTTGTGGAAAAATAGTGAACTCAGATCAAGAGGCAAGAAAGCACCGGAACTTTAAAAAAGGGGAAAGTTCAGGGAACCCCATTTTAAAACTAATTCGCAAAGGATAAAATGCCTCTGGCGGTAAGATTAAACTATAAAGGCCGATCAGTAATGGTGAACGAAATGTCATTGTTGTGCATCCGACGATGCTAGGTGGTGGCAGGCCCAGGAGAGAACGACAATGGAGGGGGGCTTCGACATCTCAGCGGCCAGTATGGAGTCGCGATGAGGGTATTCATCGAGAGAAACAGGGTTGGTTTACAACGCGCACATCACTATCACCCCGACTGAGTGATGGATTGGAATGAACATCGTGTTTCCTGAAGGGCACGATACATAGGCGGAAAAGATCGGCATTTCCATTGAGAGATCGGGACAGGCAAACCACAAACGCAACGAGAAGTTTGGAAACGGTCCCCGAACTTCTTGACAGAGATGCAAGAATATAACAAAAAGCTCAGATTAAGAGCGTATAACGGGAAAAAAACTTTAGAAGGCTTGTAGCCGTGACTAAGAAGAGTAAGTGTTGACGGCTTACAGAAAAAGCAATCTAGTAATAAATAAAGGCTGAAAGAAGACGAGGCAAACAAGTCATCACATAGGACACATTAAATGGCAACGTTGAATAACCGGACCCCACACGGAAAGATTCATGGAAAACAATCAATTCATAGTCATAAGGTTTATTTGTAAACTGCATCTTCGGTGCCGTCAAAATAAAGCATGTCATGGATGTTGAAACAAAAATCACGCTTATATTGATGCAGAAATGGAGGACGCAGCGACATCTGCGATGGCACACACGAGATTGCGGCTCAACCTTACCTTCCAGTGAATTAATTTTTCATGGCCAAAGTACGAAGTTCGTCAATGTAACCGCCGTTCCGGTCTTGATATCTCGTATTTCGTAAACAGGCTAAGAGGATGTTGGCAGAAAAATAGCCAGCCGATTGAGTACATTTTGCTGAAAACAACTCCTTAAATGCCGCATCTTTTCCACGCATGCTAACAGTCCACGGAAAAACAGCATCCCATTTTCCGAGATGCTCTAGAAAATCCCATAGCCTGAAAGGCAGCCACAACATATTTTTTTTCAAGGTTGCCCAATGACCGAATGTTCCAACATCAAGGACATCGGTTTTAGCTACACCAATAAATTAAATCTACTGCCTCACGCCAAAGCTGCACATATTTGCGGCTTTATTTCTTATAGTTTATATCTTCCTGGAATAAAATTAAGACTTTATCGCATGTTTGTGCTTCCCATCTTAGAACACTGTTACCCATTCTTCGGTCTAATGAACAAAGTTAGCCGTTCAAAAACTGAAAGTGTCCAGAAACGTTTCACAAAAAATTGCTTCATCCGACATTTTCCAATACTTCTTACTCAACTAGGTGCAAATTAACGAAACTAAGATTTCTTTGGGTCAGTAGACTGGAAGCAGGCTTTTGTCTCTTTTTTTTCGCCTTAATAATAGCACAAATCTTCACAAACTTTCTGTCATTACTCCCATCAGCCGTCCATACAACCTAAGAAACACGGCACTTGTTATACCTCCGTCTGCATCCTTCTACCTTAGTTTTTGCTAGCAAATAAATTAGATGATATTAAGTGACACCCGTTTAACTATATAGCTTTCCAACATGGGAAAATAGGACTGCATTCGCGCAATTAACCAACGTCAGACCTTGTTACTTCCAACTGAAATTCTGTCAAAGTGTGATTGTGAATAGTTTGAACGTCTCCAAATCTGAAGTCAAGGCAGACGGTGTTTAGACGACATTTACAGAGGCGGAGAGTTTACATGCAGCTGTGGGCAGGTACGTTTCGGCAGCAAATCGTTTCATCTGGAACGTGACAGCCACTTAGCATCTCCTCGCAAAGGCTAAAAGCGTGCTTGCATTCGGGCCATTTCCACATCGAGTCAGTCACCGAAATACGACGTTTAGATTGAACTCGAACTATCGATATGTTATTTTTATGTCTCGAGCGACTCGAGCAAGCCATTGAAAAGGAGCGTTATGTGGACTGAAAACGGAATGGGTTAATGGTCTTGCTGGCAATCACCACAATGGATTAACAAAATACCCCTAGCCAGATCAAAACTGGTTTGTAGCGATGACGAATCAATCATTTCGATCTTAAAACCACGAGCACTAAAAGTTCAGAAAGTGAACCCGGTGATCGTTATGGGTGGTTTGAACCTCGTTTGCACTGTAGCAGCTCTGATCAGGGACAGTGGAAGTAGGTGTGGTAGGAGTTGGGCAGATTAAAGAAGGAATCATGTAAGGACATGCGTCAGCATACACGTATCTTTGCGACAGGTCTGGTGGTTTTTCTGGAACAAAAGCCTTAACTTGATTAACTCTGAAAAAGTCCTCGTTGCCACCGCAAAAGATCAGTGGGTCGTGGTATTGCACGAGAGTACGCGAAACAGTGTCTCGCATGATGATTTCAGGGACTTTCATACTGGGTCACATATTGTGCCACACTTCTCCGCCTCGAACTTATGTCCTTAAACGATCTGCAACATTTCTCCTGCTGAATTGTCAACTCAGCTTACAACTGTACATTTATTCCGTTTGTATAATACATTT
>JAYGXS010000005.1:53207149-53223338 GCA_036362985.1 Ligula intestinalis
CCAATAGGGAGTTCAAAGGTATTTACCTATATTTCCCTCAATAAAACCTGACCTGACCTGACCTGATCATCGGAAAATACGGACTGGGCCAACGTTGCGACAACAGAGAACGATTGGTAAACTTTGCTGATTATAATTATCTCGTCGTTACAAACACTCGTTTTCAACACCCCCATCGGCAGTTGTTGACATGGTATTCAAAAGATGGTCGAACGAAAAACCAGATAAACTACATCTTAGTACGCTCAAGGTGGACCACCTCAGAATCTGACAGCCGATCGTTTCGAGGTGCGGAAGTTGGGTCATATCACGCATTTGTCCGTGCCCGCTTTTAGCTCCGTTTGTCGAATCGAAGTAAGAAACTGCCCCCAAAAAGTGTCAACGTTATGGCACTTTCAAACACCGAAACCCGTGTAGCGTTCAACTAAAGTCTCACTGCACGGATCCGAGATCAATCCACTGTTCGCAACGAACCTCCAGATAACATCAATAATCAAACTTCGCCCGATACTCAGTGGCACACTTGAGAGACGCGCTACAATGTGCGATGAATTCGAGCTTGCAGCAACGGGTAGTACCGAGGAAGAACTGGATCTCCACAACCACCCTGCATTTCTTGATACAAGCTAGAATCGCTCGGTTGTCAAACTCAGAGAACTACCGCTCATTGAGACGCCAAACTACGCGATCAGCAAGATGCGACCGTCAGAACCATTGGACCGAGTTAGCTGGCTCCATTGAATCAGCTTCAAACTCTGGTAACCTCCACCAGCTCTATTACCTTTTGCGTAAAGCATCAGGCAAATATCAACCACCTTGCGCTACCGTTCGGGATAAATCGGGTCAAGTGATTACTGATATGGCTGGCAAAATCGATCGATGGCGAGAGCACTTTAGCGAGCTACTGGATCCGCCTATACGTTCACCTGCAGCTATCAACTGGAATTCCATACGGTAGTGACTGCGAGCCACCTACGAGATTTAAAGTGGAATCGGTATTACAACGATTAAAATTCCGGAAGGCAGCGGGTGAAGGTGATATCCCAGCAGAAGCCTACAAAACTAACTGTCCTGTTTTGACGGAATCACTACATCGACTGTACTCGACTATATGGACTACCGAAGTCATCCCGACTGACTGGTCACTGTCCATTATTTTACCGATACCGAAGCGCGGTGACAGGACATTATGCTCAAACTACCGCGGCATCAGCCTCATAGATATAGCCGCCAAAGTGTTTGCGACAATACTTCTCCGTAGATTTTCGACTGAGCGCAATCTTCGTACTCGTCCTAACCAAGGAGAATTTCGTCCAGGTAGAGGATGTATTGACCAGATCTTCATTCTACGCCGCATACTAGAGCACAAACATCAAAACCAACAGATCACTACCGCCTGTTTTATCGACTTAAAAACCGCCTTTAATTCTATCGACAGAGAAGCTTTATGGCAAATCTTGCTTGCTGACGGTCTCCCACCAAAGTTGCTCAATCTGATCAAAGCCTACTATAGCACAGTATCAGCCCTAGTTAGAACCCTTGGTGAAGAGTCAAATTCTTTTCCTCTGACTTGTGGAGTTCAACAAGGGTGCCATCGTTCTCCAGTTCTCTTCAACTTCTTGATCGATTGGGTAATACATCAGTCAATTTCACCTGACAGTGGATGTGAAATCAGCCCTGAATTTAGAGTACCTGACCTGGAATATGCCGATGACATTGTCGTACTCGGTAAAACTCCTCAGTCACTACAGATAACGCTAAACCGAATCACCAGCTTCGCTGCAACTGTTGGTCTGACAATTAAGGTGTGCAAGACGAAGCTCCTGACTGAGCATCTGGGCACAGCACAACCACTGCTTATCAGCGGTCAACTCATTAAGGAAAGTTAGCTGCTTCCGCTATTTGGGCTCGAATATGCTAGGCAATGGACAGGCCAAAGACGAAATAAAGAACCGAATCGCGCAAGCCAGAAATGCATTTAGGCCGCTAGCCAGCCCACTCTGGTCTCGCTCAGACATCAGCTTACGTACTAAGCTGCTGATATACAACGCATCAATGAGGCCGGCGTTAGTATATGCCTGCGAAACATGGCCAGTGAGAAAGGCAGATATCCTATCGCTCGAAGTCTTTGACCTTTGGTGTCTTCGACGCCTCTTATGAGTCATCTGGCAGGATCGAATCTCCAATTTTGAGCTATACCGCAGATGTTTCAAACTACCGAGTCTAGAATTGTACATCCAGAATCGACTATTGCAATGGTTTGGCCATGTTCTGCACAAACCATCGACGGACCTCTGCAGATTGGTCGTGAACCCCTCTCGTAGTGCAAACTGGAGATACTGACAAGGCAGTCAACTGAAGACATGGCTCAGCACCGTTAAGTCGGACGTTGAACGGATGGGCCTCGTAATCGTTTACGGCTTGCGACATTGGAAAAAACAATGGGTTAACATATGTGAAGAGCTCGCTTCTGACCGCCGCCAATGGGCCACCGCTATTCGTGACATCCGTGAAACTGATTCATCCAACAACAGGAGCTAATCGGATCAAGTATCAAGTCAGTAAGTACAATCTCCGACAATGTTGAAGAAGCATGGGAACAGTCCTAAGGGATACTCCATAACCTCATCTCTAGCCACTGCCAAACACACGCAGAAAACTTACGGACAAACCTCGCTGTTTGATTTCGTCTTTAAAAGCCGAAGTTAACAAGAAGAGAAAAATTTGAAAAATTCCCTAATTGATAGGTCATCTGAATCTCTTAATAGTTACAAATTGCTGAGGAACCGGGTCAAACGTCTCATTGTCAGTGATTGACAGGTTTTTAAAGAGGATTTGTTAAATCGTGCCATGGTAAACCCCAAAGTCCTGTACAGTTATATAAGACAGAGCACACGGAATAAGGATCCTATCCCCCTACTGCGAACTGCCGAAGGTGCCGTAAACTCAAAGGACAAGAATAAGGATGGCCATCTCTCTCAGTTCTTCCGGTCCGTCAAGACGACTGAACCCGGTTTTTCACCTCACACTTATGAAGATGATTCGATTTCATTTACTGATACATTCCTTTTCACCAAAGACATAATTAGGACTGGGCTTCTAAATTTGAAAAAATTGAACTCCCTTGGCCCCGATACAATCCCGGCCAAGCTATTGAAGGGGCTAGCTTCTGAAATGACCAAGCCGCTTGCCTTAATCTTCCAGGCGTCCTTTGACGATCACTTCCCTTTTCAAGACTGGATGCCGAGCGTCCGCAAATAGTTACCGGCCGGTAAGCCTTACCTCCACTTGTTGCAAAAACCATGGAAAAAATCACTAAGAAGGCGTTGCTGCAGTTCCTTGAGCAGAATCACCTCCTTTCCGATGTTCAACATGGTTTTCGTACTTGCAGGTCCTGTCTTACGAATCTGCTCTTCTCGATTGATCGCTGGATCAAAGCACCTTACGAGGAAAAATTGTGCATGCCATCTACATTGACTTCAATAAGGCATTCGACACCGTCCCTCATCAAAGCCTGCTGCATAAGCTGCGCAGCGCAGGCGTTCACGGGTGCCTCTTCTTATGGATCCAAGACTTTTTGACAGGACAGTCCCAACGATTACAAGTTGGTCGCCAGCAGTCCTCGGGGATACCTGTGGTGAATGGTGTTCTACAGGGCTCAGATTGAGGTCCCACATTATTCCTTGTTTTCATCAACGACTGTGCCAGGGATCTAGACTGCGATGCCCTCTTATTCGCTAACGACATAAAATTATGGAACGTTATCCAAAATACGGCAGATGAAAGCCATCTGGAAGTTAACTTGAACAGATTGGAAGCATGGTCAAAGCATTGGCTTATGCCTTTCAATGTTAGTAAATACAATTTTCATCAAATCGGCAGTTGTAGAGCATCCAGCCCGGAAGTTTGTACCTTAAACAGTATGCCACTGCAACAAGTTGAGAATCAGAGTCAGTTCGGACTCCCTGATGCGTACTTTAAAATCCCCAGGGAGACAAGATCTTGCATACCTGAGAAGTGTTTCGATTCGGACAAATTACTTATTGGTTGTTAGGGGTTTGGCAGCTTTCCTGGCAGTCAGCTTACTGTGCCAGTATTGGTATATTCCATAGGTGCAGTAAAGCTGAGGAAGGAAAATCGACCCAAGTTTGGTGAAATTCACAGCGCTGGGTGAGCTTATCGCAGGGGGTTAAGTAAGTTAAACCCAGGCAACTGCAATCTTCAGACCAGGGTTACTTAGTGCTGAGGAGAAGTCGGTGAAGGCCAGAGTAGTAGGAACAGTATATTGTGTACACAGAGGAATGGAGAATAGATGGAAATAGGTTTAAATTGGAGAGCTAGCCGCATCCAAGTGCTGGTTTGACAGCAGTCAGGCCAGTAGACAGAGAGAGCGTTCATTGGCTGGGTCGGCCTTGAAGGTTGATTGAACAGCGTGTGGGTGGAAATCAACGTGGACGGCCGTGTCTCGCGCGCCACTCAGTCTGGCGGCCGCCACGACCTTGAGGTCTAGACGGGTTGATGTCAATACTGGAAAGCCAGATGTAGGGCAGGCAAAGACCACTTAAACCTTCTTAGCTCGATGGTAGAGCGTTGGGTGCGCAAAATTCTTTCCTGTTGTGTGGGTTCGACTCCCACCGAGACCGTGCATTTTTACAATTATGTCAAGTGAATTATGTATTATTGTGAGGTTGATTACCATGTAGCATAAGTCACCAAGTTGGTAGCCAAGGCAGAATGCTGCTTGCGTTGACTACTCGACTTTTGAAAGGAAGCCTTTTCACTTTAATGCCCACATGTTGTGAACGTTTCTCCCCGGTCCAGGGCCATCTGATAGAGAGGATGCCTAGCACTTCCAAGTGCTCTAACCACAGCCTGGTTTCCACGGTATATCAGTGCGAGAATGGCTTTCCAGGGGAGTTCATTTGGACGCATATGAAGTGACACAAACAGTCGCCTTCCTCACATCCCATTTTACCCATTTAACTGTTCAATATGAATGTCTAAAAACATGCCCGCATGAATGATCGGCTGCCCATTAGCGGCATCTAACGTGGTAAAATCGTGCGTTATGGCCGCATGTGAGAGAGAAATAACATTGCGATAGGGGCTCTCGTTAATGCGGAATAAGGCATTAAAAACAATGCTTGACGCTACCTGATTTTGTATGTGACCTTGACGTAATTGCATCCAATTGTGCTCAGTATGAAAGCCACGTGAGACGTAGTGATCAAGGTCATCATGCTTCAGGAAGTGCCCGATGACCTTTTTCTGTTTTTTTTTACAGACCAAACAATAAGCACATAATACTTTACTGTCGGTTGTACTAGTATATCAGCTCTGTTTCCTGTGTGTCCAGCAGCTTTTCTTCTGTGGTCAGTCCTTGCAGCAGAATCGCGGGTCGTCGGCAGCGTCGCCAGCACCAGGGTGACCGCCTTAGCGGTGGCAGCATATTTAAGGGTCAGTAGTCATTGTTCGCCATTGGCTCTTCACGAGTGGCTGTCCGCGCGCCTGTGCATCTGTCCTCCGCGTGACCTCTAAACAACAGCAAACCGGTCCCGAGGCAGTCACGCTTGAGCCTGCCTCCTATGTCCTGGCCTTTTTTCCGCCCTTTGAAGATCGCTTGTAACTGAATGAACAGGTCGTCAGTAACTGTTGTGTCCCCCAGTTGTACGTATGGGTTAGAAGACAGAGAGGATAACCGAGAATAGTTTACTATAACAATTCCTGCGTACACATCAACTTTGCACGTGTCAGTTGGCTTGTCCCGTGTTCGTCACCAAGTTGTCTGTCGTTTCGTCACGGCGTTCTCGTCTGCAGCTAGTCCCACCTCCCGTGTCCGCTCTCGCATTTAAAGGCAATCGGTCCGCGCCCGCTTTGTTCCTTCTTATTGGTCCCTCTGGGTAGCCATCGGATGGTCGGTGACCTCTCAAGGACATGCATAATCCTGCAGCCTAGTTTCGTAAGTATACATCTTCGCCCTCCAGGAAATAGGGTTTTCTTGACTGGCTATCTCGGGACATAGGCTTCAAGTACTGGAGACGCACATCGGGTTGTCTGACCAGAAATCTTTCTGCTGGAGCTGATCCGCCAAGCTCGGTCTTAGATGTCGTTTGGTAGGCTAACAGGAACGTGTTCAGGTGTTCCATCTTGACGCCCGAGTTCCACATCTTTCTCATTGTCCTTTTAAATGTGCCGACAAACCTTTCGGCCTGGCCGTTTGATTGAGGATGGAAGGGCGGCGATGTTATGTGTTTTATTCCCCACTTTTGGCACATCTGCTGGAATGTTGTTGAGGTGAATTGGTTCCCATTATCGGTTACGATCTCAGTTGGTGTTCCGTATCTTGCGATTAACTCCTCGGTTTTCCTTACCGTGTTTTCAGCCGTGATAACAGGAACGTCAAAAACTTCTTACCATTTCGACCATGCATCCACGACGATGAGAAACATCTTGTTGAAAAAAGGACCCGCGTAATCCATATGAATTCTTCTCGAGGGTTTCTTGCTTTCTGGCCACGGTACTGGTGTCCGCTCTCGCATTTAAAGGCAATCGGTCCGCGCCCGCTTTGTTCCTTCTTATTGGTCCCTCTGGGTAGTCATCGGATGGTGAGTGACCTCTCAAGGACATGCATAATCCGGCGGCGTTCTTACCCGTGGTCACAGCTCTTTGTGTCTGTGCGCTGACCTCTGTTCGCGCGTGTTTGTCCGGTGTGAACTCGGGGTGTCTGTCTGTCTGGATAGATGGATGGCAAAGGTGACGGCTCACGTGTTCGGCTGCTGTAACAGTAACGTCCCATTGTTCCGGTACGCTCAGGATTGCCCGAATGATAACTTGCGTCCGGGCTGTCCCAAAAATGTGTATTCTCAGATTGTAACTTACCATACTAACAGCCTAGGTACTAACTAAAAGGCCCGAAACACGTGTTTCACCGGTATTCTGCCGCTGCTTGAGAGAGCTGCGAGGGTCACGGCTCATCAGTGGATCCCCCAGCTTTCCCTGTCTGCTTTCTGGTTGATATACCGGTTTTGAATGTTCAGCTTTGTTAATCTCCTGACATACTTATTTGTTCTTTGCACAGTTCTTTCAACTCTGACGATGACCTGGTGTTGAAAATTTACTGAATAAATTTATTGATTTTCACAAAGGACATCCTTCTATGAAATTAATTTCTGTTCGCGGTATATATCAGAATATTTATTCTTTTTATTCTTTTCTTTATAGGTCCACAAATAAGGCTAAGGTGGTTAAAAGCGAATGAATTATGCAGTGCCGAATTTGTTAAATGCCACAGCTGATTGAGCAGTAATTAATGTAATTATTGTTACCGCAAAACCGTCTTTGTAATGACTAACTTGGAGTTTTAGCTGTATTGCCTGCGTACAAACTGTCCATTTATTGACTGTTTGCGACTATCAGACAAGGAGGCCCTAGCCACACGTTCATTTGGCATGAGCATTGACCCAAAGCTAATGAGGACCGATTTTTCCAAACAAACATTTGGGTTACATATGACGCTTAGGCGTGCGAGATATTGGGTAGTTCCAATAGAGGAGAATATCCGAGTTCAAAGAAGCAATTTAGAAGAAGAATAAGCGATCACTTTTACAAGAGGTTTATTGTCCTGACGTTTCGGATTCCCTCGGGAATCCCTAATCATAGGTAATAGTGGAACAGTCTGAGACATGCGCAGATAAGGGGCGATACATGCACAGATTACACGGTATTTATAGTTCGTAGCGGTCACCAGCATGCGTACTATAATTGTCAGTTTCTTTAGCCACCGCTTGAGGCCTTAATTGGTGCGGTGATGGCTCATCAATTGCCACAGCGTCCTTAACCGCGTCGGATGCGGGTTTGATAATTGAGCGACAATTATGCCCGCTGTGGTCAGAGTTTTTGTCGCGCCCAGTCCTTCCCACGTGACTGATTGTCTTGCTCAGGAAATTTCTCAGTTCGTCGTATGGGAACGCCAATTCGTTGCGTTTGTTGATGGACTGGGGGCCTGAGAACCATGACTCAAGCAGCTAGCGGCTCACGCGGTTGTCACTTTATGCGAGGATTTTGGCCTCATCAATCTTGAAAATATGGTCGGGTCCCGTTGAGTGAGCTGCAACCTGGGAGTTGGCGTCTTTCTTCCTCACCACCGCTGCATGCTCGGCCATTCGCGTCCGGAACAACCTCCTGGTTTCTCCGACGTAGTTGCTTTGTTCACAACTGCACCGGATCTGGTAAACGACTCCAGCCGTTTCCTGCCGTGTCAGTGGGTCTTTCGGTCTCATGACCCGGCGCCTGATAGTTGCTTCTGGCCTGTGCACAACTCCAACTCCAAGTGGAGTGAGTAAACGGCTGACAGCTTCCAAAACATTTTTCACGTACGGAAGAGCTCGCCAAACGTTTGGACCAGCTGGACTTGGCTTCTTCTCTCGTTTGCGTATGCATTGGTTGACAAAATTGCGCGGGTGAGCATTCGCTCTCAGTACCCGTCGAACATATTTTAATTATGCAACTTTGTCGTCCGCGTCGCTGCAATGCGTTCCAGTGCGCCGGAATAGCGCTCTTACGTAGCTGCGTTTGTGACCGATTGGGTGGTTGCTGTTGTAGTTCAGGACTTGCATAGTGTTGGTTGCTTTCCTTCGCGGAAATCGAGGACATCCAGGAAGGCCAGTTGGTTGTTTTCTTCTTCCATCCTAAATTGAATGTCCGGAAAGACGGCATTCAGACGTACTTTGAATGTCAGCACCTGATCCCGCTCAATTACGACGAAGGTTTCGTCCACATACCGAGCCCAGAGTTTCGGTCTGTGGTGTTGGAAAACCAGCGACTCCAGCTGTTGCAGGACCACCTCTGCTATGAGTCAAGAAATGGGCGAACCCATAGAAGTGCCCTTTACCTGCTCATAGATAGTTCCGTTGAAGGTAAAGTACGTCTTGAGGCAGAATTTTAGGAGCTAGAAGATTTGGGTGTGCCCGTGACGATTCTCCGTTTCATCGTATTTCTGTCGTAAGAGAATTTGGATAGTCTTGACTGCCAGGTCCCGTGGAATAGAAGTAAAGAGGGACGTGACATCAAAGGAAACCATGATATCGTTTGATAGGAGGCTTACCCCTTTAAGTTTCTCCAGGAATTGTGTTGAAGACCTGACTGTTGTGCCTGAATCAGCGGTCAAGAATTTGAGCCGTCGGAACAGCCACTTTGCCAGTCCGTAGGTTAATGTTCCTTTGAGAGATACGATTGGCCGGAGGGGTGCGGCCTCTTTGTGCACCTTGGGGAGACCATAGAAGCGGGCCAGAGCCGTTTCTTGCGCTCTCGCCATGCGTCGGTCGATTGGCGATATTGCACCTGAGTTCTCCATTACCAACAGGGTTGTGTTGATCTCGCGTGTCAGCGTTTTCGTGGGGTTGTATTTGCATGGGACGTAGGACTGACAATCGTCTAACAAAGTTTGAGCCTTGTGAATGTAGTCTGTCCTGTCCAATACGACAGTGGACCGCTCCTTGTCTGCCGTAACGATAACGAGGTCATTGTTGGCTGTGAATTCTTTAAGTGCCTTACGTTCAACCTTGGACAGAACGTCGCGTGGTCGATGCGCCATGAGGAGGGATGACACCTGATGACGTATGAGGTTTTCTTTTCGTCAGTTGCTTCTATTTGGCTGAGAATTGATTCTACAGCAGAAAACATGTTGGCAGGTTTGGCATCAGCTGTGTTGAATAAGGCTTTATGCCTTAACACCTGCATTTGTTCTTCCGCCATCCTTTTGGATGACGAGTTTTGCACCAGTTTGTCATCTATGGATGAATTTGGACGAGGTAGCTTGCGGAACTTAACTGAAAGTGCTGCCTCTCACTTCGCTTTGTGTTCGCTGGCTCGTTCGGCCACCCGCTGCTGGAGTAGTTGTACAACATTCTCGCCCATGAATTCAAAGCAATTTGTCTTCTCTTCGTCGATCTTCTAACGGTACTTGCGAAGCCTCGCGTGACAGTCTTGACGGATTACTCGGATCATATCTCTGACTTGCTTAAATTCTTTGCACCTCGCCAAGTCTGTATTAACCGGAGGTCTGTAAGAATAACATTTCGGTAACACATTGTTGTCGAGGCTTTTGTGCAGGAATCGAATCTGCGCATAAGTAGATGACTCTCGAAGGGCAAATGTTTCCCACCGACGAGCCGATCGGAGCGACTCGCGCCTAAAGAGATTGCCGATAGAGGAGAATATCTCAGTTACAGGAAGCAGTTCAGAGGAAGAATGAGCGATCACTGGAACAAAAGTTTTATTGTCCTGACGCTTCGGATTCCGTCGGAAATCCTTAGTCATATTTAATCATAAACAAGTCTGAGACATGCGCAGATAACGGGTGATACTTGCACAGATTGCACGGTATTTATAGTTTATAGCGGTCACCAGCATGCGTACTAAAATTTTCAGTTCAGGTCTTAATTGATGCGGTGATGGCTCATCAATTGCCACAGCGTTCTTAACCGCGTCGGATGCGGGTTTGATTATTGCGCGAAAATTATGCCCGCTGTCGTCAGCGTTGTTGTTATGCCCAGTCCTTCCCACGTGACTGATTCTCTTGCTCAGGAAATTTTTCCGTTCACCGTATGGGAACGCCAAATCGTTGCGCTTGTTGATGGACTGGGGGCCTGAGAACCATGACTCAAGCAACTCGCGGCTCACGCAGTTGTCACCTCTTGCGAGGATTTTGGCCTCATCAAACTTGAAAATATGGCCAGGTCGCATTGAGTGAGCTGCTACCTGGGAGTTGGCGTCCTTCTTTGTAGCGGTCACCCGCATGTGTACTAAATTTGTCAGTTCCTTAAGCCACCGCTGGAGGCCTTAATTGGTGCGGTGATGGCTCATCCATTATATACCGTGTAATATGTGCATGTATCACCTTTATCTGTGCATGTCTCAGCATGTTCTACTGTTACCTATGATTAAGGATTCCCGAGGAAATCCGAAACGTCAGGCCAATAAACCTTTTGTTCCAGTGATCGCTTATTCTTCTTTTGAATATTGAGTAGTCGTTTTTGCGAAGGTTGCCATCAGTATTTAATGAAACTGAAATTAATGATAAAAATTCATTTGTTTTACAATGTTGCCGACAACTGACCATTTTTAAAATCAGGTAAGACTGAATATGTAGGGTAAAGACGTTATAGCCTACTGCTGACAAAGATGCTAGGCATAAATATATACGCTATTTATTACGCCCTCCCATGCATAGCCTCATGTGAACATCTCCGCGGTCTACCCTACTTGGCTATCTGCGTACCGTGATTACCCGCTGGCGATCTTATCAGCCAGACCTGATGGCCTAAACATTCACCCTTGGTTCGACCCAAAGCGGACTGTCGATTATCTGGGCGGATGCCTCTGTTTTTCCAGTTCCGTTGGCGGACTCTGCAATCAGCAAGGAAGAATCAGGACGTGGCTTCCACACGGTGATGATCCTGGGAACCTTTGCAATGCCCCCCCCCCAGTGGGAACCCCCTTTCTTCTCCTAAATCCCACGCATTACCCCCACAAGGGCGACAGTTTTTCTCCTAAAAATCCCTGAGGAGTTTTTTCACTGTCTGCTCCAATTTTCATCCTATCACACAGGACAACTGGCCTCGCCAAGAGTCTAAGCAACAATTTTTTTGCTACCACTGCATATATGTACAAATAGAGCACTCAAAGGAATTTTTCCTACATACCCTCAATATACTGATACTGATACTGAAGGACATAAGCACATAGACAAGGGAGACTAGGATGACCATTTTGTGGCTTATAAGCCGTCGTCAGCCAGTCATTCCCAACCCCGAGCGTTGCGCCAGGAATCGGTGCCGCACCCGAGCTTCTAATCCGCAACCTTGTTAGTTAGAAGTCCAACGCCTTAACCACTGCGCGGCGAGCTCGCTGCCTTGTTGACTCGGGAAAATGCAGTGGCTAGAGCGGCCACTATTTATCGATGTATACCCTTCAGACCACATTGTACCAGTTCGTTTGTTTATGAAGTATACAATTTAGTTCACAGCTGTTGCAGACTTTTATGAGCGTCATTTTGTATTTGTAGTAATGGTGGCAGCAAGCCGCGTCACTGTATGATTACGGCCTAATTGTATCCCTAAGGAGTTACACAACAATAAGGGCGTAACTTTGGAATTCACCCACACGAGAATTTATTGAGTACAAAACCCGGAGTTGCTTTCTCGGCTGGTAGTTGCCTCTGGCTTCAAGCCAGCCCTGGCTATGTTTCCCGCCTAGGGGCGAAGCCCGGCAATAGGACGCTCCGGTGGTGCCATTGCAGTCCGTGTTGCACCTCACTAGCTGTGTCAATCAGCGGCAGAATACTGGCGAAACACGTTCCTGGGCCTTTAAGCTAGTACCTAGGCTATTAGTATGCTAAGTTAAAATATCAATCAATACTACTAAGGTCTGTCTGTCTACAGCTAGTGGATGTTTAGTAGTGGTTGACGGGTTTCAACCCAAACATACACTTACAATTTCGGTCTACGCCTATAGACCTTACACACACTGATATATACCGCGAACAGAAATTAATTTTTCGGGCGATTAAAAAGCTGAACTTTCAAAATCGGTATAATTATTTATTGATTACTGGTTTACAGGTAATATTAAAACTTGGGTTAATTGGTAAATCACTTTTTGGGCGCCTTCTAAAAACTCGAAGGCAGGAAAAACCTAAAACAAGCTCCCTCTTTTGCAGTAAGTATTGGTTTTGGTTAAGTTTTGTGATTGCTAAATAGTGGGCCAAATAAGGAGTTTGTTTCAAGTGATGAAAACTTGATTGAAGGTACAATACTAAGGATAGATTTGTACAGTTATCTATCAACTTTTTATTATATCAACCAGAAAGCAGACAGGAAAAGCTGCAGGACCCACCGATGAACCGGACCCCTCGCAGCTGTGTCAAGCAGTGGCAGAATACCAACGAAACACGTATCTGGACCTTTTAGCTAGTTCATAGGCTGGTAGTATGGTGAGGTACAACATCAACTCACTATCTGACATAGGACAGTTGCTTACGAATGATTCGCAAGCGCGATTGCTTGTGCCATGATTGGGCGCGTTGGAATAAGGTCACTCACTGCGTGACGCACTTCAGTGGCCCCCGAGAATGTGCGACTAGTTTGAAACGCCCGTGGGCTCGCGTGCGTGTACGAGTGGTCCAGGGAATTAAGGTGATCGCGTATGTGCAGCTTCCTCCGCCACGGCCATTGGTTCGATCGTTCCGAACGCATGAATAGCCTAAGACAGAGAGTTCTGAGTCAGCTACAGAGGCCGATGCCCATGTCTCGGTTACCATAACAATGTCTGGGCGGTTGACAAAAACCATAGTCTGGAGCAGAGGCATTTTATTAATCAGTGATCTGGCATTTAAAACGACCAATTTAAGAGGGCATGTCTTAGGTTTCGGTGGCAGGACAGCTAGGCCGTCACAGTTACCGGCTTCGACCAGAGCGATGTCCTTTTGACCTGAACTATTTGTCCCTCTCTTATTTTGAGATTTGTCTCGCCATTGGTTCTCCGTTTCTCCAGCTCTATTATTAGCTGTCTCATCTTTCTCCGCTCTTTTAACTCGTAATCCGGCTGAAAAAAAAACTTGCGAATGCACACTCCGTAAGGATGGTTTGCGCTCTAGCAAGAGTTTCGCCTGTGCTTCAGTTTCTAAAATAACTTTGAGAGGTCGTGGCCGAGGAATTGATTCTTGGCCAAGAAATTGATATCTGTTGCAAAATTTCATAAAACCTATGTGAGATGTTCCTCAAGCTGTAGGCGAAAACGTACTTTTCCTTAAAGAGGATGTACACAATGCGCAGTTTTTAAACCTATTGTAAACGTTTTTTAAAACCGAAAGATACTTTTTCTTCAAGAATAAAATTTAAAGAACGCGTAATTTTCTAACAAAGAAGTACAAAAAATGATTTTTTCGTGCATGTTTTCCGTAAAATATATTTGAAATTATAAAGGCAGACAAAATCAATGATGAAAACGCATGCTACCTAAATAGTTACTTTTTATAGTACTCACTTTTCTTGGCGGTCAAACAGAAGGTCGTTAAAAAACTGGCATCTTGAAGTGTCCAAAATATGTTGAGCTGAGGCTCTAAGATCGTCTCTATTACAACCATCTACAATTAAAAGGTCCCAATCGAAAACTCATTTCAGAATTCCGGGGGACATTTCATGAGATAAGGGATCTGCTGTAGCTAAACAAGCTACTGCTTAAGCTACTCAGGATAATACAGATACGACTAGTTTATAATAAAAACGTCAAACATGGTTAAATAACTGCAAAAAGATTACGGTATAGTGCGGGCTTCGAAAATCACAATATGAGGTGCATACCCTCGAAAAATAAAAAGAACTGAAGTCGTAACCGCCACCATAAAAACACAATTTACAACCCACCGCAGTTCGTCCAACATTATTTCTTAATAAAACTTCTGCATGCGGCTCGTCCGGCTGGGCTGCCTCTTGGGTTGGAGATTATTTAACTCTCCGCACTCAATTCGTTCACTGCGGCAAGCGAAAATTCAGGGCCCTTCCCAACAACTGTGGAGCTCTCCAAGGGTCTCTATTATACCCTCATCTCTTCTCCCTCAACACTGACGAACAACGATCGCCAAAAGAATATTTTTTTTGTTAAATATGCTGATGATATGGTTGTTGGCCACCATCTCAAAATCAGATCTATCTCCAAGTACTGAAGGATAGCATGGACCACGTCTCAGCATGGTCTTCAGCCAATGGCCTTCTTCTTAACGAGCGGAAGCCAGTCCAGTGTATTTTTCGGCTGTGACCCTCTCTTTGGCCTGAAACCATTGAAATTCTGCCTTCATGTTACTCTGGCGTCTAACCTCTCAATTACTCTTCATATAGAAGACCTTTTTATTAAAACCCGTTAACTTTTATATTATATCCGTCGCTTGAGTTCATATCACACACCGAAAGCCCTTATCTGGCGATTTATAGATACCTGCATTCTCTTACTCATTCTTTACTGCTCTCCACTCATTTTTCCAGCTTTACTTAAAAAATAACTGGTCATGATTAAACGTATCCTCCGAATGCTTTCTTCAGCTCTAGGTGCTTCCTATGCCTTTTTAACTGACATTATAATACAGCTACATGTTAAAACGGTCAAGCAGTTCGCTGATTGCATACTTAATGAGGTCGCTTACCCTCTTTACTCTGAACTAATAGCTGTGAAGTCTTCCCATACGATGCGCCGAAACTTCTGTCATAGATCCTGCCGTACATCGGCAAATCATCACTCAGTACTCCCATTCCTAGCACGCTACCTCACGTATTTGAAACGGAAATTGAGAAGTATAAAGTCGGCCTGTCTACATAGCAGATATTGATATCATATAAACTTTTAACTTTTAGAATTTTATGACCTTTAAGCTTACCTGTTCCCTTGCTCTCCGTGAATGGAACCAAGTCAAGCTGAAACTTTGGGATAGTACCCTCAAAATAAAGCATTTCTCTTCCTCTCGCAAGTAATTCAAACTCTTGATACTCGCTGACAAATGCTCACTGGCCTTGAGCCACATTTCTCGCGCTCTAACGGCAGCTGTAGCAGCAGTATAGCGGTCGGTGAACGTTCATAAACGGGCGTCCATATCTCTCGACATACACCGGCAAGACAACGAGATCGTAGTTCACCGGTTAGAACGTTAGGCTGTGATCAAAAGTTCTCGAGTTCGAGGCTCGGTGGTACACCATTTGGGTCTGATTATGACTAGCTGATGACGTCTAATAAGCCAGAAATGGCTCATTCCAGTCTCCCTTGTCTTTGACAGCTACACGATCTGCCTATACTCTTTTGTGTTTAATAAGCCTAAGTCACGTCGCGAATACACGCAAGTAGTGAGAAATATCGAGTGTTAGCCAACGCCAGCGTGGGGCTCACCACGCGAATAAACTAACCTCCACCGTACAGAGCATAAACAACACCAAAGTATCCCAAACTGTCCTCACTGTAACGGTAAGAAATACTCACGAACTAGCCTCATGGGGGACTTGATCGTCACTATGTGGCTGCAAGTGAGCGTTTAGCTAGAGCGCTAAGTCAAGACAGGACTAACCATATGCCGTTCGACAATCAGAGTATAATAGTGAACTCTGTCCCGGAGATCGTAAACTGAAATCGGATCAAGCGATACATCGTC